>OU744450.1:17563389-17979855 GCA_916610825.1 Haliclystus octoradiatus | reverse complement strand
CAAGCTTTTGCATCAACCAAAATAACATGCCGTGACATTTGGTCAGCGTTTATTTATTAAACATTTAACATTAGCGAAGATTTAATACGGTCAAGTTTATTCTAAGGATTCGTGGCCTGATCTTCAATGCCACGTGAAAACAAATGCAACTGCACTTTGATAGACTTCTTTGAGTTGCCTTTAAGTTTTTAATAATATTTAACAACTGCAACTGCAATATTCTCCACAACACTTAACATTCGTTTTATTGTAGCCCTTCATTTTGGTAATTTCTCTTGGAAGTTTGATTGTTGCTTTTCAAAAACATTAAAACTATCAAATATGTTGCTCAGTCAGTGTCACTTTTAATAGATCAGGGATCACTAATGTTGTTGTGTAAATTCAAAATAAACGAGGACAGCAGATAGTAGATGTATATTTTTGTGTCTTCTCTTCTGTTAAAAGCCTTGAAGTTACGTTGCCACATGCATGCTGCAAGATGTTTGCTTGCCAGTTTTCAGGCTTTATTTTCGTGAGTTTTGATAACCCTACAAATTACGTTTTCATTATTTCACTCTGGAAACACGTACGACATCAATAATGTTTCATATCACCACGGCTTTGATGTTTACTAGAAGAAATGATAAAATAGCGATAATAAATCACAGAAGATAGCAAACATAGTGTTGATAAATAAGAGGTAATCATATAGGAAATAAGGACGACGAAGAACTGTTGTACGAAAACGCTTCATCATGCATTGCGGCGAATCCATTTTTAGCCTCCGTGAAAAGCCCTGAACTTTTACAAAATATTGTCAGCCATTAAAATCATAAACCGTGCTCAAAAACTCGTTATGTTGCAATGCATGATGGGATAAACAAAGACAATGCAGTTTATTTTCACAGAACTTCCTTCAAAAATTTAGTTTCTTAATTGTAATTTATGAGCAATTTATCGCATTTTAAGCTGTAAAAATAAACTTGTGGCTAGGTGAAGGCCTGTAGATACCCCCAGAAACGTATTAGAAGTTTGTAAAGTGCGCCGCTGAGAAGGAGTTTGACAATCAAGAAACAATGGTGGTTTGGTACTATTGTTACTTATGACTGCGAAAAGGAGATAAAAATGGGTGATCCTTCAGCGCCTATTAAACCATAAACAGCTTGAAAATAACAGTTGTAAGTATTGTTGCAACTTGAAATCTTTTCATGGGTATGCCTATATAAGTGACACGAAACTGTTCAATATTGATAACTCAACAATTTATTTACATGGAATTTTTGACAAAACTAACGATGACATGAGAATATATAAATTAGAAAATTATAGCAAACATACAACGTGAAACAACAAATCAATTAAACGATAACGGCATACAATACTTATTTTAATATTTATGCATATTAATTTCGCAATTTAATTGCAACAGTATATTTACCCGCAGTTGCTGGTAATAAATAAATTTGAATGTAACATTTAACGAGAGTCACTCTTTGACATATAACTCCACTTATAACATTAGAAATTTATGACTCACGCATGCGCATCGATTGTGAGATAGCAGCTAATAGCAAGCTTTGTCGTTTATCAATAGTTCGTCTTCAACATCGCTAATAGCAAGCTTTGTCGTTTATCAATAGTTGGTCTTCAACATCTTATCTATTTAAAATGACATTGCCACTGAACCGTCATAATCAACATAGTTTGCATATTGCATATGCCGTTTTCTTTTTCTTGCTTCTAGTTCACTATTATGACGATTCTTCTTGGATTTATTTGACTTCTGACTGACTTTACTACTGATGCGACGTTGCATTTCCAGAATTTCTTCTTTCGTCGGATCCCTCGGTAAGTCTTCGTCATTGAATGACCAATTCAGGTGCATACCTTGGCCAGGTGTAAATGGCGTTCTTGCTAATAAATGTACCCACGTTTCAGCACGATGGAATATCAGTGTTATAAATTGTAAAATAACCAATAGCGTATAAGTAAATAAGAAACCCAAGCCGAGGAAATTAGTGTTGAAAATTTGTAATTTTTCTCCTTGAGAAATCAAAGCAACCATAACTGTCAACCATAGAATGTTCGAGACGGCTAAACCAACAAGCGAAGTATCACGAAGGTCTTGCAGTGTTTCTTTGAGTTCTCCACTTGAATTGAATGCTGCTTGCTCGGGGAGTAAACAAACTCTTCGCAGTCTTTCCCAGAATCGATGCTCTTCGATGCTTTTACTTTCTAATGTTATCATTTTAGACTTTTCAATATCTACTCTTGCACGGCGGATACGACGCTCGGCTGAAAGAGAATGGAGAATGTTGAGATATATTTTAAGCCTCGAGAAGCTGCACTAACCAAAATCGTCAATGTCACTATGTGGGATCCAATCTAGCTTTATAAACAGAATATTGGATTACAATCGTTGCTGAATTTTATTCATGCAAATAATATCAAGTCAGTATAGGGATCAAGTTGTCCTTTTTAGCTAGTTATCCCGGTTACAATGCACTAGAGCAGCCCAGTACAAAATGATGATTAAATATGTTGCAATACATTTTCAGCGGGATTTTCAGTTCGAAGTAAGTATCCTACATTGCGTAATCCTGACAAAAGCACTAATGACGATTTGACTCTTATGATATAAAATGTGAACGGTTTCTTAATTAATTCACAAACGGATGATAATGGAGAATGTAATAAATGAGGCATGTTTGGGATGGGCGTTAGGGGGGTACTTACGTACTTTTTTCAAGGAGTGGGCTTTGTTTAGAATCTTGTATACTAAATTTACAAATTTTGCTTGCTGAGTGCTGACGGTTTTGTGAGACAAAAAGATACTTTAAATCCTATTCGCGGAGGTCACATTTTATTTAAATATTATATTTAGATAAAATGTGAAGGTGAAACCAGTAATGACGATCCGACTATTTCGAATTGAGATGTGAAGAGTTTCTTAATTAATTAATTAATTAAATGATTCTTACCTGCACTTGGGTATTGTAATTGTTTAACAGCCTTTAATAGTTTTTTCACGTGACCGTCTTTGCCCATTCCAAACGTGGCCTGAATGGTACTCTTATTCATGAATTTCAAATCAGCCAGGGCATTTGGCTCTGTGTAGGAGTTATCACGAAAACTTGGCCAGTACGATTCTAAACCGATTTTTATCAACCATTCACGAACGTCATCCTATAAACAATTGAAAACATACGTAAACACATAAAGCATACATTGGTGGAATTCAGCGAGTGATGAAAAATATTAGAGTTTATTGCTTACCGGAACTTCTTGATCTATTTCTTCTGGTGGTAATTGGTCGATATCGAGACACAACTTTTTTCGATGACCACGATTAGTGATTCCGATATCTAATAGATCCTTGAAAGAAAACATTACATCAAGGTTAATGCTGAATGATTTTAAATATTTTGCAAAAATAATAAAAAGATTGTTGATGTAATATAATTTACCTGTTCTTTAAGACCAACTAAAAATGTTGTATCGTCGTAACCATTGTCTTTGAAATTCTCAACGTATTGCTGTGAAAAAAATTACATACCCCTGATTTAATACCTCAGTAGTATATGTAAGACGAACTGCATGATGCAGAAATCCCATTATTACATAAACAGGGTTGCAATAATAGTTATACCTTATAATGACCCTGTAACCATTCAGTTGTATCGAATGTTGCATTTTGTTCATTTGACATTGTTCTTTGAATAGCGTCTAAAATAGGAATTAACAGTAATAACATCAGATTAGCAACGGAAGGATTATTTCCATTTTAGTTTTCCAAAGGGATTTTTTTACTCATAAAGTTATTGTTGCTAACAATATCTTACTTGCAAGAGGCTGGAGACGCAATGAACCATCAGCAGTTTTGAAAGATTGGAATTTCAAGCCAGATGCAAATTTCACTCTCCTTGATTTCGGCTTAACAGGTGGTGGTATCTTCTTCTTTCGTGAGCCCATACTGATCAAACTTTGTGTTTCATCAGGATCGTCGGTTAATAGGTCGTCTGAATCTAGATCATCGCCAGGTTTGCTCATTGTTGAATCAGTCATTATTGCTGAGTCAACTGAATGCGCACCCTAAACAAAGTAGAATCCGTATTATAAATCGTCTGTCGATAAATAGAGATATTGTACTGTGCGGTATATAGAGCTATATATTGAAGCTCCAAAGGCAGTAAAACAGTCTATGAGACAGGAGCATTCAAATGTCTGATGATATGTTATTCCGGAAGAGAATCGGGATGTCATGGTTACTTACCAATGATTCTTCAATTGAATCAATGTCACTCATGTTATCCTCGATCACGATCGCCTCTGCTCGAGGTTGTGCTTGGGGGCGCTGACAACAATAGCAAAATTTCTCAAATTTCTCGAACAGCTTTTCATACCACGATTGCTCTGCTCCTGATGAAGCAGCTGCTGTCTTACCCTCTCTGGTACCTAAATGGTCAAATATAAAATCCAGCTCATGGTTAAGTCTGCAACTATCAATAACATATATAACAATGTAGGCAACTGTATATTGTCTATAATGACTCACCCCAGGATCTATCTGTCATGTTGGCAACTGAATAAATCGTCAGAAATAGATAACCGGAAGGCAAGCAAAGTAGGTACCAAACTCCATGGATTAACATCATGCCCTCTTTTCCATGCAGTGCTGCTGTTGCTCCAAAGATGAACATCAGAAGCAGAAGATATAACGTAGATGGAGAAAGGCCAAAGCTACCGAATACAACAGCCCTGGTGATGCTAGGTGGGAGGGTAGTGTTTACCTCCAAAGGTTTAAGAAGGGCTGATTGACGGTTGATGTCATCTGCAACCTAAAATTATCACAAGCAAAAGTACGACATAAATTTAGACGTAAATTCAAATTGATCCAGGGCTATTCCTATTCAACGCCCTTAACAATTAGACAAAGAAGTATGCCAATCCGCTATGAACGAACATTACTTACCGGCAATTAACAAAAAACAAGAAATAAAATGCATGGACTAATAATACAAACCAAACGAAATTAAAAAACATAAAATTTTTGAAATGGTGTTATATCGGAATATAGAGTGAAGTAGCCAAGGTAACCAGAATGTAGTAAATATAATAATCCTTTCCTAGTTGATTTCATATATTACATTACTAGGATTTCTAACATAACTATGAATACTCCATCAAATTTACCTGTGACATAAGACCAACAAGTGTAATTGTCATAATCATTGAGAACAGAAATGTCAAAAACTTTGCAAGCTTCAATTGAAAGTCTTGTTTAAACTTGATGCACGAGTAAATAAAGAACGCTGTGATTGCACAGATAATCGAGAAGGCAACGTAGAGATCAACAGAAGGAAACGCATAATTCATACCAGAAGAAATAATCAAAATTGTATTGGCAGGGCTAGAAATTAAAATGAATATCAATAACGTTGAGTTTATAACGAAATAGTAATAATAATTTAAGAAGCAAAGATGCTGTTAAATTTTGAAACCTACCCAATCAGTGTAGAAATCAACATAAGAACATTATAGATGATGAAAAATAGACTGATTTGATCATTCTGTCTCATCACAATAGCTGCTCTTTGAATCATAAGCACTTGATTGGCTAATGTTGATGGACCCCAGCGACGCCTTTGTTTAAAAAATTCATCAAAGTTGTCAGGGCAATAAGTACTGTTCTCAGCTGCAGCAGAGTATTCCAATCGCCATCCAGCTTCAACCATCAGAGTACAAAGCCAACGGTCTTCGCCTGATTACCAAAAAAGAATGAAAAGAAAGTCAGTGAGCCGTCATTATACTATGCCACACTATATAATTAATCATCTAGCTTTGTAAACATTTCAAATCAGATTAATGTGGTCATGCATTGGATGTATGGATGAAAACACATAGCGAGCTATAATCCGATTATCGATATGATAATTTATACTACATTCTAAATTGCCCATGTATTGAGTCTTATATATTTCAACAGCTTACGTACAATGTCAGAGTAATAGCATTAATCATTACCATCTTATTTTAATACTTGGATCAAAAACTAGATTCAATTTACGATCTATTGGATTATCAATTGCTTACCCATATCCTTAGTTAAGAAATCCATGGCACATTCTACGTGAGTTGCATACGTTGGTAAAATATCTCTTACAGCTCGAACACGGTAAACACTGAAGCAACCAGGCGAACATAGCACAGAACCAAGAACATGTTCAGCAACCTATTGGAATTAAACAAAAAAACGTTATATGCCATAATGCCACAACAAACACAGGGCCACGAAACAGATGATTATGATGAACCTGTG
Source organism: Haliclystus octoradiatus (assembly GCA_916610825.1). Lineage (NCBI taxonomy): Eukaryota > Metazoa > Cnidaria > Staurozoa > Stauromedusae > Haliclystidae > Haliclystus > Haliclystus octoradiatus. The sequence continues at coordinate 17,973,557 of OU744450.1, read as the reverse complement.
TCCAGGACTGTCTCCCTTATTTCCTTAGTAGCCTACCTTGAGCAACCAATGACCAATAGCATAATCGAAAATCTGATACCATACAAGGGGTCCTGATCCAAGCGGATGGGTACGTCCGCACACAGCCCCAACATTTGGGTCGCGGCTCATTCTGTCCATCAAAGCCATAACATCTTCAGGGCTAAAACGTACATCAGCGTCAGTTGTTAAGATGTAAGCGTGATCATAACTTCCTGAAAAAATAATACCATGTCAGGTATACACTAAATTAATTTAAATGTATAAATACAGCTCAGTATTTCATCATAGCAACGCTGTATAAATAGGCTTACCTCTCTCTCTGAAATCCAAAACGTATGACATGTACATAACCTGACTCCATCTTTTCTTGTTTTTGACCTAATCGATAAATCAAAAAACTGTTTTACAGTCGATTGGAGAAGAAATAATAAGTTTTCGCAGCCTTGAAGCATGTTTATGTGATTATAATCTATATGCTAACATAACATATGTATTTGGGGTAATACATGCTTGCATCAATTCATCTGGATTGTGATATGGATTACATAGGTAGATTATAATTCATAGTCACGTGATCTGGATGCCAGGAGATAATTCAAGTTCCTCGCTCAGTTACCCCGCCCCAAGGTCCTTATAACCCAATATATCACTGCACGATGAGTCAGTGAATCTCAAACTATAACTACTATACAACCAAACCAAAAATAATAATGCTACAGTTCTATGTCTAGCCCTCTTGGAAATTTAGTTTTACCCTTATTACATAGAACTAAAGTAATAATAGAATGCAATATTACCTTGACGTTGTCTTTCAAATGAGCGTAAAACAACATCCCACCTTGCAATTTCCAAAGCAGTTGCATTCCGTAAGGTGTTGTTATCCTGACGCATTTTTCTAAATCGACACCAATTGTACGTCCCAGAAGAGATAATAGCTGTAAAGCATAACGTTTTAACACTTTGCCTCTGACGCCGTCATCAAAGAATAAATGGGTCTCAAAATGCCTTCCTGAATCTCTCCTCGCAGCATCGACACCAGCAATTGAATGAAGCAATTGTTCCATTTCAAAATCAGCCTCGTGATACATAGTGGTACAGATGTAAATACTTGTCTTTTTAACCAGTTGGCGATAATTGATGAAATGCTCATTCGTAGCTTCGTTCTTTCTGTTGAGAAGAAGACTTTGCTCTAACAGTGCACCTGGTTTCGAAAAAACAATTACAACAAATAATTATATGAAGTCGAAAACTATTTTGGTCTCGTCAATGTTGTTAATGAAGGAGTAGAGTGATTAATGTTTGGATTGGATAGCTTAAGAATGTTAGACTCGGTTCAGACTTCCAGTCTCATTTTGAAACCATGCTGAGACGGTAATGTGGGCCTAAAGCACACATCCTTATTTTTCTACGTAAACGGTTGCCTTTCTTCAAATGCAAACATTTTCCTTTGGAGGTCCTACCTTTGACTGACCTATAAGTCCCACTTTGATATGCCGTAATTTGACGAGTGGTAAGCGTACATTTACAAACATATCAAATCGTCGTAGTAAAAAGTGAGACTTAGGCAAGTCAAGTCCTACCTATTCTTTAACCGTAATCAACAGGTGGTTTTTAAAAAAGGTTATCTGCTAGATCTGTTGATTATTTGTTTTCCTTACCGTCGTAATGAGGTATCCAGAATAACAATGCTTCGTCTGCCATAATGAAATCTTGATTCTTCCATGCGTAGTAAGTTGTAGAGAAGAACTGACCCAGCCATAATGCAGCTCCGAGTAAGACAATGTAAAGTGACTTGGCACCCATGTCATCGGTATGAGCAACACATGGACCAAATTTGATATCATCACAAATCTTAGAAACAACAATAATAATAGACAGTGGTGTTGCTAGGGTCAACGGGAAAGCAAAACAGATTCTCTGCAAAGTGACTGTACATGCAAGCCATGCGATGTAGTAACCAACATAACTTGTAATAACTTGCGTTAAAAACATTCCGTATAATTGGGAATCATAGAAAAAGCCACTGAGGGCACGATCAACTCTAGCCACATTTGCTAGTTTAAAGAAATAACAAAGGCATCCTGCAAAGATTGGAGTTAAGATAATTTTGAAAAGGGAATTCAGAATTGTAGCTTTTCCACGTGACGTATTGGTTTCTATCACAATTTTTCTTGTGTCGTCTTCAAGATTCCCAGCACTTAATTTTCGTTTCTTTTTATCACTCGTGTTGCCATTGCCAACGGCGGTTGTTCCATTTTTCATCGTGCCTCCTTCTACATCATCCTCGCTGCTAAAAACGATATCCAGGTCATGTCCTATTTGAAGTTTTCTTACTTTGGGACACCAACTGAATGAAATGAGAACGATTGACAATGGGATACAGATGATCTCTAGGATAGACAGAGTGTGAATGCGCGCCTGAAACAAAATAGAAACATTTTATCAAAGTAAGTTGTGGATGTAGAAGTGAACGCCAGGTAAATTCCAGAGAAAAATATGAAGGGGGCATCATTTCTAGGAAAATCCTACGAAGGTCTGAAGTTTTAGAAAAATAACAACCTCTGTATGTATGATGGCAGTTGCATAATAATGTTTCACCCGTTCCGTTATTCCGATTAGATTTTATTTTGGAGAAAAACATTTATTTTCGCGACAAACTTCTGGAACTCAAAGGTTTGTAAGCATCTAGATTTTCAATTTCAATGTACAGTACACAAGAATTATCAGGGATCAACGAATGCCTTTTGTCGTGAACGTGAGTAGTGACTATAGTACTTCTCATTAATTACAAACATAATCAACTATAATACTCATCATCATCAGGTACTTTTCAATCCGATTTCAATCTTAATATACTCTAGATTTCCGATGTTATCAGTGAGTTCAAAATGTGAAGTAAAATGACTTACCATAAAAATGATTCCACCGAGGCCACCAGCTAAAAAGATCAATGCCATGAAAGATAACGTGATATTCCTAAACCGTGATTGTCGTCGCTTTTTCTCGAGATACGGTGGCAATACCTCATTTGCAGTAAATGAAGTACGGCACTCTTTACCAATTTGCCACATGACAGGAATTAGAAATATTGAATTCATCACGGCAACAGCAACATCTGTCGTTTTAATGATTGTTAAAGTCCCTATGACAAACAACGTGAGGCCAGCCACTTCGCATGTGCCACCCACAATGCCCTTCAAATTGAATAATTAAAATTAATTAGCTAGAGAGATGGCATACGAAATGTAGAATATAGGACCTATTAGAATTCCAAAAAAATCTGATAGTTTTGGAGGTTTAGACTTATTCAGTTTTGATGTGATTTAATGTAATATATTGAGTTTAAAATATAAATTATTTGAGTAAAAATGATTGAAATGTATGCGTTGTATTGGTTTTGGATCTCCTGCGAACTTCATTCGAGTCATTGTGAATTATTGACTTTGTATTTAGTAGAAAATGTTTAGAAATTACCTTTTTTTCACGAGCTTTATTTTGTAGAATTTTAGTTAATGTTTATCGAAAACGCGTTACTACAATTTACACAGTTAAGTTTTGTCTTAATGGGATGGTATTAAAAGAGAAAAGGGCAATATGATAGATATTATTCTAATGTATAGACATGAATTCATTTCGATTAATGTTTCCTGTGTCTATTTCCATTAGATGTTTGTCATAAAATCCAATTTGATAGAAGGGACCATCTAACAGGAGAACAATATTTTAAATTAGGCAAAAACGAGATGATAAAAAGGAAAGCATGGTAACAATTTTAGAACAGATTAAATAATAGATGAAATAAATAATTGTTTTATTTTATTTTGACCTTATGTGATGGCCAATTTGTGCTCTCTAATCAACTACGTGCTATCTATTTAGATATGTGATTTAATTATTGGAATTATAGGTAAATGATTGCTACAATATGATTATGTCTTCACTAACTTATCGTATGACTTGGGGGGTTCAATTTATTCTTCAGACCACTTCCAGTATAATTAATAGAATTCTAAAAATAGCAGTTGAATTATTTCCAAAGGCAGCCACGAGTCGTAAGCTAATGTTGATGTATCAACACAAAACGTCGTAGAATCTACCAATTACGTCAGCTTATAACAATCGAAACTATTCGAACAAGGCCGATTAATATAAATGACAATACATTGGCGGAGATCCTATTGTACTCTAAACGATAGCATTTTCTGACAATGTGACTGGCACGTTCAAACGTTATACGAATAAACTTTACGCGTGAGCTAGAAATTAGAGGGTGAAGAATTTTAATTGATTTTTAAAATATGTTTTTCCATGTGCTATGTCTGTATGGCAGCCCCGTGGTTAATTTAATGTCTAGCACAATTTTGAGATGTTTTTCTTGACAATGTGTAACAGACCAATATGAATTACAAGAAAATTGAATGCAATTGCTTTTCTCAATATCAATACTCTTTAATAATGCGTCGGGATATTATATTTCATTTGGATAGCAATATACTGCCATTTCAAAGATTATGGCAATCCTGACTTCCTGATGTTTAATTATAACAATCGTACAAGAAGAAAGCTTCGATGACTTTGCATATTTTCTGTTTTTAAAGATAATTTATTTGTGATTCTTGTGACGGTATATAATTTGTGGGTACATAATATATTTGTGTAACATTCGTGTTTACATGCAATGTTAATCCTACTTTTGGTAAGCTCAAAATTCCAGAAGCATTATAGAACAGCATCCTCATACGTGCGCAAACAAAATAACTATTTGATATAATAGAAAATGCTATACCTATAGGCAAACCCATCAATGTTACCGCAAACATGTACGCAGGCCATTTTCAAAATGGTTTCGCTATAACATTACTATAACATATTTCAGCTATTATGTACTTACCCAATATATCGCATTTCTTGATGGCCAAGGATGTGTACATCTAGACCAACTAACCCACATAGCACGAAGAAATGAAATGCATTGAGGCACTAATAAAATTAATACCAACATAACAAAAGCGATTTCTTTCTCGCAATCAGCATATGGACTTGTTGAAGTACTACATGTGAAGTTACGATCTGCCGTTGGAACATAAGTTAATCGATTTGCAATACTGACCAAAGATAATTTACTAGCAACAACGCACAATAATAAGCCAATGGATAATATTCCTGTTGCCAAGACTTTACAAATTGATGTAAGCCATGAAGATTTTTTCTTAGGACCTTTTGATTCATCTGAAAAGCTTTCTCTTCGTTCGACAGTGAATTTTTGAATTTTTTCATCTTCGTCTGTTTTATCATAACTTCCTTCAACCCTAATTGGTACATCGACATCTTCTGGATTAATTGAATGCGAATAACCACTTATCGATTCTGGAAACACTGGACTGCATGATCTACTTTCAAGAGTTTCTGTTAAACTTTCCAAATCAGTCAATGCATCTCCCACTGGGTGCTGGTCATTTGGGTCATAACTGTAGTCGTATAATTTAAGACCCTGAGGCGCTCTGCGTTGCATTAATTCCATACTTTTAATAAACTAATTTTATAAATATACTATGATATAATTTGGACCAGAAATGGTGGGATCAGATCCCAAGCAATTACGTCTGTTTCATGAACTGTGTCTTCATGGAATGCCGGCTGAAGCGGTAATGAAATTATTAAATGCACATACGAAAAACTGGCATATATTCAATAGAAATGACATTTGCATAATTATTGTAATTGTTATGCTAATTGGATTTATGGTTTCCTCTCAAGCGGGAAGCAATCCCAAACAAAACTGATCAAAAGATATTGTTCAGAAAACAATCAATTACGGCAAAACGTTAGTCAGTTTTTCAACGATAATCATATAATAATTCATTTGAATGCGTATGGCGTTGGATTATTTAATACGTTTCAAAAATCAATCCACGCCTAAAGATGAACCAGCAAATCTTTGACGTATTCTACCAACGTAACACACGTTTTCTAATGCTGGGTTGCTATGGCAATAGACCACTACAGGGAATTAATTTCGGACGGTATTCTTACATCGTACGTGTACGTCGTGAATCATAATAATAGCGGTAGAATTATCACATAGCCTGAGAATGCCGTCAGATATGTTGAATGCAAAGTTACGAGTTCCCGTTTTCAGAAAAGGAATATGTAATGCTTATGAACTAAAAAATTCAAGATTTTTAAAGAACGAGAGATAATTACACATAATTATAGACAAGAAATACTTTTTGCTTTTACAATAACATCATCAATATCAAATCAAAACACGAATAACAAAAAGGGATGCAAAATTCATTGTTTAAAATGGTAGCCAATCTATAATTATAAATATTTCATGTGGGTAAAACAATACAGTACACGTGATGTTCACGTGATTCTGGTCGCTATAAGAGGGAATGATGCAGTGCAATTGTCATAACTCAAATGCGGCTTATATCATATAATATATATAATTGCTCAGTGAAACCCAGTACAGGATAAAGACTCTGGATAGGATAAGACTAAATCTTGTTAGCTCATTGTGCTTTTCCAAGTGACTACGGCATTGTGAATTAATTCTGAAATATAGCTCGATAAATTACGGGTTATAGACCGCTATAGGCGCTATAGGAACGGGCAAAACACATTTATCATCACAAGATAGAACACGTTTTTAAAACAGTACTCCAATGTAATATAACAAATGAACCCTGTCTCCAAGATACTTTAGTCAACCAGGACAAATATAGAGCTTAGAAAAATAAATTATTAAAATTTACTTGATAATGAAGACGATATTTAAAACATAATCTATTTGGCACTTTACAGTATGCCAAGACAGAGAACTTCATGCAGGTACAATATAATTATGTTGAAAAAACTATTTAAAGAAAGTTCTAATGACTTTTATTTGAAATTAATATCCTGTTCGAATCCAAGATCCAGAATTCAGCCGTCTGGTTTGAGATCCAAAAAACCGCAATAAATCGCTGTGCGAAGACGAGGGCCGGGATGGAATGTACAATCCGACTTGCCTCGACAAAATCCAACCTTATATGAGCTTCAAGAATGAATTTTTGGCTCATGGTTATTATTATTTTATGTGCTCACTTGCCACTTAACCTATCCAGTATATAAAGTTGAAGTACTCATATGTAATAGACGTAACCCTGAGGGTAACTTCAAATTGTTGGTATACGCATAGTTCAACTTAGACTATCTAATCGATAAACTATGGTATACGGGAAAGTGCCAATTATTGAAGATACCTTTTCACGGTCTTTGAAAAGTTTTGAGGTATTTTCTATTTCAGAATTTTGAAAATATTCTAGGTATTGTTTTTCAATGAGCAAAAATGTTAATATAAACCACGTAATTGTAATCAATTTTCAAATATGCGTCAATAAAAAGTATTTGGGCATACATTTTGGCCTGAATAAAATATTTGAGGAATCAATTTTGCAAAAACAAAATTTTGGAGGGCAAATTTCTGAATTCAAATTGCACCCTCATCCCTGAAATTACTTGAGTTACTCCCCCCTGGAGACATAGTACAAGAGGCTCATTTGCAATTGAGCTGCTGACTTGAAAGTACTGAATGCCTAGCTAGCAGAGGTGTACAGGGCCGGAGTCAAACTCCGACTCCGGCAGGAGTATTTGCGTTTCAACAGGCATCAGACGTGGGAGAATTTTCAACCAGTCAGGAACAGGAATCGGAGCCGGAGTCCAGAATGCAATCCTCGTAATTTCTAAAAACTGCAAAGTTGAAAATTGTCTGGATATTTCTAATATAGAGGCTGGATTGACTACTATTTCCAGAGCGGGTTAAGTCATTTTGTACCTTGCTATGTTTGCTTAAAATGGGCTGATAAATTAGTCCGTCCTCGTACTTTTTACAGGAGTTTGACTGAATTTTTTGGAGCAGGAGTCGAAGTTGGAGTCTACTTTTCTTACATTTCCGGAGTCGGATTTGGATTCGAACGTTTCTATAAGAGCTTGTTTCGGGTTTGGAGTCTGAAAATTATAACTCCGTACACATTCGCTAGTTAGCATCTTGACTTGTAGATCGATAATGGCTATTTTCTATTTTTCATATTTCCGCTTTTCACAAACAGGAAAGTCAAAATCATTCGGCAACTAAGTCGTGAAAGGAACGGAAGCGACCATGAAAAGTTCCTGTACTTTTGTGTTGACGTCATCGAGACATGACCTCAGCTGTGACAACAACGTCAGCTGGTGAAATACGGCGCGAGTCATGCGCTGATTGGCTGGTAGCATATGTGACGTGACAGCAGCGAGTCAATGACAGTAATCCACGAGTTCCTTCTCTGGAAATAATATTCCGTTGTCATTCACAAAACAACTCAATAAGAAACAACGCAACTGCAAGAAGACTATCATTACTTTCCATCTCTGTACTACGCTGTCTGCACTCTGTAAACAATCTGGTAAGGATGATTGCTTTTCAAAGTGTATTATTACTGGTTTGTATGTGTTTGTCTGAAGTTCTATGTCATGGAACCGATGGACATGGCAGCCATGGTGACCTGTCAGAAGAAGACCATTTTAAAATAGGTGGACTTGATCCTGATTTTCATAACAAAGACTTTGATCATGACGCGTTCTTGGGAAGAGGTCACGGACATGATTTTGATAAATACAATCCAGAACAATCAAAAAAGAAACTTCGAGATTTGGTACCAAAAATAGATAAAGATAGTAATAACATAGTAACAGCTGGTGAATTAAGGGACTGGATCGAGCATCAGCGTACAAGGTATATGTGGGATAACATTGATCAGGCTATAAGACCAATGGACAAAGATCAAGATAAACAAATAACATGGAAGGAATATAAAAGTGCTAATTATGGAGATTGGGATGATGAATCAATCATGGACGAGGTAGCTATTAAAGTCTAATTACTTATTTATCTGATGTGTAGCTCGATGTAGGGGGTCCTAAAAAAGTGAACCAAAAAACACCCTTTGTCGATAGTGTGAAACAGGAATTTATCAAAAATAGTCCCATGAAACGAAATTTACATTTTTGTTAAAATTGCTGATATATTTCTGGTGTAGGCCCATGTATTATATGACATCTGGTCTGTAAAAATGCCGGCCTAGATTAATCGTGGTTAGTTTCCAGACCTGGGTTGTAATTAAAGCGCTGGGCAATTATTCTAGGAATGCACAATACTTTTCTTTTGCTTAATAGTATTAAGTTGATAGTTGGGTCTCATTTATCAATCTAGCCAGTACAATTATTATCCAGGGAAAGATATGTATTATACCCCCGAAAAGGCTTTGGAGGGGCTACTTTACAAATCAAATTGACATCATAAATCTAATCTCTAAAATTTCAGCAACGCTCCCTGGATTATTGTCCCTGGATGTGTTATAACAAAAATATCAATTTTAGAATAATTACGCCCTGCAATAATACCATTTTCTTAGGAAACTGTAGCTACCAACATTGTAGTTATACTATGATTAAAGTACCTTTTGTATTTAAAAGAAGTTACCGAGGTGTCGTATGTGGGTGAATACGCTACTCTTGCGCAAGCGATGGAACTTATATTTGAGCCATGGTTTGGGCTTAAGGGCCTATCTCTTAGCCTATCTTCCATCTCTATTTCATGTCCCATTCAATATTCAATTTTTTCATGAATGAATGAATGAATGAATGTATTTTATTTCCGTAAAACAACTTGTTGGTTAACATACAAAAATTGTATTAAAATTTATGATTACAAATTATATATAAAATGAATAGTATGTTATAGATATAGAATTGAAAATTAATTAATTATATTTAAGATATTGTGAAAAGTCTTCAGAATTTAGTTTAATTTTAAAATTATTTATAGTTTATTGCCGAACGAGTTACTAGAGATAAAGAAATGTAAATAGACTTACATAATTATGATGTAACTTACATAAGGCATGATCGCATGATCTACAGACAGTATATACATTATTAATGATTGACCTGATATGCTTGAGACAGACTTACATCTGGCTATTGATAGAAACAGCGTGATCACGTGTGAGATTTAATTTTCTCAGTTTTAGATAAGCTACCCACATATATTGCTCTGCATAATTTGACTATACAGTATATTTATTAAAAGAATCAAAATTGCGATTCACTTACAGTACAGAAATCAACCCAAATGTTTTTTGCTACCATTTAATACGTAAATGCAACTATTATTGTAATTATATTGCTGGTGTGCACTTCAAATGCAATGGAAATCTTTAAACAAAAACTTATTCTTAATGCTCTTTTAAGGCTATAATTAAAACTGTTGGCGATACAGGTTTTGTTAAAGAATTGCTGAACGCGAGCAAAGTCGTCCAATATTATACTGTAGTGTTTTTTATTAGAAATAAAATGTAATCAGCTTGGAAACTACACTTGATTGCTCGATGGTAACGTTATTGCCTAGCTAACATTTTCTGCAAAAACTTTTTAATTGGAATTAATTAATTTTTCTATTTTATATATAACAATAATGACTGTGAACTATACTTACAAAAAAACTGTGATCACTTACAATTTGATTATATTTAAGATATTTTGATATTGAAGTCTAGATTTAAACATATGTACATTTTCGCTGAGCGAGTAATTAAAGTGAATTACAAATGTATATTTACAGCAAAAGAATGACAGTACAAATTTGATTTAGATAGAGACATAAATAAACGGCCATGCCTTGAAATTTTGAACAAGGATGTATCCATTTCTATCAAGTTATTGATTATTTAAGGCAAATTATTAAATCCGCATGCAAACGTCTTTTCTCTAAACTATCAAGATTTAAATTAATTAAACGTAATTCATAAGTTAATTCTGATTCAGAATCAATGGTATATAACATTCGTTTAGTATGATTATTTGTATTGAATTGCTTCAATTAAGTCTATGTCTTTGAAGTAGGTTGGAGACCAAATTTGGGAACCATACTCAAGTATGGGACGCACAAATGTAACAAACATCTACTTTATAAAAAAGCTTTAAATTTCTTGATGTACTGTATCCAAAAAGAAAGCTTACTGTAGATTTGTAGTAAATGTGAATCACCTGTCAGGTCCAAAAAGAAATTCTTAAATTGTTGTGTTTAAAGATGTTATATAATGTAATTATTTGACATAAATTAGAATATTTACAAGTAGGCTACCGGTAGTACGTATATCAAAAATTACATTTCAACGTTGTTTCCACCTTGTTATAATGAATACAATGGTAAACATAGATATATAGATGACCTACTGAATTTTGACAAAATGGCCTGGGACTAATGGACAATCCTTATCCTTTTTTGATAACTTTGCGCTGCACGCGTGGATGGAGCATGCATCATGTTCATTTAGCATGAAGTAACATAAAATGATTTAACATGCAGTTATTCCTCGAAAGAGTAGCAGTGAATAAGAATAAAAAGCTACTCGCAATCTCGCAGCAAATTGTGGATGGCCGAATGCATACATGGCCGGAGGGAAGGGCTGCTTCGGTAATTTATCGACGGGGGTGTGCCATTTAAAAAAATGGTGGAAAACCGTAAAATTTGACAGCAAATGAGGATGAAATTCATAAGTTAATTCTGATTCAGAATCAATGGTATATAACATTCGTTTAGTATGATTATTTGTATTGAATTGCTTCAATTAAGTCTATGTCTTTGAAGTAGGTTGGAGACCAAATTTGGGACCCATACTCAAGTATGGGACGCACAAATGTAACAAACATCTACTTTATAAAAAAGCTTTAAATTTCTTGATGTACTGTATCCAAAAAGAAAGCTTACTGTAGATTTGTAGTAAATGTGAATCACCTGTCAGGTCCAAAAAGAAATTCTTAAATTGTTGTGTTTAAAGATGTTATATAATGTAATTATTTGACATAAATTAGAATATTTACAAGTAGGCTACCGGTAGTACGTATATCAAAAATTACATTTCAACGTTGTTTCCACCTTGTTATAATGAATACAATGGTAAACATAGATATATAGATGACCTACTGAATTTTGACAAAATGGCCTGGGACTAATGGACAATCCTTATCCTTTTTTGATAACTTTGCGCTGCACGCGTGGATGGAGCATGCATCATGTTCATTTAGCATGAAGTAACATAAAATGATTTAACATGCAGTTATTCCTCGAAAGAGTAGCAGTGAATAAGAATAAAAAGCTACTCGCAATCTCGCAGCAAATTGTGGATGGCCGAATGCATACATGGCCGGAGGGAAGGGCTGCTTCGGTAATTTATCGACGGGGGTGTGCCATTTAAAAAAATGGTGGAAAACCGTAAAATTTGACAGCAAATGAGGATGAAGACCTTAAAATTTTATGTTTTTACGACCAAAACAAACGAAAAATTTTGAAAATCTCTAAATTGACATGGTGAAATTTCACAAAAATCTGATAAACGCACTACTAAAATGATCGATGTATGGAAGTCCCCCGGGATACATGGCTAAATTCCTCCCTTTCCCATGATAGGATAGGATGGCTACTTTGAAAAGTTTCGATATTTAACATAGTGGTAAAGTGAGGGTTGTTACTGTATTACGTGCGCGATATTACATAAATTAGTTACTAATTAGTGAATTGAATAGATATAACAGTATCTCATCGATGTCTCATTCAATATTCTTGTAATGAAGACATAACATGTTATCTTTGATTTCTGTATGATAACAAATGTATTTTTAAACCACGTATGTTTGTTTTGATTCCTGTCAAGATTTAACGCACGTAGATGTCTTGAAGGCAAATAGGTCTTATAAGGCGGTGATAACTGGCATCAGAACATGTTAGATATATATAGCCAAGATGTATTCTTTTATTAACACCAACACAATTAGGATATAATATAAGATGGGGGTATGTTTTTTTATTGATTGTTGATGTTGTTTACGTCTTTGTGAGACCACACGAGACAAAACCCAGCTGCCAAAATGATGTTATCATTTGAAGATAATATATTGCATCATGTACTGTATACTGGTGTACTGCTTTGATTTGAATAGATAGCCAAACAAACAAGATGTAACTCTCTCTGCTCACTGTTCAATACTAATGGTGAGTCCATGTTGATGCAGTGTACCGAACCATTGACTTTAAAGATACATCAGTGTCACTCAGTCAATTTCCAAAATTCTGCCCTATCCATTATGCGTTGAGCGTTCTTTTCGCTACATGCGTAAACGTACGGATTGACGATGTATGAGTTGCGCTGCGCTATCCAGCGCAAACACATCAATACTTTTTGCAAGGTCAGTATTATGCATTAAGCAAAAACGCACAAAAGCATTCGTACGTAATATATAGAGATAGAAACAGTCCCTTAGAAGAGAGTAGATAGTGCATCGTCGATGTCTTCATTATTCCTTATAATTTGTTTGGTTTGTTTTTAGAAATTGATATTGAAAATCCGAAAAGATCAACATAAATTCAATGAATCTGATACAGATAAGGATGGCAAATTAACAGTCGAAGAATTCGTTTATTTCCGTCACCCAGAAGAAAGCAAACACATGAAGCAGATTGCAGTCGATGAGGTCATTGATGAAGTGGATAAAGATGGCGACAGGTATATAGTCTTTGCTTCACTTTCATTGAATGAAAGAACGAAATAATCTTACAGACTTACAGGAAGATATTCATTGTATTTATTTCCAAACGGGATGCTTCAGTATAATCTGCAATCAATCGATCGTACAGCATTGAAAATGTCGCCGAATCGTAGTTGATCGAAAATTGAAACCAGGACCGCTGAGACGTGCACATTATAAGGCCTGCAACGTTTCCCTGCACATGTAATATGCGACCACTAAACACTGACCTCGTAAACAGGTTTCGATTCATGGTTTATCATGTCTTTACATTTTTAGATTGATTTCAATGGTTGAATTTCTTGGTCAATACGGTGAAGGTGATAACGCCCCCGATTGGGTTGTTGATGATCGTAAACACTTCGCAGAACGATTAGATAAGAATAAAGACGGTGTATTAAATAGAGATGAAGTTTATGATTGGGTAGTACCATTAAATGAAGAGACAGATAAAGAAGTGCGTCATTTAATAGATGGTGCTGATGATGATGGAAATGGCGTGTTAGATACAGATGAAATTGTTTTACATTTTGATTTGTTTGTTGGTAGTACAGCAACTGATCATGGCAAGTCACTAAAAGATGAATTTTAATGTATTTGTAGCTAGTTTAGAGTTTATTTCAGTAGCCTGTAATGATCGCCATGGCTAAATTGTTGGCCTCGCAAGTTACGATTCCACCTTTCGTTCATTATGCGGCTTATATATCGGTTTAAATCAAGATTAAACAAAACATTGCACGTATATTACAATGTGACCAACACCTTAGTCTCATCAACCGAGATTAGATCTAACATTTTACCTTTATTATATGGCTAATTGGTCTAATATATACGTTTATTTAAACATAAGATTTTCATAAAGTTGCAATTTATTTGATTTTACTATCATAATGCATCTGAATTGTATTGTATTCAGTATTTTGTTAAGAAGAGAAATGGTATTGGTATTACTATTAATCATCATCGCATTTTTATCTGCTCACCGTATAATGGATACCAAGATAGTAGAAACAAAGTTCTTCTATTGTTGCTTTATGGATGTTGCATAATTTGTTCGAATTAGGGATAAATTAGCAATTATAGGGCTGACTTTGAAACCATGAGTGGTTTACATGAAATGAAATTATTTCATTTTGAGGGCAGTTTTCGTCCGCATGTTGGAGGCATTAAACAAGTAACTGTTTCTCATAATATCATTCAGGGTGTCCCAAGGTCTTTCTGGGAATCTATTATATATTATATCAAATTAATTTCAAAATTGTTCCAAAAGCCAGATTGTATAAATGTATCAAATCTTAAAATGTGATTGCTTTTTGACATCCATCAATCGTACTAGTATTTTCAATAGAAAAAAACCATAAATAAGTGGTTATAAAATGCATGGAAGAAGAGTTCAGTCAATAGGAAGAAGAACCCTTAAAAATTCCTTAAAGCAATAGCTAGACCAGTATTTTCTTCGTTTGGAGCTGATAAAAAGGAGGAAATTTCTCTGATTGGGGGAACTAAAACGCAAATCTACAATCTGTGTAGTAGTATAGTTCCATAGAAAAAATCAACCAATAAAAGAGACACTTTGACAATCGGATAGTTCATATCGTTAATAGCTTCACTATGATATTATGAACTAATTAGAGTCAAAAAATATTTTAAAATGCGCACAGGGGCTAGTTTCAGACTCTTATCATAAAAACTCAAATAGAAATGAAAGAGCTTCGAACTTATTCTGGTGCACATTTTAATTTTTTTTTTTTTAACTCTAATTAGTTCACAATTTCATCGTGAATAAGTGTAGACTATCTGATTGTCAAAGTGTCTCTGTTATTGGTGTAGATGTTTTCTACGGGACTATACTACTACACAGATCGTAATTTTGCGACTCAGTTTAGTAGTTTAGCCTCTTACGTATTTGTTTATAATCAATAGACATCAGAAATTTCAATGAAATCATCATCATCATTTATTCAGAATAAACCTGATAAAGCTTTTTTAACAGAACAGATTAGACATCGCTTAAATTCGCAAAAACAGAAAGCTACTCGCAGGACTCTCAGCAATAATTGAAAACTTTCCGAACTTCTGTTAGCTTTCCAGAAATCAAGTATTCGCTAAGTCTGATCTCATTTATATAATTTTAAAATCTAAGGGAACGATGTGATCAATGTAGGATCCCCTTTACATGACTGTTTAGAGTATAATACCATTGACATAAAGAACAATGAACTCAATAGATTATGAAGTCGTTTGTGCGTATTTCATTAACTCAATGGTTTATAATAATTAAAAAAAATGTTTATTATTACGAGAAAGCAAGTTGATACGATCGATAGCATAGGTCATAAGTATAACCATCCTTCAAATTAATAATAATGTGATTAATTTATATTTTTTAGGGATTATAATGTTAATGGTAATTTAAATTTCTGTTAGAAAACACGAAAAGGTATAGCAAATTTTCATTAAATAATAATGATATATTCCATCATGAATAATAGGTTTATTTAATATAATTTATAATCATTCCTGGAATTAGAAAAGGTATGTACAGTCGAACTTGCTTAATATTCCCTCTCTTGTATGGATGAAAAGTGGGACATTAAGCGAGGTTGAAATGTTAGAGTTTGTAAGGAGAATGGAATATAGAAATCACTTTCGAGTGGGGATATTAAGCAAGGTGGGGCATAAAAAGAGGGGATATTAACCGAGTTCGACTGTTCAACATGCCTTTAAAGTGTTAACGAGAGACCATGCTAGGCCTAGTAATTGTTAGACGATAGAGATCTAGTTTGAGTCAGTCATCTGTGCCGTGTTTGGTTGTGAGTAAATGTGTAGAAGCAGTCAACGTATTAAGTCCGTCATGTCAGATTCTTGTATTAATTCATCAATAGGATCGTCAAACAATTGGAAACGTACGAAATCCTAAAAAAAATGATCACAAAAAGTAGAAATATGTCAAAAATAAATACGTAGATGATTCATATACAAACCATTTGTGCTTATCAATTCCGTAATAATAAATATGGTATTATAGTTTCTATTGTGATCTATAATATATTATTGATATCTCCTCAAGAAGTGCAGGGAGCATGTTGAACAATTAAGTCATAAAATGAGTTACTTTGTAGCAAAGTGAAACCCAGTGCTGACTGACCCAGAATAAAATTAATTTAAATAATAATAATCTAACATATGTGACGTGGTATTTTCCTTCTTTTTCGTTTATAAAGACAGAAGTAAGCTAGCCCCAGTATGAATAAGACCATACAGTATAGTACAGCACATAGGCTAGAATCAATTGAAGTCCATCCGAGACCAAAGGCGCGTTTAAAATGATATAAAACAGAGTAGTTGCTTACAGCATCAGGACTCTCAGTGTCACTGTCAATAGCACTTTCGTGGTCTTTCACTCGGATGTTATCAGGTCCATAATGTTCTTTTAAGAATTCAAGCGTCACTTTTTTATTCCATTGAATGACAGACACACCGTGACCAGGGTCTGTCGTGATTGTATTTTCACTTGATAATGGATGACGGCAGTCTTGACATAGACTAGGTGGAGGGAATTGCACTTTAGGGTGTTGTGGGTCAGAACTCAAATCTTTACGCAGTCTTGAATTAACCTGATTATGATGTTCCCATAACCAAAGTAATGCCTCGTCTCTAGAAAGTGTTTTCCCATCTAATTCTTTGGCCATTTCTACGAAATGAACACGGCACGTCTGACAAAGAAAGAAGTTTTGAATGTATCCTTTAATTCTAGCCAATAGCTCCTCGCCTGACAATTGACTTTTGGTTTGACTACCACTGCAATGAACAGTAAGTGTGTGGAATACTGTCCACAGGGAGCATGAATAGCCACGGTAGATATCTTTGCTGCCTTTACATCCCCTGTATTCGTATTTGTATGGCAGATAGGAATTGAATTTCTGTTAAAAAAGATATAATGCATGAACCACGAGGCACTCAAGTTAAAGCTAGTGTGAATTCCCACTTTGGCACTCCTGTGATATGTCTAATTGTATATCCTCTATCTATTTTCAAAACAACATGGCAGATTATAAGGGATTTGGTTGTAAAAACATGACGGAAAGAAATGAAAGTCTATTTATGTCATATGTTATTGTGGCAACACTTTTAATTTTCACTGGTGTTGCCATGGTGTTGCCATTATTTGAGCAGTATAAAATTACCTGCTAGAGTAGATTTCCTGCAATAACTAAAAAAATAATCTGGTCATCCCCACTTTTTTCCTCATCACCTTTGAAGTATACTTTTACATCAATAACGTATATTGGGAAAAATCAACAGAAGAAACTGTTTGAGAATGTTGATTAGTTATAAATTTAGGTAATTTTTGTCTCCCTAATGCCCTAATGACCCCTAAAAATCTGCCAATTTATGTTGCATGTCACAACTTATAATAGTCTAAATATTTTTATCCCTGACTGTTTGTGTTTCTCCATCTAAATATGTTACCGTTTATCAGTATTTGTGTCTTTCCTCTGAAAAATGATTGTTTTATAACATGTAGGTTATGATCAATTGATGTAGAAATGTGGTGACTTATAAGCCCCATAGGCTCAGAATTAATCTGAACAACCTTTTTTTTCTTCTGGAAAATGAAGTTATGCACGTCATAATTCATATGCAGGTAACATAAAAAAAATCAACAGAAGGATACTTTTGGCTGCTCCAAATCCCCTAAGGGATAGGATAACTTACCTGATTGCTATCTAAATAGTTTGTCCATTCAGCAGTGTTGACAGAATCTGTCTTTTTTAGTAGCCATTGGTCAAGCAAAGCAAGAAACTTACTGATTGGCTGACTGACAGGCACGCACTAGAAGCAAATAATAATAATAATAGTTAGAATAGAGTTTTCTCATTATTTAGAACTAAATTGTATAAGTGGGGATCCCTGTACATTGACATTACTTTTCATTTCACAAATGGATTCGTAACAATCAATAATGGGTAGACTACAATACAAATTTTTTATAATGCTGCAATCAAATTACCTGGAAAAGCAAATTGACCCAGTTCTTTAATGCTTCAAGGGCTTCATCTTTGATGACTTTTTGCATTGGAATTTCCTTTCGCAGGGAGTAGACTACAGCACTGACAATATCTTGCATAAAAACTTCATGAGAGCTACAAATATCGATCAATTTGTGATAGTTGTGTCAATGTAGTTCAAAGAAAGTTACAAAGGCAAATTATTTTCTGGGTTATGAATAATCTAAATTTGTGATTCTTTTCTACAATAGATTTTAGTAAAGCGATCTCGTCTCTCTGCCTCTCTCATCGAATCCTCGAATCTCGCTTTGTTTAGTCGGAGTCTCGGCAAGACAATCTGATTTTTTTCATTTGACAGCTCCAGTCTGGCAAGCCGAGTTGAAAAGCTATCTACTGCGCCTGCTTGTCAAGGAACTGAAATTTCAAAACTAAATTTGTCACGTGAAAACAATTTTTCTTTTACAAATTTTAAAAAACATTGTCACTCGATTATTCTGGGAAAAAGCCAGGCTGAAAATTCAATATGAAAGATTTAAAATTTCAGGCAATGTCATCCTGGTTTTGCCGGGTGAACTTCCACTAAATGGAGGATCCCATATAGATTTTGTATAATGTTCCTTGAAGTAATACCAAGGCATTGCTATCATTGTTTATTCACAGTGTCTTACAGTGAGACATAGATTATTTCACAATCTAATCAAAATGGGTGAGAATCGTCACTCCTACATTTATAGATTTTACTTTGTTACTGAATAAAAGAAACAGATCCGCATGATAAGAAAATATGTTCTCCTGAAGTCATCATCTACCTAGATCAATAAGTTATATATTTTGGTATTGAAAAAATAGTTTACATTGGTCATTGGTTCAGAAGCAGTCCCAATATTGTGGTTAGCATACCTGGTAATATTAGCAAGTGTAGCATTTGATTCTGGTCTCTGTCTTTGCTTCAAAATGAAAGTGTTTAGCTTTGCACCAGTTGATTCTTCTATTGCAGTTAAGAATGCTTTCCTTGTACGATTGTCTCTGTGAATATAATTTGCATATATTATAAACACTTCAGAGCAAACCAATTACATAAATTACTTACAGTGCACAACTAGTAACGCAATATAGTACGAGCATTGCAAGTCAAACAGACAATTTGGTGCGTTTTGAAGACATCTGGGAAGTTAAGGAGGTAACAGCACATTTCCTTGGGGGTATCAATTGACGGAAATCAGATATTAGCTGCTGAAGCGTACTGATAATCAACGTACAGATGGCATTGCCCCTGAAGGCCGATCACATAACTTCACTATTTCTAGAACATTTTGAATTTTTTCTTCTGAATTCATGTTGAGGTTTGGTCTATAAATCAGAAAATTAGTAATTCCCTACGACTTTGTTCTAGATTTCCAGGTTCTAGCACCTCAAAATTCCCGACTCATTACTAATCTCAGACCAACACAGCAGCTCAAATCCAGAAGACTATCTCTGGAACATATTATCTACCATTTCTCAAATAGCCCCAGAGTCTCATTTCTAATTGTCTATTACCTACATTTGCTGGCAATCAACCCTAGCATTGACTTAATCTGAATGTGAATGAATGATAATGCAAAAGCTATCTTGCATATACTATGAAGCCAAGGTATTGCTTAATTTATAAGTAGCTGAATTCTGCACGCAAAGTCGTGTATAGAACTTCATAACTCCAGACAATGTGACAAATTTAAACTCTGTGCACATTGAGCTATATTTCAGTGTAAATGCACAGGTACACATGTAGCAAATGATCAACAACTTAGAAAAATGGGTAATACATTTCAAAAACCAGTGACATTTCAAATTCAATTAGCTGTTAATTATGATTGATTATCTGCTGTATTTTTCAAAACCTGAAAGAGTTTGGAAGGCCTGGAAGTGTAAACCTTATATGAGCCCATTGAAAAATTAAAATGCTGGAAACAGTAAATTAGGAAAACTTGATCTCCTTTGCGAGATCACCATTACTTGTAGATTAGTCAGATGGATATTTAGCCTACTCACTTGCTCAGTTGTCGGTGTGTTCCGTCAGATGATACCTCAACCAAAGAAGGGTATTCCACTATTCCAAAACGTTGATTTAATGGCATCTACAGAAAATGAATTATTGAATAACACATGGTTAATGAGTTTCTACTTTATAATTTGATAATAATAGTGAGTAGTAGAAAACAAATTTCAATGTCGCTTCTGTCAGGTTAACAGTGTTAACTTCAGAATATTATTATGTAACAGAAAGATATGTCCATAACAACTTCAGAAAACAGTTTAAAATGATACCTTCAGAGTTTTGATAAAATGCAAATATACATTTGATTAGTCAATAACATTCCTGACAGATTATGATTGCAAAAATAATTAACAGATAATCCTTATATAACTCACTTGTACATCAAGAACCCGTTGCACTTTAATTTTCCTGAATTTTGATGTATCTAAAGTAAGCTAGAAAAGAGCACAATTGGTTTAGATAGACTGTCAGACACAGGTATTAAAGTTATTCCAGAGATAATTATATATATATATACATGTATGAAAAATTGAACCTCAAGCCAAGAGAAATACAATTCATCAACAAATTCGTAAAGTTTATCAACAGTTCATTGATAGTTCATGATGAACATTGACAATGTGTAATATAGCTTAACATTCAAGGTAGTGTACTATGGGATAAGTCTAGAACGGTCCACAGAAATTATTGTCATAGTGAGTTTGTGAATTTGTTTTGATCCATTTATACTTTCTTCTTCTTCTATTTCAGATAAAAACGCCTAACGCATTCCTGTATTTATCACAATCAGAAGCTCTACCCCTGCAAAAAACAGTTCATGAGTTCATGAACCGTTTATAACGTATTCATGAACTGTTCGTGACCAGTTCATGAACTCAACACAATTTTTTTTGTTTAACAGGGGGTACACAGCTGAAAACAGATACAAGACCATCAGTTATCATTTATAATGATTTTCAATCGAGGGAGAAAAATGAACAATAATGGATTTGCAAGTTGCTTTTCACAAGGAATACATTTATAATTTTGTCTACATCAGGCAAAAAAGGCAAAGTTGAATTCTATTTAAATAATAGCAGTGGTAGTTAACCTATAGTTTAAGTTGAACACACTTACTGCTTTTCCAACATATGACGATGGTCTTTCAAACACCAAATACAAATGAGAAAATTCCACTTTTCCCGCAATGAAGTTGTCAACAGTGACCATACTGCAACAAATAATAACAATAGTAATGAGTTAGATTCAGGTAATGCAATGAGCAGGCTGTGTAATCTTTAGATGTTGTAATTGATGTGCAATTTATTGTTTTATGTCTGGCAATACCCTTTAAATTTTCAGGAATGTTTCGAATAGCTCATGAATTTTATGAACGGTTCACAAACGTCACTAAAGTCCTAAGCAAGCGATGTGATTTTGTTATACAGCTATTACAGCCTGAGGTTTAGTTTGCAATTCACCAAGTTCCTTCACAGAGGCAAATCAGCCAGAATAGACAATGTTTACAGGACTAACAAACCAAAAGACTTGATGTTGAAGTATTAAGAACTTGGATCTACCATTTTTGACCAATGAATGATCAATAAAAATGATTAATTTGAAGCCCTGAGGCAGAGGCAGTTGTTATTGTGCGTTTGAAGATAATTATGACATTGTATCATTCCAGCGTAGAAATCATCAATAAATCAGAAAATCAAAAATAAATTAGTATATACTCTTTTTAAGCAAGAAGATAATATAAACGTGACGCAAAATAAATAATCATAATAATTCAAACTAATATGATGCTTTATAGACAGTAATTAGAAAATATTAATAGTAGGCTACAGTACTTACTTTGATGGTTTGAAACTTGGCTTTTCTGCAAGACTTGTTTGAGATTGAATGTGATCAATGAGAGCATGTCGCAAGCGTTTCAAGTTTTTCTCACCTGGAACATGTAAAGTAGTACGCAAAATCAATATTGATAATAAGTATTTAGGTCCAATATAAACATATATTCAAGGCTGATTGAAGTCGCTAAGCCACATCTACACTACGCACAATCTAGTCCGGGCTCAATTTAAACCCTTCTCAAACAGATCAAGTTTTCAAATGTAAGAAGCTTGAATACTGAATATGTTTGAATTTGAAAAAAATATTTTTAATCTGGTTGAAATTGAATTGACAGTAACCCAATTCTGATCAGCTTTGCCTCAGATTTATTCACCAGGTGTCCAGGTATAAACGTGGTAGATCAACTGCCCTTCTTGCTTTAGTTAAATCAAGCCCTATACAGGCCCATTTTTCATATGCACAAAAGTAGTCAATCTAAAAAATAATTTAACAAGATGGTTCGGATGCCGGCAGTTACTAGGTCACTCTCAAAGACTCATCACTACGAAGTCTGAATTCACATTTTATTAGACAAATCAATTCCTAAATACTGCTTTGGGGAAGAAGTAAACTCTTGAGTGGCTTTTCAGTAAAACTGTCATATATAATAAAAGAATACGGAAGAAAATAATAAAGTTTGACAGGTTGTTGATAATCGAGAAATCCAAAATTAAAAAGAATTTATAAGTTCATGCAATGGCAGCATACCGACAATCAGGTTGATGACAATACTGTGTTACGACTTATGAAAGTAGCAAGCTAGCATGATTCTGCTTCACCAACTTATTCCTTTTTATGTATTGGATAGTGGATGTTTCTCACCCAGTGATGTTGTGGTGGGGGAACGCAGGGAACCCCTTTCCACCACTGCTTCTCTGGGGGAACGGTGCTCCCTTACTTTTTTCATTTGAAGTGAAGTTTTATATGTTCTTGTTCCGAGTAATATTATGATCAATATTATCAGCAATAGAAGTCAGTGGCAAAAATCAGTGGCAACAGTTTCTCGATTTTATTATTTATCTCAATGGCGTTTCGGCTAATATTTCTAGCCATTTCCAAGAGAATAAAATGTTTAACTTGTACATAATATAGAGGGTTAACTTCATTTTTTAACAAGGAAATAATTAAATGCCTCAATATATTATACTGAATTGGTCTCTTGAAATTCACTACAGAGCTATTAAAAGATTATAATTTTAAAACTTTTTGCGACCCGTTCCCCACTATTTTTTTTCCTGAAAACATCACTGTTCTCACCTTGAAGCTTCTTTCCTTTGTCATCTTTATTCTGCAAATGTGCATTGAAAAACTAGAAAAAAAGATCAGATGAGCTAAGCAATCATGGTAGGCATAAGCATGTGTAGAATGCTGGGGGCAGGGTCCGACAAAAGTGTGGATCCTGGGATCCTAGATCCCGGAAGGCTAGACAAAATTCCGAAGAAAATTGATGTTTTTAATGATTTTCTGGTCAAACTTCAACAAGAAAATTCAGAAGAAAAGGTTGAAATGCCTTTAGGATTCCAGAAGGCTGAACCTTTTGTCGGACCCTGGCTGGGGGTATCAGGGACTAAAAAACACTTGGTAATTGTATACAGTCAGGGTTTGAAAAAAGGTTCAGCTTTCTGGAATCCTAGAGGCAATTTAACATTTTCTTCTATATTATTTTGTTTAAGTTTCACCAATAAATCATAAAAACATCAATTTTCTTCTGAATTTGATTACCAATTACCGGCATAGCATCATTAAGAACAAAGTTCGAAATGTTTTCAAGCAAAATAGTAGAAGCAAAAGTAGGCCTATGCAAGCAAACGGAATTTGACATAAATTAGCAGCTGTCCTACCTTCACAGTAGGAAATGAGTTGATATCAAATTCTTTACAGATGTCCATATTGATTTCTTCTTTACAGTCAATGACACCCACTTTAGCATACTTTCCCCACGCTTTGTACATGAAAATAAAAATTAAATAGGTTATTCTTCACAAATCTTCATGACACATTAGACAAACACAACATTTACTCAAATTCAGTATCTTGATATGAAACTGCAAGAAGCCAACTAAAAAACAATGATAAGAAAGTTACCTTCCTTTTCAAATCTACAGTAGTTGTATTCCTACAGTTTAGTATGATCTTAGCAAATTTACAAAACGAATATTAATTAATGAACATGACTTATGAACGTGTAGTTTTCTTTAATGTTCAATCATTGAATCTACAATGAGTCAATTTGAATATCGAAAGTGACAGTGTTCCAAGAACTTTGCAATTGTACTAAGCGCCAATCATCTATGATCCAAAATGATATGCAGCATAGGTTGAAAAATATATTTCCGTGCCTCTATAGACTATCTTGGTTCTATTATAAAATCTTGCTATAGCCTATATATAGGTAGGCCTATATGTGATCATGTATTAGGCCATCGCATGGTTTTCAACGAGATTAGGCCTACAGTCATATACTTTTCCAAGTAATATTTTAACAATGGGATAATTTCTGGATAAACACTGGGTTAGGGGCTTATGGTTAACTACCTATCGCTAACGGTATATGGGATGGCCTAATACTTTCAAAGAGAGTATCTAGCTAGTAGCAATAATACTAAACAATGTTTTATAGGTTTATTGAGCACAGATACACTTCTTGAGAATACTCTGGCAATGAGAGACTCGTTATGGGATATCATGATCATAAGAAAAGCCTTTCCGATTAACAGGTGATTTCTTAACGGGTCAATGCCGTATATCAATGGAGAACGACCTCGTGCGACTAAGAGCTCGACTTAATTTTAGACGGGTGACCCCATAGAAAGCAGAAATAAACGAAAATACACGAAACTGTGCATTATTGATAAATGCAAAGCAATATCTTCACTTTTCTTGTACAATTATGACATTACAAAGTATACGAAACCCTTTCTGGTCACCCGGGGAAATTATTATGATAAGGATATAGACATAAATCGTTAGGTAGAGGGGGACATCTCAAAAGTGCAAGAATAGAGAAGCCTCTAGAGGTAAAAAGTACGAATAAAAAAGTGAGGTTTGAATACGGGCCGTTTGCAATTCTTCAAACTGCGATGTTTATTGTACTTTGTGATTGATTATGTGATTTAGATTCATAAATTAACCTGTACCATTTCTGGTTTAAGCGAGCCTGTCTTCACGACAGAAAGTCGAACGGATTAGATAGGCCATCGGAAACAAGTAAAGAGCCACGTTGCTATTTTACAAGACCGTGCATCCAATCACGGATAAAACACAGACATATCAATTAAATATGTACGGCCATTTTATAAATTACCTTGAACTTCTGATGCAAATCGTCGCCAAGTTGGAGCAAAGGCATGACAATGACCACACCAACTTGAGTAAAATTCAACAATCCAAGCATGTTCACTTGCGTATATCGCGTTAGAAATAGAGTCATTTTGGAAAATAACCATAGGATCATATTCATCGTATAAACTGCATTGCATATTAGAAGATAATAATAAAATTAATAAAGAAATACATATACCAACGAGCCAAAAACGCCGCTCCATAACTCCCTCGCTTTGCACATTCAACAACAAACGTGGAAAAATTCAATTCTTATTTTTCTGAAATGAAACAAAACACAATAAGACACTGGATGTTTTTGTCGTTAGCATCAATAAGAGGCTCTATTAATGATTACCAAATGAGGCTAACAATCATCAGATCAGCATTTCACTTACAAAAGAATAGCCGACACTTATCCGATATCGTGACACAGAAACAAGGTTAAGTAATTAATTAAATTAACTATATACCATTTTAAATTCCTAGTTACAATAATAATATAAATATACCATTTTAAATTCCTACTTACTATAATAATATAAATATACCATTTTAAATTCCTAGTTACTTCTAATTTTAATCCTTTAATTAATTGCTATTTTACCATACTCGTCATTCTGTAAAACATATCGTGCTTTTTCAACGGTAACTGTTTTTGTATTTATCTTAAACAGCTACTGTAGAATACTCTAGAATACGAGTGAAAATAAATAAAGATGATGAGGATGATGATAAAGAAACCATGTGTCTTGAAAGACTTTTTTGTGATAAAAGTAGATTGCGTTTGCGTTGCGCTTGGAGACGAGGCAAACGAAACAGATTTGATTTTCTATGCGAAAATCTGCAACACAACTTAAGTAATAAGTTATAGAAACAAAGATTTAGGAATCATCAACATTGGCAAGCATTGAGAATTGTCGGTCATGAGTTGCAGTCATGAAAACATTGCAATATTAAAAGGTAAAACAAGCAGTAATGCTTTCAAATATGCTATCATGAGTTCATGGTACTATGGTAGGTCTACTTTTAAGTATAGCCTAACAACTTGGGCTTGGGCTACCCCGGCCTCGCCGCCTCAGCTCAGGCTGCCCTCAGCTCAGCTATAAACCCCATTCAAAATGCAATGCGTGATCCTTCATAAGCTATGGCATGGGTCCATGATATCAATGATAAGCTACTTACTCCTTCCTACTTTTGAGATATTTGTTGGGTGATCTCACTGATCTGCAGATATTGAAATTTATCAGTCATATTTATTTTACTGTAAATTATGTAGATATGCCACATATATTTTACGTGTATACCTATAGACTATCCTGACTGCATTGTTGCTCGGATGCGCGGAGGATATTTTGTATTCTAAAGAAGGTTTAGTACCAATTCAACAAAAATGCGCAGGGAATATATTCCCCGCACACAACAAAAAATGCAGTCAGGTAGACTATAGTTTGTAAACTCTGCGTCTGATATGACTTTTCAAAATTTGATAAAATCTTGCGTGGCTGAAGGTGAAGTTGGACTGCAATTTTACGAGTGATTGGCCAGGAACTGAGGAGTCTGACAATGAGATGTGCTCACATGCGTATCATAAATCAGTCTTTAAAGCACTAGCAACCCCAAAATGGATTTGGGTAGGACATCTTCAAATTAATGTGGGAGACTCCTTAGCTCCTGACCAATCACTCGTAGAATTACAGTCAAACTTCACATTACAGGTAAGTCTTGTTTAACTTATAAATTTTACTTTGTGATTGGTCATTTCACTTCGTAATCTGACAATGAGATTTCAAAGCTCAGGGGTTGCTAGTAGTAGCCATTAATACATGAGCTGTAGTCAGTCAATTTGCATTTAATATCAACATTAATATTAATATCCACTTCCAGACAATGTCTGGAAAGTCATTACAATTTAGCTAATACAGCCGACACCACTGTTTGTGCGTCATCAACACTTATGTCGCCGCACCGTAAGAGAACTGGGGTACACCACAGGCAGCGCAAGTCGAGCTCAAATGTTATAAATATTTGTGAAATATTGGTCACATAAGCTGTAAAACACGCATGCATCGAAATCGCCTTGGGATCATAAATACACCTGGAGGAAAACAAATCATTGAAATAAAACATTTGTACATTGAAAAAATAATGAAATTTCCATACAAACAACTCAAACATACATTGGAAAGATATAGTTAAAGGATAATTATTACGTTTTCTAACAAACTTCTGTGATGATAACATGGGTTTCGTAGGTCGAACGAAGAATCGCCACAATAACAAAACAAACTGCTGTCTTCTCTGGCTTGAAAATACATTTTTTTCATAAAGAGACAATAATAATTATGTTCAGAATGACTGCCAGTATATTTAGGAACAATTTGATATAACTTTTATTCTGTTTATGAAGTTTTTAGTAGGCCTATTATTTGTAAATAAAAAACCCCAAGCTCGTTATTCCAGACGCCATTTTGTTTACAACATGCTTTGAAGTAAAATTTGATGATGAATGTTCTCTAAATTCATCAGATCATGACCGAATCACATGAAGAAGGATCCCTTGAAAGCTGCTGTTCTATTGGTTAATATGAGCAAAAGAATTCGAAGGGGAAGTCCCTTATCAATTGTTTCCGAAGTAATTGAATGACACCCATTTTGACAACGAGTATGCTCGGCGCTCGCGGACGGCGTGTGGTGCGGTTGTTTGATGAAAACGAGTATACTTGTTGACGGCAGCATAAGTGTTAACTATCATTTTATTATAAAACCCAGCTTCTGTGCTTGCATTAGGCCAGCCCAAATTCTGTACTGTATCGTTCACTGATATACACCCGCATGAAATGCTGCTGCAGGTCGAAGCTGCTCTATAACTATGATCAGTGAATACAGTTGTGTCAATTCCTGACAATTTAATTACCGTTTTTGTCTATCTTGATGTGGTGTCTGTTGACATTTTGTATGACGCAAGATGGAGACAATAAATACAATGCAACTTGAGGATTGCATAGATTAATATACTGATAACATTGATAACATGTGTAAGTCAGCCATTACAAGAACAAGATAAAGAATTTATATTAACATAAAAAAGGCTATAATAAAAGAGAGGCTAAGCATAGATTGTTATCTCAACACTGAGCTCCCCCTCAATCTGAAGTAGTTTAATGTTCAATTTCAAGATTGCCAAGAAGCCACCCAGAATATCATGGTATCCTTGTTGCCTTTTGTAGATGTGAAGTTGAATGCACATGGATCTACTTCGCTTTTGTTAAATCCTTCTGACTTTAGGTATTCCGTTAATGTGTGATGCCAATTGCGACCACTTTGTTTCAGTCCGTAAAGCGACTTATTCAATTTGCAAGTTACATTTGCTCGATTCGCATTGGTTTTTTCATAGCTAATTGGTTGTTCTACATATATTTCTTTGTCAATTGGTGCATTGAGATATGCCCCTTTGACGTCCATCTGATGTATTATTTCATTATTGTTGGCAACTTGTAGTAGCATGCAAATGGATGTTTACCTGGTAGTTGGAGAGTAGATGTCATCACAGTACTAGGTACTATGGTAGATACCAGGGATTTGTGAATATCCTTTAGCGACGTATCTGGCCTTGTATTGTACTTCATTTTCATTTGCTCCTTGTTTTAGTGTGTAGACCCAGCGTCCCTTTGTTTCACTTCAGTCTACTGGCAATGTAGTCAAATTCCAAGTTTTGTTGTCTGTAAGAGATTTCATTTCTGCGTCCATTGCATTTCTCCATTTGTTGCTGTCTTTGGAATCTATAGCTTCGGCATATAATGTAGGGATTGATGAAACAGCAGTGTTTGCATCGGTTACTGTTGCAGTAATGTCATAGTCAGCATATCTTGCCGGCATCCTGATGTTTCTTTGAGGTCTTTCATTGGTGTCTTCATCTGTTGTTGTGTTTGAAGTTTGTGGTGTATGAGTTTCATCGCGAACAGGTAATTGGTTGTCTTCTGGTTGGTTTTCAGTCAGCAATTCATTAGGAGCAAGGGAGCTGCATACAGTCAAACCTGTTATAACGGCCACCTCTATACAGCGGCCACCTGTCTATAGTGGTCACTTTTGCTATGTCTAAAATAGTATTTTCTATTGAATCAAACCTGTATATAAAGGCCACCTGTCTATAATGGTCAATTTATCTACCTCTCGTAGCAGGCCGTTATATACAGGTTGCACTGTACTTCTCCTTCGTCTACTAAGGATTGATGGATGACGAAATTACGTGATGTGATGATGCCATTATTAGCTTTGTTTAGTACATAATAGCCTGAGTTTATTGGGTTGATTCCCAAACAGATTCCATGTCTGCCTCGAGGATCCAGTTTGTGTCTTGATCTCTCCACTCGAAATGGACAAGTTGTATCTACCATGTGGACCTTTCTCATGTTGGGTTGTTTTCCTGTAAATAGTTCATAAGCAGTCTTTCCTGCTAAATATCTGGCATGTTGGGCAGCATACCCCTGTGAAAAACAGTTCAGGTGTTCATGAACTGTTCATGAACTCCTGAACTGTTTTCACAGGGGTAGGGTCAAAATTGCTTGTGAAGGTCAGCATCCTGTAGAAGACACCTTGTCATGTCAAGTAGACTCCACCATCTTTCCGATTTTCCGTTTTGATGTGGACTATAGGGCTCTGTTGTAGTTTGTTTGATGCTTTTTAGGGATGCGAATCGACAGTCAAAACGGTAATCGACTATTCGACAATGCACTATTCGATTTGAATTGAATATTAATCGAAATCTTTTGTTCTATTGTTACCATTCAAGTAGACAATGAAAAAACAAACAACCTTTTCAACAACTGCAAGAGATGTGTTGAAAAAATCAAGTTCAACTTAACTATCTTTACATAGATTTTGAATACATAGATATAACAGTTTGTTCGCTCAGTTTGCTTCGACATTAGTTTACAGAATTCATGTTATTCAACGCGCTTCATGTTTCATCACGTCTGTTCGATCAATTAATTGTCATAGCAACAGAGTCTGAAATAGAACTAGTGGCGCGTAGCTTGAGACTTTCTTCGTTATGGTAATTAGGGGGAGTTCCGTAGACCATTCAAACACGCAAAAGACGTCGCTTTGAATGATTTATCGCGTGTTTGTTTCATGTTTTATATCGGCGAAAAGAGCATTTGATTTTGAAGAAAAATTTATCCAAGAAAGGTTGCATTATATTTGGAAACAAGCATATATAAAATTAATTTAAATAATCGAATATTCATTTTACTATTCGAATAATCGTTATTTCGTTGATATTCGATTATTAATCGATTAATTGATATTCGATTTGCATCCCTAATGCATCTATTAATTAGAACATTTTTGAAGTCCTTTCCGATATATTCACCACCATTGTCACTGTGTATCTCCATGACTTGTCCTATTGTCGCAACATCTGAAAGAAATTTCTTCAAAGCATGCTGAGCATCATATTTAGAACGCAATGGGTAAATAAATAACATTCCTGAATATTCATCTACAAAGTTTATTCGGTATTTGTAGCCTTCACGTGATATTGATTCTATTGCTCCATTCAAGTCGGAATGCACATGCTTTAGTGGTTTTGTTGCATGAGTAATTATTTCGTCGTTACTTTTAGGTAGTCGTGTAGTTTTATTTTCAAGACAAATTGTGCATGTTTTTCGTGACTTTGTAGGTGAAATGTTCATAGGCTACATGTTGTTATAGACTCAAGTAATTGGATATCTGCATGGTTCATGTGTCCAAGGATCTGATGCCAGTCATCCAGACTTTTGGTTAAATATGCTGACTCACATTTAATTGTCGGTAAATAGTATAATCGATTTTGTTTGATCAGGTTGACCTTTGTTTTGTTTGAGATAAGATCAGCACCATTTTTATCGAATGTAAACATAGCATCTTTGTCTGTAGCTGCTCTCACCGAAAACAGGCTAGTTGGGAATGTTGGGGCTAATAGTATATTCTTAAGCGTAATATCAACATAGTCACCACTAGAACTTATTACAGTGTACTTGGCAGTACCTTTGGCCGTTGCGATGGTGTTGCTTCTATTTCCGTCTGCCAATTCAATATAGTGTCGTGTACTGCGATCAAATGACTTGTCGTAATCAATCATTTTAGTTGCATCGTTGATTATGTGGCATGTTGCACCACAGTCACGGAAAGTGTCGATATGTTCTGTTATCGTTGTAAAAGAAAACATGACAGTATTTGCAGTATTTTTCGATCGTCCGGCTTTCTTTTCAAGAAAACATACAGTTTCTGTATGACCAGTTTTATCGCAATGATTACATTTCAATTTGTTTTTGGTTGTGCAATTTTTCGAAGTATGCCCTTGTTTCCCACAAGATAAACATTGAGATTGTTGTCGTTTTGGATTATGTTTAGGAATTTTCATTACCATGGCAGTAGCACCTTGTGATGGGGCTAATGAGTGTGCATTTTCTATATTGGAATAATTCTGTAATACAGCCTTAAATTCACTCAAAGTTTTAACTTTATCCAACTGTGTATGTACCACAACAAATGAGCTGTAGCTCTCCGGTAATCCTTTTAATAACATATCAATAATCAGGTTGTCTGTTATGTTCTTCCCTGAAAGTCAAAGGCCAGTTGCTTCTCTTTCACCTCGTGGTAGATAATCAGTAATGTCCTCCTCTGGACCCATGTAATGTAGTATTTCAGTGTAAAGAGTCAACACTCTTGGTTTTTCTGTTTTCTGTACTTGCAAAATCGTTGCGTAGAACTAATAATGCTTTCGTCCGTCGTTGTTGGCGTTGTTCATTATAAGTTGCAATGATGCCATATATATTCCATATACGTCAAAAATCTTCTGAATGAATATTCATTTAAATCAAAACTAAGTAGCCTACTACATCACTTGCAAGAAGCAGTTTGTTACAGTAGGCTATGCAGATAGTCACCATCTGCTTCCTAACAGATTTTTCTATCTTTCTAATTATGTTACGGACATTACTCAGAAATGCTACGGACATTACCATTTTGTCTGGCAACTGTATAATTGATTAAAACAACAGTTATAACCAGAAAATGACCCATTACACTCCCTGATGTAGCGCAATTTGCACTGTATAAAACATTAACAACTTTTCAACATCAAAAACTTCAATTAAATTTGATTACAGTCATGTCATCTCATCACACTGTTTTCGCAACTATTTTATATCATTAAAACCAAACATATTTATAAAAGCTGTCAGAAAATTTTGGTAATTTGTCTACTTTTCCCAATTCTCTTCCAATTCAGTTACTTCATATGTACCTCTATTATTACCAGGGACAGCAAAGTCAATCCTTTGACAAATATCTTCTGTTTGATAGTCAATTTGGTCATCTATGTTTGTCCAGCCTCCAGCACATCTTTGCATAGATCGAATTTCAGCTCCGATATTATGATACTTTTGTTATC
Source organism: Haliclystus octoradiatus (assembly GCA_916610825.1). NCBI lineage: Eukaryota > Metazoa > Cnidaria > Staurozoa > Stauromedusae > Haliclystidae > Haliclystus > Haliclystus octoradiatus. The sequence goes on along the minus strand of OU744450.1, from coordinate 17,940,244 downwards.
ACCCTGTTTTAACCATCAAATCAGACACAAAACCAAAGAGAAACAAAGCAAATATTAACCAAACTGTAATATAATTAGATTTAAATGTTAACAGCAAAGCTCTATATATTTTAAAACAGTAATACAGCATTCAACTATTGCAAATACAATATAGTTTCACGCCATCATGAATAAAACTAAAAACTTTTTCCACGTGGTTCCTTTATGTCCACCACAGCCTCTCTTTAGGTTATTTGACATTTCTATAGAGAGGCAGCTTGCCAGATTAAACATGGATTGAATAAACGATATTAAACAAGATTAATTGAAATAAAATTAGGAAACTAAATAAAATATATAGTTAAAACACTCACAACACACAAGGTGTTGGGATATAATAAACCACATTATACCAACACTTTTAAACATTGATAAAATATTGTCCTTTCTGATTTCATAAAATTGATTTCAAAGGAACTTCAATCTTGGTTGCCTTCACTTTTCTGGACAAGAACAAGAGTGTTTGCATGTCTTTGCACTGTCTCTGCTCGACATTGTTTGTCAGTGGAATTGAAATATCTGACTGTAACTCTTCTGACTAGGCCGTCAGAACCTGGTGACGTCTTCGTAATCTTTCCTAGCTTGTAAAATCCTGTTCTTGAAGGTGTATCCAATAACCAGACAATGTCATTTTCCTCTAGATTCGTCTTTTCTTTTTTCCATTTTTGGATTCTGTCTCTTCTCACAGATTCATTATAAACCTCCCACCAATGTCTCATTTGGTCCTGAACATCTTTGAATTTTGTCAACAGTTTTCCTGATACTTCCAGTTGCTTCTCCTCTTGACTTTCGTTATTTCTTCCATGAAGTAGGTGATTTGGTGTAATTGCTTGCCCAATTTCAGGATTATAAATAAGTGGGCGTTCGTTTACCATGTTTGCCCATCCTCTCACCACCTGGTCAAATTGTAGGCTTGTAAGAACTTTTTGCCCTGTAAGAAGTTGTTCACGTCTCCTCTCAACTTTGATCAGCTTGATAATAGCTTCTACAGTACCTTGCACCCACGGTGCCTTTGCAGGACCAAAGTGCCATTCTACCTCAGGGTATTTTCTTGTCACTGCCAACTGGATTTCTTGGAATTGATTTTCTAAAACTTTGCCTGATTTGACAAGGTTAGAACCAAGGTCAGAATGGACAAATTTGAAGACTCCATGTTGATTCTTCAGATTTTCCAATCCTCGTAGAACATTTGCTGCCCCGTAATCTTCCATTGCACATGCAAAGGTTGCTCTTGTGCTCTCACACGTTACACAAAGAAGCCAATGCTTTAGAGAAATTCTTAGCTTTACTGAGTCTCTGACCAGAAAAGGACCAGCAATATCAACTTGGACAGAGTAGAATGGTTTTGTAAAACTGAATCTTGAATCTTCAACAGCATTCAAACGTTAGCATCCTATGTTGGTGTATTGCTTGCAATGGTGGCGATAAATATATCTTTACTTTCTCCTTTGTTTACAATCATGCTAGAAGTGATTCTCTTCATAGCGATCTTGTTAGCATCTGTTCCTTGTTTTGCTGTGCTGTAGCCTTTTGCAAGATCTGTGAGTGGCTCATATTTTCCTGGTAAATTGTCAAACGAACTTACAGGCCAGGTATCTTCTGGTTTCATCAGAAATTGGCCATTCATCCATTTGGTAGATTTCAGGTCTTCTGCAGTTGCTTTGTTTTTTGTAGCCAAATCTGCTGGGTTTTGCTCACTTGGGATGTACTTCCAATCTTCAATATTTGTGTGAGACTGGATATACTGGACTCTAGTCCCGACAAACACATTGAAAGTTCCTGAATGGGAGTTTAATTGCCTCAGTACAGTTGTTGAATCAGAGAAAAACATGCTAGTAACCACATTGATTTCCTTTGGTAAGCTTTCTATTGTCTTTTTCCACAGCTTAACGCCTATCTCAGCTCCTAGGAGCTCCAAACGAGGTATAGATATTCTTTTTTGTTCCAGCTGTTTTTGCAATTGCTTGTAGGAGACGTGATTCAGATCCATTTTCAGTTTTGGTGGCAATGTAAATGCAGGCCGCATAAGCTTTTTCTCCACCATCGCAAAATGTTGCAAGCATAACAACCACTTTTTCTCCTTCTATCACATCACAAGGGATAGTTGTTCTAGGAAACGACACCTCTTTTGCTTTCCAAATTTCTAGAAAAATAGCAATAAAATTTTTCTTGAAATCCTCATCCAATTCTGTATTCCAGGATTCTTTGTTCTGACCAGGATACTGCAAACACACTTCTCCATAAAATAGCCGTAGCTTTATAGTCATAGGTAGGTAGAGTCCCATTGGGTCAAACATCTGGGCTTGACAAGAAATTGCATTCTTTTTGGTAAACTTCTCCATTACTAACGATTGCACATTTTCAGCTGTCAAATCTTCTTTTAGTTTCTTCCCCCGCTCTTTTTGTCCTAAATTGAACCAGTTTTTTAATGACAGAATATCTTTTTCTGAGTTCCACATATACCCTAGAACTTTTTCCACTTTTTCTTCTCCAAGGACATGAAACTCTTTGAATGTGAAACCTCCAGTTTCTGTTACTTTTTTCATTGCTTCCATCAATGGTTGAATGTCCTCCTTCCATTTTCAAGTAACAACACAGTCGTCAACATAACTTTGGTGCACATATATTGAAAGGAGTCTTTCTTCATACTCGGGAACTAAATTGGAAAATTCTTCTGCATTTTTAACTCTTCCAAGAACTGCAAGCCAAGCTGCAGCACTGTCACCAAAAGGCATACTAGCTTCAACCACTTCCAAGAACATGCTGCTAGGGGTAATTACATGCTTCCAATTTGCAGATACAAGAACATCTGGTATAAGTAATCTTTTTAGGCTGACATCTTCTTCTGGCAATTGGAAACTGTTAAAGTATTTTGATAAGTCCCCAATCGCAATGTTCTGTGCAGTCCTCAACGTTAATAAAACCTTCCGCAAATCGCCGATTTCAGAGGAACCCTGAACTTGACAATCATTTAAACTTAATCCATTGACATCTTTGTTTGAACTATTCGTGACTAATCTGATTGGTGTTGAAGTACTTTTTTCGTTTATCACAATGTTCCAGGGTAAATAATGCTTTTGCAATCCTTCTTTTAGGCTCAATTCTGAAACAGGAATCCAGTGTTTCCTGTCCAAGTTGCCTTGAACTTGCTCTATAACTTGTGGCTGCAAGTGTGGTTTTTTCTTCAATTTTGCCAGTAAACCACCCATCATTATTTCTACTGACGCTTGATTTTCTTGCAATTTTTCCAAGTTATCATAATAGTTATAGTTAGCAAACCACTTTCCGTCTTTATGTACAAGTGAAGCGTATAGATCTGCATCCTCCTTTTCCATCTGCTTTGTGTGTTTTTTATCGGAGAAATCCAAATTCTCACAGGTCAGAACATCCATGAATTGTTTATGTTTTTCTGTAGTTGATAACGCTTTAACGTATTTGCATGTAACTGTTTCGATCTTTTTATTGGATCCTCCTATCAAATAGTTGTTTGCTATTTTACTCTTAAACAAGACAATATTTCCATCATTCATGATTTGTTCGGGGTGGAGACCTTGATAATCAGCTCCAAGTAAAATGTCAATTTTAGTGGCTTTGACTCTGTAGGTTGTTGCATTCATTTTCTCTTGCCAGGCTTTTGGAATTACAATACTACCACCAGCTACACCTGTCAATCCATCAAATCGTGTTAGTTCAATTTTTTTCTTTGATCCATCAACTTCAACGATAAACGAGAATACATCAAAGTCCTTCTCTTCAGATGTTGTTCCAGCAAATCCTTGAACACGTAAATGTTCAGACCTCTTAAATTCACCACACAATTCAAAGTTTGCTTGGATCCAAGATCTTTGAGAACCGTTGTCATACTGCAATTTTGCACTGATAGATTGGTTTGTGTCTGGGTCGATGATAGTAACATCTTCAACTTGAGCTACTGCATAAAATCCGTTGTCATTCTTGATTTCCACACATTTGTTCTCTGAATATCCAGTAGATTCGTTTTCAAAGTTACATTTACAAAGGCGATAGTGGTGCTTACTATTGCACTTTCCACAATCTGAGGGTTTTGTTTTTCCATCACGGAGTTTAAATTTTCCATTACATTTTCCCTTACAATCATCTTCCTTTCTTGCACAACGTAAGCATATGTGCATATCCCCAAGATCGTTTATTGTTTTTTGTGTAAGGTAAGTACCTGTCATCTGGCAATCTCTAGACCAAAGAGCATGTGGTCCATCACAAAGGTAACATCCTGGTTTAACATTGACAGTAACCATCTTATACATTGAAACATCCGAGACATCATCTTCTTCCTCATAAACATTTTTTGACAGTTTTACATTGACATTTCTCTTTGTAGAATCATCTTTACCTCTCTTTAATGTGTAAAAGGTATCTCTGTTGGCCATTAAATAATATTTTTTTTGTTTAAATCCTTCAATAATGTGGTCCCAGATTTCAATTGGCCGTTTTTGATACTTTCTTTCTGAAACATAGTCCTTAATTACAGGAGGAAGTTTGTCAAAAAGTTCTTCGACTACGTCTTTTTGTATCACCATTTCTTTTATATTACTTGCGTTGAGATCAGTATTGATCGCAAAAACGTTTCTCATCATCTCCACAGCAATGGGATCTCCATTTCCAAAAGGTTTCTTGATTTTTCCAATTCTCTTTGACATATCATTTGCGATCATGCTTGGCTCGCCAAAGTGGGAATCTAATTCGTCAATGAAGTCATCCCACTCCTTTGTCTCTGTTATTGCCCTATTGATCATAACTTGTGCATTCCCATTTGCTTTTCTGAATGCTGAATTTGACACAATCATCTTCCATAATCGCTTCGGCTTATTTGAACAATGTAGTGTTTCTAGTATCTGTCTCCTCCATGTGATATAGTTACCACTGTTTCCATCAAATTCAGCCAAATTTTTGCTGCTAAGCTCTACTTCTTTCGAATCACGTTCATTTTGTCTTTTATTATCGTCTCCAACTCTGCATTTTTCCGAAAGCTTATTGATTATGTCAAAACATTCCTCCATCCATTTCTCAATTTCTGCTGGTGGATATTCGATTGAGTTCATTTCTAATTCACAATTAGTGACTTCTTCATTCATTTTCCGAATGCTATTTCTAAAAAACTGATCCATAGCGTTTGCTGGGTTGCTTTCCGCTAACTTATTATACCTTCTCAGTGACTTAACAATACCTCTGACTTTCAAGGCCAACTTTCTGGATTCTTCTGGTAGTCGATCCAGCTCATTTGTGTTCAGACTAGAGCTGTGGAGAGAAGTGGTATCGTTCTCAATGTTGGCATCGTTTGTTGCTAGCGAGAGTCTGTTCACTTCTTCTAGAGGAGGTGGTATCGATTCATTTAAAAATCTAGTGCTGGTAACCAATTTCCCTTGTTGTGGTGTTTGTTGTCTACTTTCGTCACTATGATCAGAACTGCTTCCTTTCTTAAATTCGTTTATTATACATTCGCATCTTTCGCTATCACATTTCAAATGCTCAATATGCTTATGCACTAAATCAACTTGGTCCAGAAGGCACACAGCAATTATGTTCTGTTCTAAACCCTCTAATACTTCTTCGTTAATAAAATTGTTCCCACATATGGACCATGTATAAACTGGTTCAGCATAATATTGTTCATCAGAACTTAGAACATCTATAAGACTGTCATTTTCCTTCCATTCTTTGTCATCCGAAATTTCTGAAAGTTTAGACATTGCTTTTAGTAATATATCTACGTGTAGTTTTAAATTTGCCTTCCAGTTACGAAGCCTTTTTTCGAATATGTTAGCTTTAGTCTTCCCAATAGGGTTTGGGTTTTCTCTCAATAATTGATTTAACATATCAGGAATACAAAGTGTTTTAATATGATTAACCTCGTATAAAATAACATCCTTCGTCTCAATTTGTTCTCTTCTAATGTATAATCTTGTTAAAAAGCATTTTACATCTTTTAAATTAATCCCACTCTCATTGTCCCCTGTGACCAGTTGTGCAACTAACTCTTCTGTTAGCAGAATATGTTTTGCTAACTCAGAAGCACTGGGCATTGGTAAGTAGAAAATATGTTCTCCTTCTATATCTAAGTCGACTGTTGTTCCTTTTATAGTGTTCCATCCTTCCATTAATTTTCCTCTAGTCATCATTTTGAAAAGCTATAGGTGCTGTAAATAAAGAACCAATACAGTAATATTCCTTTGTCAAACCAAATCTTGGCTGTGTTTGAGAACTCTTATTATTGTTATAACATCTCCACCATGTGTTAAAATTTAAATGTTTTAACCATCAAATCAGACACAAAACCAAAGAGAAACAAAGCAAATATTAACCAAACTGTAATATAATTAGATTTAAATTTTAACAGCAAAGCTCTATATATTTTAAAAAAGTAATACAGCATTTAACTATTGCAAATACAATATAGTTTCACGCCATCATGAATAAAACTAAAAACTTTTTCCACGTGGTTCCTTTATATCCACCACAGCCTCTCTTCAGGTTATTTGACATTTCTATAGAGAGGCAGCTTGCCAGATTAAACATGGATTGAATAAACGATATTAAACAAGATTAATTGAAATAAAATTAGGAAACTAAATAAAATATATAGTTAAAACACACCCCTTGAAAATTTCTCACCTTCATACTTGAAGATAACATAGTCCCCTTCCTTATAAACTATTTTTGTTGCTAGGTCATTGCAATTATCACTACCGCAAGCATCATCTTCCTCCTCTTCATGCTGCAGAGAATACTTTTTACATATAATCTCTCCATTTAAAGCAGCAACATAGTGTTGCTGTTTTATTCCTTTTATTGCACACCAAGAGGCAAACATATCTGCAAGATCTAATGATTGTATTTCTGATATGATTTCTTTCGCAAATATTTTGATAACATCTATTTTGTGTTTCAAATCTTTGGCAACTGTACAGAAATCATCAGGTGATCGCGCAATTGATTTTCTACTTAATGTAGCCATCCAAACGTCTCTTTTTACACTACCACCAATCCCATCCATTGCACCTTTTCCATGGGACGAAGCAAAAAAATGCCAAGCTAACTTGTTCATTTCGTTATCTCTGTACAACTTTGGGAGGCAGTTGAATACATACTGGTTTTTAAACTGGGATAAAGGACCATATAAAGGAAAATATGTTAAGTTCTGTGCTGTTGTAATCTTTTTTAAATGCTGAAATTATTCTGTGCATGAAAACTGTGACTGCTGTTTTATCATGGTCAAGATCATTTGTCACAAACACCATCGACTTTTGGTGATGCTGCAACCAAACACTCACTGTAAATATTGTAAGCTGATCTTCATTCCAGTGTGCCGATTGTACTTCACCTTGATCTTGCAAAGCATAGTTTTCACTGAAGTCAACTTGAATAAGTGCTTCTTTGTGTGCAACGGTCAGCAGTTTAATTTGAAAAAAGTTACTTTGAGACCGTTTGATGAACATATTGATTGAAAAGTCAGGTAGCTTTTCAATGAGAGTGTCAAGTGCGATTGTAAAGGTGCCATTAATGCATTTCTTTTCAACTCTCTTTGCTTTCTTTCGTTGTCCAGCTAACACGTCGCTCCTTGCTTTTTCCTTGGATGTATGTCTGTCACATCAACTTCTTCACGTATCCACTGTGTCCAATCCATTGAGCTATTCAAAAGTGAGCTTGAAAATCCATTGAGCCACTCATCTATCTTATTTGCGCACTTTTCACAAAATCCAAACATGCATTGCTCCAATGAAGACAAGCAGACAAAGTTATCAACAAACTGTCTTGAAAAAATTGAGAAATTTGGTACAACCTTGTGTAAAGCAACACAATAGAACTATGTTTTCGTGATAAATGCATAAACATGCTTCCTTGGCGGTATCCTTTCTGTGGAGGAGTTTTCTGGTCTAAATTCAGCAAATGTTGATTTTCCAATTTTAATGGAGGGGTTGTTTTTCACAAACAAGGCATGTGTCTTATTAATTGGATAATATATATGTCTTTTTTGTAATCTGATTTTCCATCGTCTTTCCAAACCGTTACATAGTCCCTTTTTCCTGGTGCCTGTCTAGAAATATCATCACGGCAGCAGAAATCATAAACTTTGTCTTCTGTCTCTTTTGGTGTTACATTTTTGGGACTTGAATCAGATGATGAAGTCGGTGATATGATACTTTCTCAGCAAGTTTGCCTATTACAGCTCTTTTTCTTCTTGGGTTGCGGGGAAGATGCCTGAATGTGCGTGCCATTGCTTTTAGTCAATTCTTTTTAATATAATTTGAATAAAAACTTCTTTTCTGTTCTATTCTTTTCCTTTTCTGTGTAAATTCACTCAAAATGTACTACTGATAAGACATAATATATAGAGATCCCATTGGTTAGTAGATTGATACCTCTAAAATTTGGGTCATTACCTTCGCTGAAAGTTGCCTTATGTTCCATACCATTGCATTGCAGTTCCCACCAACTCCATATACTACCTTTACTATGGAATTTAGCAAAGTAATTCCGGGTAAATTTTTTATATTTTTGCGCCAGCCTTTTCAAGAAATGAACAATTTATTTATTTTTAAACACCGACGACGACCCATTAGTCTAAATATGTTCCTCCTTTCCTTCCATCATAACTTCATCTTTCAACAAATGTTCATCGTAAAGACGCTCCATTGAAGACTAATATTGTTTCTTGTGCAGATACATTTTGGTTTCTCCTTCAATCATTATGGCTGCCGTAAATAAAGTCCCTCTGGTCCACAATGCACTTTGCACTTCATTTGATATTGACACTCTTACCCCATAGCAAAATACATCAGTAACACTCTTCCATTTTTATTTGCCTTTTTTGAATTGTTCGGTTTCAACTCTTTTTGTATTGAAATGACTAAACATTTTAGCAGAACTCTCTTGCAATTGATCCATTACATCCCCTGTGTAACTCTGCATTGTATTGCACTGGAGCTTTGTAAATACCTTCGTTTTGCCAATAACTATTTCACTATCGCATATTGTAATTTGGCTGCTCTTGCTTGGTTACACAACGCGGGTGTCACCATTTGCCTAATATTCATCAATGAGACAATGGGACATATATAGAATATTCTTTATTACCTAAATCAACGGTACTGAACTAAACAAAAAATAGATATAATGTAGAATTCAAACTAAAAGTATTGAATTTAGACATAAACTCTGAATTATATACTTTATATTCTCCGTTTCCTTCTTGGTCTTCATTGGGATTTTCTTTTTCTTCCACAGCCAGCAATTTTATCCCATTGACAATATTGAACAGTTGAACTGTGATGTTTTGTGGCTTAATTGGGATAATCTTTAAAAATGGGACAGTCAGTGCAAGCTGATAACCAGCAGTCACTGTTGTTTTCATCTGAGCAGAGAACGTCTGTCCAGGAAGTTGATTGGTATCTCATGAGTCATTGCACCTTGTTTTGCCTTCGCTAATATTTGCTTGTTTTTTTCTTGATTTTGGATTAAGTTCTTTATCTTCTTCTTCTTCTCCTCCTCCTATGCCTAAGTTGTCTGCCAAAAATGCTCAAAATAAGTCTGATTTACCATATGTTTCTGAGCCCTGCTGGTGTAATAATCTTGCAGCAAGCAAAATAGCAGTATATGTAGACAAATTGACGCGTGCGTGGTTTTCCCAAGATTCTTCTTTTAGCGTACATTTGTGAAAGTGGATCGACCCATTCTTACAAGCGTCTTCTCTAATTTAATAATAATATTTAATAATCAATAATGATTCTGCAATTCCTTCATAGATCCACTTTCTTCTTCAGTTAATCCTAATTCTTTTAAGTGTTTTTCTCTACGTCCAATAAAAACTTTGCGCTCTTTTTATTCTCAGCATCTCTGAAGCAGGATCGACCTACATATAACAGAGAAGTGAATTTAGCCTCATACATCGATTTATTTACAGTACCATAGGCAGGCAACCTATCAACTTCTGTTTAAACTCATCCACTGATGAGCTCTGGCCTAGGTGCTTGGTTGGTGGGATATCTATTATATACTTTATGCTCTATATATTTTATGCTTTCAACATGCTTTTATGCTCTATTGCTCTGTATGCGTTCATGCTTTTGTAATGCTTTTATGCTCTATAAGCTTTTATGCTCTATATGCTTTTATGCTCTATATGCTTTCTATATGCTTTTATGCTTTCTATATGCTTTTATGCTGCTATTTCTACTGGCGAACCTGTCACACTCCAAAGTGCTTGGAGAAGAGGGACAGGAAGCCTGGACATCCCACCAAAAATGACCAAGCACCCAGACTATAGTAAATTAACATACCAAATACAACGAGTTAAAAATATTATAAGAATAAAAGTTTAATTAATTAATTAAAAATCAATAATAACATTAACTAAATCTTACCTAACTTAATAATTGAGAGATTCCGGCAAGCGGATGAGATGGAGTCCTGGTTTATAACGTATAAGCGTCGCTAGACCAACGGCCCAACGCCTTTATGATATAAGCTGGAATACCCTTGAGACTTGACTTGAGACTTTCTGGAGCCAAGCAGCAAGATAAGTTCTAGACAATGGTTGACCAGATTCCAACAGAAAGAGCGGGCCAGGAGTATTGCCTCGTTTGTTAAGATAGGTGGACATAGCATGGACTGCTCATAGAGGACCATTACCCCGGCCAATATAAATAGGGCAAGCATTGCGAAAAGGATCCGTTTTACTTGATTTTATCCAAACTCGCAAACACGTAGGAGAGGATAAATTATCAAAAGCCAAATCATTTGCTTGCAGATGAACCATTGGGTCGAAAGAGGCTAAATTTTGAACAGTAAATTCCGAGCAGCGAAGAAAACCAAAATATGCCAAAGTGCAAGCTGCCCACATCATTATATCGTCATAGCGGGTGAACTGTAACAAATTGTAGATTTTCAGTAATACACTGTCTGTAATAGGAAGGCGTCTATTATTTGACGGTCTGCTACATCGTTTGATTCCTCTAAGAACTTTAGCCAATCGAAAACAATTTGCAAGAGGATCTGAATAACCTTGATCAATATGCAAAGAGCGGACTGCTGCCAGATAAACCTTGAATGATTTATGCTGCATAGATTGTGCCAACGTTGAGGCAAACCAACACAACGTATTTTCATCAGCTTGGCAACAATTACCAACTCCCAACTCCCTTGAAAATTCAATAAATTTGCGTTGTGCCGAACCATAAGTACGACGTGTTGAAGGAGCCAAACTTTCAGTCATATACATATTAGACTGTGATCGTAAAATCTTCACATCAAGGCTGCCAGTGTTCGCAATGGGATAGGTGTTGGATAAGCTTGAGCAAATGGCGCCACGTGCCGGAATTCCTGCCAACGAAAACGAGAGAGTGAATCAGCAATTGTGTTTGAAGATCCTGGAATATGTACAGAAGTAAAAGAAAAACTGTACTGAGCTGCTGTTAGCAAGAGAGAGCGCATCAATCGCATGATTTCAGGATTTTTTGAAGAACGTTTATTGAGCACCTGAACTACTGCCTCATTATCCGAATGAAAAAGGACATGTTTTTTAAACCACGAATTCCCCCACAAATGAGCAGCAAGAACAATAGGAATTAGCTCTTTATACAAAACAAAACATTTTTGTCGTACCTCATGCAAAAACATCTGCGTTACAAAATTACCCCAGTTTTCAGTTTCTTTCCCTCTGGAATGGTTTCAAGTTCAATTTTGATTTCAATATACCGACTCATGCTTTTTATAGGAAGTCAAAAACATTGTTTCTAGAAAGATACTATGATGTCGGCACTGTCAAGAACTGCAATATCTGTTGTGACTATTAAATCTTATTTCTTCATTGCTCATTCTTCTAGTCCCCTTCATAATTCTTTCCTCCTCATTAACCATATAGTTGGTTTTCCAACTGAGTTTATTATCTACTGTAATTAGATCATATTTTCAAATGTATTTCACACCTTTTATAATATTGTTTATTCTATATTTTCAAATGTATTTGAAACATTTTATAATTTATTCTGTTCATTTAGCCATATTTAATATTACTATTATTATCATTCTCATTGTTTACTATTCTTATTTAAATGTTGCTTTAAATTTTACAAATTATCTAAATATAACATTTCTTTAATCATTTTATAAATCTACAGGTATCCCAAATAAACAAGCATTGATTGCTTCAGGGATTAACCTTATCATGTATCACTAATTAACTTTCAACTATGTTGATTTGTAAATTATTATTATTAAGTGTTTTACATGATTAAATAAACATCTATCTATATGCGATCCCATGATGCATTTGAGCTGCAGTCCATTGACCATTGAACCATTGTCGATTCCACATAGCTGCATAGCCAATAGAGCCTGAAGCGTCAGAGAAAACATGAACATCATTGATTACAGGCTTTCCAGAAAACAACCAAAAGGATACACCATTCCATGCACTAAGAAATTCATGCCACCAGCGCAAATCCAAAAAGAATTCCCTAGACAAGTGAATAGGATGGTCCGGTTTGCGAAAACAGCATAGAAGATCCAGCATGCGACGGATAAATGTTCTTCCAAGCCAAACAACCTTTGCTGCATGGTGAAGATGACCAATTAATGATTCAAGGTCATGACGGTTGCACCAATATTTTTGCATCCATAAAGCAACTAAATCCTTTAAAGAACCTAGCTTTTCTGACGGCAAGCGAGCAATCTGATGAGTTGAATCCAGTTCAATGCCTAAAACTGTCATCACAGATGCTGGACCAAGACATTTTTTAGGATGAAGTGGAAGACCCAACTGTTGACATATTTTCATAGCACATTGCAAATGATTGCCACAATCATCTGAATTAGCAGGGCCTGCCATAATAAAATCGTCTAAGTAATGTACCAGATTGTTTAGACCATAATTATTGATCAAGATCCACTCAACCGCATCAGCAATGGAATTGAAGATGAATGGGGCAGAACGTAACCCAAAAGGCAAGACCAAGTAAACATAATATTGTCCACGTCATTTCATGCCAAGAAGAAAGCGATCCAAAGGATGAACTGGGACATTACGGTATGCTGCTTCAACATCAAACTTAGCTATGAGAGCACCAACCCCCAATGCACTTATCATTGCCACAATCTGATCCAACTGGGTATAATGCAAATTGAAAGCCTCAGGATCAATCCCATCATTCACACTATGCCCACGAGGGGAAGATAGGTCAACGATAAGACGCCACTTGCCTGGCTGGCCGCGTTTTGAATTTTCTTCTCTAAATCATTACTTACACTCAGGGCCAGATCTATTATTTTGGGCCTAAAGCAGAAATCATAAATAAGTTTTGTATTCCACCTTGTTTCTCAATCTTGCAGAACCATAGTAGATTATTTAGCAGCCAGGCCACTTTTCTTTAAATACCTTACAAGGTCCTTTGTTGCAGACAGTAACTCTGACACAGATTCAGATAACTCCCTCTCCTCCCAAATTTCAGGATAATCTTCATCTGGTTCTTCGTCATCTAGATCTGGCTTCAATTCAAATGCGTGAAATAGCACAATATTCAATTGGCCTATATTACAATGTAGCCCGCTTAATGCTTGAGAGAGATAATGAGTTGTTGGCGTAAAAGGTATGAAGTGTTGCTTGAAAACATGACTCCTCATTTGCCATATATAGAATAGTCTGTAATGAAAAGTTAGTTCTTACACTTTCTTTCTTACATTTTTATGATAATCTATTTTGTTATTAATAAAGTAAAAATTCAACAAATGTTCTGTACAATGGACTGAACGTGTGTAATGTGGTAGCTAATTTTATCTGATTTTAGATTTAACATTTTGTATACGGTAGAAAACAGCATACACTGGTTATGTTTTGCTTGCCACAGTCGTCAGTTATGTCAGTGTAGAATGTTATACTTGATTTATATACCAAATTGATAACATTTTGATCAACGTACAAATATCTGTCTATGTTAAGTCTGCTTTTTCGCCATCTGCATTCTAATCTCCTGCTCTTTGACTCTTCAACTTCAATTTTTTCTGAATAATTGTTTGTCTAATTTGTCATCTTATGGGAGTGATACAGTAGTCTTATAATCTTGGAAAGAAGCCAAAGTCTCTTTCTCAAATGAATACCCTTTTGCTAAATCTCAAATTTGAGTATGAGCACATGCTTCCAGAAGTGTACATTTCAAACTAAATAATTGAGCTGAGACAAACTTACAAAGCAAACCAATAATATATATGAATAATGAGATGATAATTACTTCTGTTTCACAAAGTTAACCCAATATTAATTCCATATTCTGGAGGACATAAAAAGCAAAAATGACAATATTCTAGTAGCTTCCAATTTATTACTTGCAGAAGATGTTCCTATTGTCCAGAAAATTTATTTTTTGATAATCTGCAGGCAAATTGGAGTGCCTTTAAACATCACAAAACAAAAACAAGACAACGACACACATTGAAATCTGTGTTGATATATGAACAATGAATTACTAGTTCTTGTAATAGTCTAATCTATTCTTCAACAGATTTTCTTTTATTTTCTTGCGTTTTGTTGAAAATTGCCCTGTCTTTTTCTCGTGCTTTGTTTAGGAATGAAATATCCTGTACATTTTTCAGTGATTTCCTTGCAATATTCACCTGCGTTATCTAGCTTGAGTTTTGCATCCAACATTTGGTGTCCTAAAATATTCAAAAAAGTTTTTTTGCATTTATCATTTATCCACAAATCAGGCATGGTAAGCTTGCAGCTTTTTTCACCGGGGTGGTTGGTTAATTTGTTAGTATTTTCAAGCTTGTGTGCGTTTACTAGCCGGATGCCCTTCCTGACGCCAACCTATAGTGCTCCTGTCAGGGATTGAACCAGAGACCCTGTGGGCCGTGGTCCAACACCCTAGCCACTACACCAAGGCCTCACTCTGATTTTCGCCATTTTTTTTATCAAGAAACAAAATTCTATTAATCGCTAAAATCATTTAACAAATCTTCCCAATCAAATTTAATGTATATTAGCAGTTTACTTTTTTTCTTTGGCTGTTGATATTGTTCTGTTTTGGCGAACACTAGTTAAACAGTTACTATTAAAAGTATCACAAGATAAATATAGTAATATAATAAATCTAACATGACTAGATGTCACAACTAGATGTTGGTTGTATATAATTCAGCCGGATTATACTGGAGACTCTACTCCGCAACATATTTCGCTTCAGCGTATCCCATGTATCCCAAAGCCATTTACATGTTTGCTCTAAATGCATTGATAAGGCTCCAAGACTTTCACTCCGAGCAAAAGGCAAACTGCTATTCTCAGCTGTGCATTGTCTAATTTGAGGCCAATTGAAGAAGCTGGTGCAGCCTCAACCCAGACTTTTGCATTTTGACGAGCAGCAGGGAGACAAGCTCTTTTGGAAAGGTCTTTGGCAGAGGAAAGCAACATATAGAATGACTTTTAGTATACTGGTATGTCACAAGATTTCTGATGGATCCTATTTGGTGGTCCAGGCCATTGCTTCCAAAGCCACTTGTTTGCTTGTATGTATCGCTAAAGGTACCAGGTTGGCCTAGAATTGCAGATTTCAGATCAGATGTTGCCTGAAATCAGCTGAGATAGGCAGGATACCTAGACCATCGAAAGCAGTTAGAAGAGAGCTTTGCGTCCCCTAATTAATGTCTAATGTGCAATTCAGCACTTCTTCTAGGATTTCACTTATACATTCGTCATATTGTGGTAAAATCAAGGAATTCAAAGTTGATTCATTGCTTTCACCTTACTATATTTGTAACACATGACAATGTCTTACATTTTGTTCTTATTGCATCTGCATTCTCAGCACTACATGGGAATACTTTGGACAAATAATTTTTTTGAAAAAATTAGAAAAAACAGATGCAAGCAAGATATACGGTAGCCAACAATTAGATAATTGGTATTTATAAAATAGTAAGAAAAATGCCCAGAAGCTCCTTCATTGTAATTGATTGGGGTTTGAAATCTTTTTGTCAGAGTATTTGGTTGTGGAAATATGCTGTTGACTGACAGAAACTGTTTTCTAATTACAGAATGCTAGATAGTCATCTTTGTTATCGATCTTTATAACTAACTTTGAAATTTATTTAACAGGTCATGATGATCGTGTTTGGAATGTTGCCTGGAGTCCAAGTGGTGATTTACTTGCTAGTTGTGGAGCAGATAAATTGGTATGGAAGTTTCGGAACAATGTTAATTGATTTGCTGGAAAATAGGCACAATTTTTCAAATTAATACCACTTGTATCGTTAGAGTTTTCTTATGAATTTTGCGCCATAATGCACCAGAAGAAGCATTGAATATCCTCATTATTCAAATTATATTCAATTTTAGTGGAGTCCTAATAGGCATCGACTGGGACAGATGCTTTGCTACACAGACAAAATTACCATGGCAATTTACTCATTTCCAATTCAGAAGTCTTATAATTGAGGACGCGGAAGACTGTAAACTCCAATTTACATCACAACAAAATATTGGGAGCTTCTGAATCCAAAGAGTTTTTCAAAGTTAGAATGTCTAGAGAAATCCTTCTAAATTTGTTTGAAAAAATTTGTCTAACTAAATAATCACTTGAAAATGTCAAAATAGTAGCCTACAGTGACAAAATGTTGCAAGATTACGTCTATTATGTCACTTCTCTTCTTGTCGAAATTATTCAATTGCTTGACTAATTGTTATATTACAGATAAGAATTTGGGGAAAAGAAAACGATTCATGGATTTGCAAAACAGTTCTTGAAGATGGCCACAATCGAACTGTGAGATCAGGTCAGATTAAAATTATCATTACTTTGCTATTTGCTGTGCTTTTTTAAAAACACATGGTGTACTTTATTTTAATGTATTTAATGTACATTTTTTTTGTTAATGATCAATGTCGGGATTTTATTCTCAATGTCTTGATTCTGTTTTGGTATTATTTTTCAGTGTCCTGGTCTCCTTGTGGAAAGCTGATAGCTGCAGCCAGCTTTGATGCGACGACCAGTATTTGGGACCGAAAAGATGGAGGTAATTTATTTATTTAAATTGACAAACACCTTATTACGTCAATAGTTCTTTTCAACTTTGAATGTTCTATTGTCTGTTGATGTTTTCTATTTGAAAACAAGCCTTGTCCATCAATTGATCACCAAATAGTAAGATTCATTTGTCAAAACATATCATTTTGGTTAGGAAATTTTTTCATATGTCCCGAACCAGGTAAGCTAGAATTTCCTATATCACTAACGTGGTTGGTTAATTGGTTTAAGTCTGAACTGAATGGGTACGCTTCATGGCCTGATGACCCCTCTGGCGTAGTAGTAGTAGTAGTAGTAGTATAGACAGTCACATTATAGGAATGTGCCGTCCCTCTTACTCCTAACATGTTTGCTACACAAAGAACGCCACAAATCACGGTCAGGCATAGCTGACAAAGAAACTTTCATTATGAAAAGATACTACTCTCCCATAGCCCCTTCAAAGCATCTCCTTCGGTTGCCAGTGATTGAAACTTCTCCCTCTCTGATTCTTGCTGCCAGCGATTGTACCAGAGACCTTTCTGGTAGAGATCATACACCCCGACCACTGCAATAAGCTACATTTAGTATTATAACTAAATGAAATGTTCTTCTCATTAATGCTTGAATTATTTTATAGTATTTGAATGCATTGCAACATTGGAGGGTCATGAAAATGAAGTAAAATCAGTCTCATGGAACGCAAGCGGCACACTCTTAGCTACATCCAGTCGTGATAAAAGTGTTTGGATTTGGTCTGGTGTGTATATTATTGCTTAATTATTTTCTGCATTAGCTTTGTAACTTCGATACATTAATAATTAATTTTTTTACTGCATTTGAAGATATAATCAAAGTCTGTGTTGATGTTGCTGCTCATTAATGTCAATTGTTCTCCATGTTTCGAAATACTAAAATGCTCATACATATCCTACTTTTGTCAGCCAAACTTGGCTTCAGCAATTTTTCTTCAACACAAATGCGAAGGAAATTAGACTTTATAGGGATGTAGGTAGAGGTCTTCTAAATTATACAAATTTTAAAGAGTAACTTACGAGCACTACCAACACCAAAACCATAAAAATGCCATGAAAATGTAAAAAAGTCAGACCAAAACATTTCGAAAATATTAGGTCACACAGAACGCCTTACGTTTTTAAAATGTTTTGGTCTGTGACGCAGGCTAGTAAAAATGCAGTGATTGTAGGTTATGCATTCATGAAAGCAAGGTCTGACAAAACATTCAGCCTTCTAGAATCCTTGAGGCATTTCAACATTTTTTTCTGAGTTTTTTTTGTTTACGTTTGATCAATAAATCATCAAAAAAATCAATTTCCTTCTGAATTTGCTCTAGCCTTTCGGACTCTAGCATTTTCTATATTTCATTGTTTTTATTTTTGTCAAGCGCATTTGAGCGTATTTTTGAAAGTGCGGTATATAAAAGATTATTACTATTATTATTATTATTGTTATCATTATTTGCTAATTTCATCTTCACCATTTAGTCGAAGATGAAGATTATGAATGTGTTAGTGTACTGCAAAAGCATTCTCAAGATGTGAAAAAAGTTGTATGGCATCCTACCGAAGAGGTAAAGTCATATGTATTATCCAACATTTCAAACATTAAGTTCACATTCTTATTTATGCATCCATTGTGTGTATCTGGTTGACTAAGCAATGAATTGATGGCATAATTTGCTTACATTGAAATGTGCGGATTTGAATTTCATGAATAATCCGAATGCCAAATGCCAGTCTACATATTTCTTTGACACATTTTACGCTGAGATCGCTGAAATAAGATTTTATACACAGGCTGGACGCAAGTGCTCTTTAACGTTGGATTTACAAAGAGTTGAATGCACACATGTCCAACCATGCCGGACATTTTTTTGTGACATCTAAGTCATGAACAGTTTATGAATGCTAACTTGCCTTTTTTTAATGACCTGTTTTTCATTCCTTTTACAAATCCTTTATGAAATATACTTTACACGAAGTATAATTAAATGTGTTTAAGCGAAGCTGTCTTGATTGTTAAACACTTTACCTAATACTATTCATGCAGACAGTCAATTTGTTACATCCTTATAATTACCTGTACAAGTATGCTGATTTTTTGTTTGGTTTTTAATGTGAAGTTTTTAATTGTTTTATTTACTTTATATTCTTTTAAATTCTCTTTCAACTTTTAAGAACCATAGCAAATTTCAATCTTACTTCATGTTAAATGTTCCCATGATGCTGATTGTGCCCCATCTCTGAATGACCATTCAAAATCCTTGATAGAGAAATTATTGAGCATGCATCATGTTAAGCATGTGACTTGGAACGTGTTAATTACTTGAGTAAGTATGAAGGCGGATTAGCCCAGATGACAGAGCAACAGAACTTCAGATATGATCATATCTGATCGACTGTGGCTCAAATCCCCTGAAGGTGAACCAACTCAGCCTTGACTTTATCTGAATCATCAAATGAATACCACCATTTGAAGTTGTATGAAATGGTCAAGAGGGAGTTGCATTGTAAGTACCAATGCCTTTTTGCCACGGAATCTGTTGAATTGATATGCAGTGTTGCGGTTGACATCACAAAAGAGCATTTATAATCATTGTTCTTACCAAAATGAGCCACTTGTCTGGGAATGAGAGGGTGGTACTCAGGTGCATTCAGTAGACCTCAATAACTTTAACTCCAGTAAAATATGAAGTGCAATATTGTTATACATTTTGTGTGTTAAAAGATTGATTTTTTCTACTCTTTTCGCTTATTTAGATGTTAGCATCTTGTGGCTATGATGACATGATTCACCTATACCGTGAAGATGATGACGATTGGTGAGTTATTTGCATTGTGTTGCTATTGTATTCCAGACGCAAGATTACAATTATGTAGATGAGAAGTATGCCTTTTCATGGTTGTTGATTCCAGGGCATATCTTCGCCTTAGTAAAAAACCCAGAAAAACAAGGTCATCACAACGGTTTGAGATACTACTCTAGCGAAAAAATGTTAAATATTTTTGCGATTAAATTTTTGACATCGATTGCCACACGTTTCCACTCCTTTTTTACTTCCAGGCCGTTGCTAAAAACAGTTCAGGAGTTCATGAACGTTCATGAATGTTCATGAACTCAAGTTCATGAAAGTTCAACAAAGTTAATGAACTAGCTCATCAAAGTTCATGAACTAGTTCAGCAAAGTTCATGAATTAGTTCATCAAAGTTCATTAACTAGTCCATCAAAGTTCATGAACATTCATGAACAAGTCATCTAAGTTCATGAAGCATTTCATCAAAGTTCATGAAATCAGTCCATCAAAGTTCATCAAAGTTCATGAACGTTCATGAACTATATAGTAAATAACAGATTAAAACAAGAATAGGAAAACGCAAATTTGAATGTTTGAACATTTAGTTCACAAAAAATTGTAAAATATGATATAGTAAGAGTAAATGAATACATTCAGACAAATAAAATATATGATATAGAAATGTAGGAGCTAGTATAGCTTGTTAACATATCAAAGATTGTTCGAAGCCGATTGATACTTTAAATATGTCTAAAGTCAAAGCAATTCTGCTCATTGATGCCTAGAGCATATCAACTTCGTGCTGTCCTTGAATGTCTTTTGCTTTGAAAGGATTTTACCAGTTATGAGCAAGTCTTCAAATCATAATGTGAAGTCTTACCTTTTAAATGTATAGTTTTATAAGTATCCTACTATATTAAGGGTACATTGGTTCTCTGTTGGGATATTCTTTTCTTGCCATGATTCATTTCAAAACTTACTTTATCCTGTAATGATATTTTGCACCTACTTTAGGAAGTGCTTTTAATAATAAATGATAATTAATATTATTATCAACCTTTGGATTGTATATGTTCAAGAGCTTGAAGTTATGACATGTCCAGTGTTTGAATTGAAAATAGCAAGCAACAGGAATAATTATGCATTGAAACTCTTTATGTAGTTTTGTTGTGGGGGTAAATAAAAGTCTTGCAAAGCTTTGCGTCTCTGATTTATCTTATTGTGTATAATTAAAAGGAAATATAAAATCTGGCCTCATATTCTTTGCATGGTATTCAATGTATACACCAACACCAGATGTGAACAACCAAACAACCATGTGGGGAGTAGGGCTACTGTAGTAAATTCTGTTGGAGTTTTGAAAACCACAGTTTCATCTAATTAGTATTCCAAAATCAAACTTTAGTTTCACCTGGAAATCATCTTTTCAATCCTGTTGAGGCCATGTATTTTTATGTAAAACTTGAGCTAAATTCTTCATATTACTGAATCAAAGTCATTTTTTAAGTTTGCTATCTTTCTCTGACTCAAGTAAACCAGCAGTAAAAGTAAGGAATGATATAAATTACTAACTGACTTCATAAGCAGGGTGTCACAAAGTGTTTTTCCTTCAGAGAACCTAGTTTTATGTTAAATCATCTTCCCAAAATATTTCCCCGAAAATTTGTCTCAGTAAACCCCATATTCAATTATTTTATGCAATGACAGAAGTATCGTACTTAGTGCTATGAAAATAATAAAAACAGATATTTTTGACGATCAAAAGAAATGAACCTGGTTGAATTGAACACTTTTTAATACAAAATTTAATTAGAAAATGCCATAATTATAAGATAACGGATCAACAACATAATCAAATTTATTAAGTTAACACTGACAAAATAATGTGAAGTGAATGTAAAATTGGAACTCAATATAATAAAATTATATTATTTTCACTATCAGTTATAGTCTATTTAACAATTAGACAACGAGCCGGAGTTGGCTACCGTCGAATAGTCACCGAGGTCCTCCGAGGTGACTATTCAGGACGGTAGCCAACACGGGTGAATTGTCTAATTGTTTTAGTAGAAACCAACTAGTGGTACAAGCCAAACACATCAAAAGAAATTAATTCCAACTATTTATTCGCTTTTTGCATAATTAATTTTTAATACAACCGTCAATCAAAGGCATCCATGACGACTGCAGCGTCGTGATTTGGAGAATGAATTTTAATTTGATTGATTCAGATTTAATTTTTAAAACAAGAAAAGTTGGGTATTAATACTGGCTACAAATTTACAGCCCCACAAAATAGCAAACTTGAGCAAGGTAACTATTGAATATCTAAAAATACATAAATGTTTGCAGTTTGTAACATAAAAGTTTGTTGTTTATAAACTTTTGCTGACTAGTGAACTAATTTATATCTGCAATAAAGTAGCGACGAAAAAATTGCGAGAAGATTGTTAAATAAGATTAAAATTGTATATGCATAGCCTACCATTAAACAACTTCATTTCATATTTTGTTGCTTGCTTTGTTTTCTCGGGCACGGAATTTATAAGAGTCTTGTATAAAATTGATTCAAAAACATTTGCGAATCGCTTGTTTACTTTAGAATTTTGCGAGGGAACTTGCCAGCGTTCAATATGAGAAAATAGTGAACGATTGAGCAACCAATCAGAATGCAGATCATCGAATAGTACCCTAGTCGGTTTCGACTAATCTTAAAAAGACCATATATATATTGATTTATGCTTTACAGATTGGATAGAATATCTAAGTCTAAGAGTCAAAGTCAATTATAGCCGATTCTTTTGCTTTCGTATTTTCTGTTTGAATTACTTGGGTTATAAAAAATTTACTGTCCTTCACAACAAAATGCCATTTTCCTGTGTAATGTAAATCTAGAGTCTTTTTTACAACGGATTTGCTAAGAAGAGGATTTGGGCCATTTCGTTTATAAAACAGATGTTCTCAACAGTATCATGATTCCAGGGTTTTCCTTTGTCATCAGTTTGTAATATAGAAGAAAAAAGTGATTCCACTGAGCACTCATTAAAGGATCTGCATAGAAATTTCAGAGCGAAATGATTGACATGCAAACATTTTTTGATAAATAGACTTGTTTGTTAGTAGATTATACCAAAGTGTTTCTTGTGCTTTCATTTTTCTATCATTTTTACTTTTCATCACATTCAGCCTTGTTATTTCAGTGACTGCTTCGATTTCAAGAGTCACATATTCACCACGGATTACAGAGTTTTCATTGACTGTTGGCACATGCTTTGTATTGTTGTGAACGGTTGTACATTTGATCTTTTTTTTCTTTAAACTCGAATGCAATCTTAGAAAGATCTAACCATTCTGGCCAAGGATGGAATCTGAATATGATCCGACCAAGTATAGCATTAAGATATTTTCGAAAATCACTTAAAGATTGGATGCAAAACAGAATTGGGTAATAAGTCAGGACTTTGATTACTGATTGGAGATGCCACTTTTTCAGTTGTATTGTCACTTGTCTCAGTTGACCTCTGGTTGATGCTCCTTGTACCCGTCCCGGGTACTTGGATTGTTTGGCCATACAGTAGCAGTGGCATGTTTTCCATGTCATGTAAGACTTGATTTCTTTCATAGCATTTTTAAAATCATCTGAGAAGAAATCTAGCGTTTCGCATTTGGCTAAGCTTTGACTGACCGAGACTATTTTTTCTTACAACTTGTTGCATGAATTTTTACAGTGAAAAGGCAGCACATTATCAGTTTGGAAGTCCTTTGAAGTAATTGTTACGAGCAGGCTTATTTCCATCATAAAAAGTGTTTCCAAAACAAACGTCAAACTAGTCAGCTTTTTAACTTTCTTCATTGCCATTTGCTGTTCATCCAATTTCAGCTGATCATCAATGGACTTTTCTTGGAAGACTGCACGAACAATTTAAAACATGAGTGTTCATAGAATCTTGTTTCTGAAAGCAATGCAAATTTCTTAACCTCAACTTCAAGTTTTGATGCATGTTTATCTATGCATGCCTCAGTCTCATATCATCATCTTCTGATAGAGTTACAATTATGTTTTCTGTGCCATCCTTTTTTCCTCTTGTGATAATTGCTGCATCGTTTGAATTTTTTCCCTGCTCTAATGTTTTTAGTCTTTCTTTGATATCTTTTACAGTGTTCAATATTATTTCTTGAGGTGGAACTTTTTCTTTGAGGAAACAATGCCATTTGCAGTATCATTTTCTAAGACAACATCTACTACATTTAGCACTGGTTCATCTCTTGTATTCTTGCCCCAAATATGGGGTACACTGCCTTCAAAAATACAGCTATAACTTCTGTTTCAAGCTTTAAGCCCTGTTTCATTTGCTAATTGCTCGACCTAAAGGACAACAAACATAGTAGAGATTCGCGCAGAGATCCCTCAAGTGTATGGCTCTGAGCAGCGGCATAGCATGTAGACCCTCGTGACACATCCAAAGTGAACATATACCAACGAGGGTTTGACGATTGACCTTTGGTAAAATGAGGTATTTTGACCCATTCGTCAGTAGCCATACGGCCCATTTCGGGAATAAAGTCCCTCGTATTACACACCGGATCAAAAGAGTATCGAGGGCCAGCTAAATTATTATCCAGTGCCAAATCAATCTGTATGTGATTAACTTTTATAAGTCCAAGATTAAGTACAGCTGACATTTGAAGTGACAAATCGGCATCTTCTTTGTTCACATAATCCTCAATTTGATTCAATATGTTGATTGATGTTGCTATGACTTTAGGTGGTCTTTTCTGCCCTACTTCAGAAGCAGCAATAAATTTCAAACTTGTTCCAACCTAAAATTATTCAAAGGAAAATAGCATTATTGAAATAAGGTCCCATAACTGTGCTCAGAGCAACGTGGAATCTTATTGATATTGTTACTATCGCCCCTCAGCAATCAAGCAATCATGCAAGAAATCAACAACAACTAATATTTTGGATCTAGGAGCAATTGGTTGCAGATACAGGCAATAGTTTTCAGTGTGTTTGATTCAAAAAGGAAACAAGGCTCAAGAGGGGTGACAAGTGCAGTTTAATATAAATCAGTATTGAGAATTATAATTATTACAGGGTTGCAGTTAGCCTATTATTCTCTGGCTGATTAGAGAAGGGAATAATTTAAAGCTCTTTCGAAACATGTCAGATTGTATACCAGCCATGGAAATATTTTCATTCTTATACATTACAACAGCACATAAAATAGCCATATTGAAATAACAACATGTATTGGCCAGTGCTTATGTTGAGATCCATTACAGTAGTATTATTATGATTACATCAATGTGACTGTGTAGGCTATTATATAATATTTTACCTTTGAAAGTTCAGACTTTTTCCAGTAAAATGTTTGCTCAGTTGGTGTCTTCTCGTGACTTCAACGATGCAACCAAAACAGAAGAGCAACAGCATGTTTGCATCCACCTTGACATGCTAGGCAATAGGCAATCGTAACATTTACATTTTTGTGTCGACCTTTGCTTGGACACGATACCTAGTAAAAGAAAAGTTAGTTAAAGATAAGGCAGCTCGATACATAATTGATATATATCAGACAAAACCTTCGCAATTTGATTATCTGTGCCTACCCTTGTGCTCGAAGTTTATATTCTGGAGTATTACTCGTGCCCTTACAGTTACGATTTGATTTTCTCTTTTCAAATTAACGTAGCCAACTGCATCGTCTACATAACGGCATCGAGCAGCCGTTTATGTAGACCGTTGACCGCAACATTCAGGTTTTATTCTTGTTTGTTTGTTTGTTTGTTCGATTTAATTCACACATAATTTGAAAAGTTAAATATATACAAAAATAGTTAAACTATGTGAATCATGCAAGTATTGGCTACTACAGCACTTACATAAAGCCTCGTTTAGAAGCATTTACAGAATTTGGATAAATCAATTAATTTCAGCTCATTTTTGAATAATTTAAAGGAGTTAATAGATATAAAGGAATTTGGTAGGAAATTGCATGGTTCAATTACACGTAATGAGAAGGAGTGGCGACGATAATCTTTCGTGTTTCTGAATCCTGTGAAATTAAGAAATTAGAGAATGAGATAAAAGATAATCCATAATGGCTTCAACTATGACTTTTTCTATCACCTTGCATGCAATGCAAGTTATTGAAATTGGTCGATAGTTTTGACAATGAGAGTGAATTCCTTTCTTAAAAATCGGACAAAAGAGAGCTGTTTTCCAGGGTGTAGGGATTTCACCGCATCTTAAAGATGATTCATAAAGAATTGAAAGAGGAAGTGCTACTTCTTCTCCGATTGACTTAAAGAACACTGCCGGAAGACTATCCGGAGTTCTACAAGACTTTTGTGAAAGTTTTTTCAGAATAGTCACTGAATGACCGTTGAGTGTAAATCCTAGAATATAAAGGTTTTTCAAATTATGGTGATAAATGGTTGCTCTTAGGAATGTCAATATGAGGATTTCCATTTTGATGTGTGGTTGCATGGATGATGGGTACACAATGTTTCAACGTATGCTCTGCATCTTTGGATAAGTTTTAGGTATCTTCCAACGACTGCAGATACAATGCATCATAATTTGACATGTAGCAACCATGTTTCATGGTAATTTTATGCTGTTTGAACAACTCTATATGCTCTGATATCAAGGTTGGTGATATATGTGAGAATATGTTGTTTAGTGCAATTGTAATGTAACCCACATAAGCGAAAATGGCTTCAAGGGCAGAAGGCTTAAGGCAACATTCAGGTTTTAATCTTGACTCATACTGTATCCAAGAATTATTAGAGTCGGATGGGATAGAAGGACATGGCATGACAGATATTTTCAAGACCATTGCATGCATGTTTAGTGTGTGAAATTGATGTCACAATAGTTGGTGGAAGCTGATGACCCCTTTTTCCTTTCCTTGAAAATGTAGGAGATTAAATAACGCAACAATTCATATAATGTTGCTGCTCTTTATTATGATAATAGTAGGCCGTGCCTGCTGACATTACAGGGAGAGATGCTAAGGGCTACTATGGCCGTTAGTCAAAGCTCTTTGATACAACAGACACGACCGTAGCGAAAGAGAACGGTTACGTGGTACAGTTTACACACATATAGATTTACAGGAAATGAATAACAATAGACAATTATACAATGACATAAATGCAATATTAAACCATGATTAAACCAGTACAAAAACATAATTCAACGCATAGAAGTGGCACTGCCTGCTTTTATTCCTTTGGACTGGTAAAGTAGACATATATTTTTCCATTTGTGAAAAACAGAAAGATTGGATATCTAAAGCTGATCCAAAAGAAGAAAATGTATTTAAAAGATCATTATCTGCTGCTAAGAAAGCTTTCTAATGACTTTGAACGTATACCAGCCTGTTAAAGCAGTGCCAAGTCTGTTATAGGAGTCAATCAAAGGTAACTGTTCTCCCGATTTGAGAATTATTGTTGTAGAAGATGGTATTGACTGAAATGAGACGACAAAATGACAAAAACATCTGTATCAACAGAAAATATATCTTACTTAAATATTTAACCTTTCGATTTTGCATCAAAAGCATGCAGCAAAACCATTTGATCACCTTCCTTCAAACAGAGCAAAAACATCTTCTATTTTGCAATTTGGAACGATTTTATAACAGATGCTTTTGTAATCGATGACGTTACTAATTCTGGTTTTGGTCCCCTCTTGACAAAGTCAATATATATATACTTTTATGAAGCTTGAAATTTGCCTTGAAAATGCTGAAAACTTTCTAATTCTGATTTGTTTTTAAATAAAGTTTCTATTTTCTTGTCTCCTTTCTCAGAAAATTTATATGATACTTCATGTTTTGTGAAAAAGCATCTATTAAGCTTCATAAAGTAGAGCCAATCTTGCACGCACATTTACATCAGTATTATAGACCTTAAACTCTAAGAACTTCTTCCCCATTACTGATGTCAAAACCTTGTGCAAATCACTCTCTGCTATTTCATTGCTGTCGCTTTGACAAAAACATATCTATTTTCATCAAAAACTATGCTCATTTTTCAACGAATTCTAAATCTACTTTCGTTTAATATTTCCGCTGTGCTCTTTTAAGCTTAAAAATTTGCTACACAGATTTTGGTAACATTTCCGATGGTTAAGAATGAACAGGTCTTGAAGTTTGAGAACTTTTCTCTTTCTGGTTGTTGTTTTGGATGTTGTTTTGGATCTCCTAAAATATCAAATAACTAAACATTTTCATTTTAATTACTTCAATCCAATAATGAGAATTCATATATGTTCCATTGGAGGAGACAAATGCGCTGACAAATTCCAATATCTTTTGGACATTTCACAATCAGATCAACTCGTTTGTTTGCTATTGCAATCTCTTAAAGAGTTTCGAATGACCAGCAGCCTTTGCTTTGTTTTGTTGTCCTGATCACAATAAACGAGGCTAATCCTCTGGAAAGTGAGGTCAGCGCCCACGTCAGGGGATTGTCCTCGTGGCTGTTGCTACGGAAAGACACAACAGAAAGCTTGAGAAAATAGTCTGGTTTATCAATTTCAGTTTTGGATAAATCTCAATTCTTACTTGTCGAAACGCAAAGTCTATGGCTATAGATAGCCAACAAAATGTGTACGGCTCAAAATAAATAGCGGAATGGGAGTCACAGTTTGATCATGTTTGAGAAGTTTGTCGCAAATCAAAACAACTTGGATAAAATTTACTTTCAAATCAACACTAAATAAATTCATATGATTCTAAATTTTACAATTTACGTGCATATATACTTCAGAAAAACAATGCAATATAAAACATACATAGGTATGTAGCTAACTATTTCTAGACAAAGCCTACATGTTTACAAACATAATTTGGAGTCAATGATCAAAGTATCCGCATTAAAAATCGAATTCACCTGATGTTATAATTTCATTTTGTTTTGGCGATAAATTTCGATTTTGAATGCTAACAAATCTCTTCCCGTTATTTCAATCCCTAATATTCTTATATCAAATAAACACCAACATGAAATTTTGAATCAGTCGAGTTCAGTTGCAGCTTTCAACTCTGTCTTCCTTCCTCAATTCGTATGACGCTAGTAACAAGTGAATTGATTTTCGTGGTACACATTTATTCAAGCGTCGAAAGCCCTTGCGACGTCCAGCTATTGCTCTTGTAACTTTCCAAACCAGTTCGTTGATAAATAACTTGGCAGAATGCTTTCATGTTCGTTTTACGAAATGTTTTGCAAAATCGCGCGTGTGCACAAAGGCGGGCCGTGTATCATGAAAACGAGTGATTGAAATCAGGGTCCAGATTTCAAAGACAAAAATATGCAAAGGCTGCTGGTCATTTTAGTGTCTTTAAAATTATTATGATAGAAATAGAGGTTCTTATGACGATCCGTTATCTAATTTGTTTGATTATACTTGTAAGGCAACGTTGATGATGATGGTTATTTATTTTTTTCAAAAAACATATCACGCATTCAACTACATAGTCTAGAAACAATGAAGTTGCAACTATGGGTACGTTTTACAGAATGGCAAGTTGAAAATTAAAATTGATAATTAGTAATAATAATAAATAGAATTGTTAGAAAAATAATTAAATTGGTTTAAAAGTTCACGCTAAGAAATATTTATATACAAATACAAAAATGTGACGTTAACACTCTAAGTCGTTGAATAATTTATATCTGAGTCCACTGACAAATATTTAAAATAGGTATTGTTCAGCTATCTTTGTTAAATCTGTGCTTGATAGAAATGTTTGAATGATTGAACTTTTCTTTAACTTTTTCATCTTCGAGATCTAAGGCTTGTTTTGAAAATTGGTAATTTCCTGTTAAATGCTTCATTAGAGTTTTGATAGTATTTGATAGGGCATGTATAGCATCAGGTACGAAATCAATAACAATTTTTTTTTCTTACAATAAAAAGGAATACACTCTGTTGCATCCTGTGGCTGATGAAACGCAATCTCTATTCCTTTGATTTGAAACATGTCAATATGATTATCTATACTTTCTCAACTCATTATCCATGTTTTTGACAGATTCTTCCATTGATTTGCCATTCTGGAAATATTGAAAATAATGATGAACCTAAAATGGTACCTAGTTCATATATGTCCATTGTCTTGTCCATCATAGACAACCACCTGTTTTCTATTAAATAAATCACTTTTTATCCAGTCAAGTTATTTACCTTAAATTCTGTAATGCGAGAATTTTGACTCAGGAATATCATGAAAAACTGAGTTGGATGCTTTTTTGAGGTCCAGAAAATGGCAATATGATAATTATCAGCAGGAGTTTTGAACTTATTGTTGTGGAAATTTTTAAGCTTCTAAGGGACCGTTCATTATTTATATTTCGAGGGGGGTTGTACCGAAGAGATCGAGATCAGGTACTGGTATGTCAATATTTACCAGTCAAAGGGTTGGGTAAGTTTTTTTGAGATCAATTATTTGAGAAAGTTGTATTAGCAAAAGTTAATTACAGTCAAACCTGTTATAACGGTCGCCTCTATACAGCGGCCACCTGTCTATAGTGGTCACTCTTTTAATGTCTAAAATAGTATACTTTATTGAATCAAACCTCTATGTAAAGGCCACCTGTCTATAGTGGTCAATTTATCTACCTCTCTTAGTTGGTCGTTATATACAGGTTTCACTGTATTATTGTATTTATGATTGAAAATTAACATCTTTTTTACAAAATAAAGGCTTAAAAACAGAAAATCTAATGTTGATATAATATTCATCATTCATTATCTTTACTGGATGAGGAATCATCTGAAGAACCATAACCTTGAGATTAAGATGATTCGCCATCATTGCGTTCCTTACCATTGTTACTCTTTCTGTTGGTATGAGTAGCTCTTTTCTTTCTATTTTTGCTTTTTTGTTCTTTTTCACGCCTTGGTTTTCTCTTTTTTTAAAAATAAATCTGCTAATAAAGGCATCCCATACATCTTGCTCATTAATGTATATGTATGGTGGACATCATCATACATATCAACAACAACAACAACATCATGGAATACCATTATGATGGCTGTTAAAGGTTCAGAAGAAGTAATAATACTGATATTGCCTCTTTTTCGTCATGTGCCTACTTTTTCAGCTGCATATTTTTTATCAAACAACTCTTCGTTTCTATTCTTCAATTTAAAAAAAACAAATGATAATGAGTAGAAAAAGAATTTCAAATGCAGCCAGTAATGAAATTGGTCTGTAATTTAAAAACTCTTATTGATTATAGATTGTATATCGTGTAAATTTATTCATAATTCTTGATGGCATTTCTCTCAACCATTCAACCCAATAGAGGATATCATGTGTTCCTCTTATAAATAATTGTCTTGCCTTTTTGAGACACAATATCAATAAGAAGAAATTAAGAGACAACCCATTGAATTGATGTTAAAGAATTTACATAATATGATATTTTTTTAATAATATATAATATATTTGAACATTAACATAAATTACAGGTCTATTACTTTTTGGGGTATTTTTTCCGTTTTCTCATTTTTATACGGTCGTTGTTTGATTCTCTTGTATCTTTTAACTTCAACTTCTTTGTCCACCACAGAAATTCTTCTTTCTCTTACTAAATACATCAAGTCATGCCGTATACAACTTTGTATTAAACAAATAGAAATATTATATGCATGCAAATAATAAATACAACTTGTGAAGTGTCCATGAAAATGCGTTAAAAGGTTTCATATCTTACGTGCAAGTCAATTAATGGACAGCTTTCCCGCTGCTTATCATATCCCACATTTTGACTTTCTCCTTGCTTGGATACGTTTTTCTCATTGATAATGTATAGAACAGCCCTGAAATTTATTCAAAATTTATCGGATGTTAATTAGGATTTTATTTAATTGTTCACAGGTCTATATGAATTATCAAAGTATTCATTTGCTATATCTAAACATAATTATTAAATTGATTGGCTATTGGTAATTTATCAGTGATTAATTTGTGATCTATGCTGAGGTTGTTAATATCTTAGTTTTTATACTCATTTTGTAGTATCTCTTTGAAATGTTCCTTATTTGTTTAGGATTATCTTTATTTTCAATTATGTTTTTATGATAATTTTTTTTTAAATTGTCTGAAATAATTTGTGAGCTCATTCCTAATATTGGTATGGTCACCTAAATAATTTAGCCTCTGGAGTGCGCTCCCTCTTATGTTTTTCAAAGGAGCAAACTAATTGACAATATTCATTGTCATTATTACTATTTCACTATTATGAATATGATAATGATTGACAGTTATTGTTTATGTTTACATTTTTCATATTGTTATTTATTTGTAGGTTTGCATTTGCCAGTCTAAGGGGACATGAATCAACAGTGTGGTCATTGACGTTTGATAAAACTGGAAATAGATTAGGTTTGTAAAATTCTATACAAATATACATACACTTTGCATCCCTGATATTATTGAATAAGAACGATATCATCTTACTGAAGTATTAATTCCTTACAAAATTAAAAAATTTTTGTTCACTATCCTTCTCTGCATCTCATTTTTAAGAATTGAAACAGAATTTGCAATATCTGTCCAATGACTTGTTCAATCACATACTGGTATCTTTTTATATTATATGCAACTGCATAATATACTTCAAAGCTTGATTGATTAGCTGTATTTGTGGAATTTATCTGTAGACGAGCACACACACTCATACATCTGATATTTAATTTGAAAATGGGAACTCCCATACGTACAGCAGTTTTGAACAAATTGCATTCAAATCTTCATATAGCATAAAAATAGCCTGTGTTATAATAACTCCTTAAAGGGGATAATTATATCAATCAAGATTTGGAA
This sequence comes from Haliclystus octoradiatus, assembly GCA_916610825.1. Lineage (NCBI taxonomy): Eukaryota > Metazoa > Cnidaria > Staurozoa > Stauromedusae > Haliclystidae > Haliclystus > Haliclystus octoradiatus. The sequence goes on along the minus strand of OU744450.1, from coordinate 17,907,511 downwards.
CTCCATTATGGCTTCTGTAGACAATAGAGCCGTCGTTCTGATCATTCGTAATGCCACGCTAATTCGAAACTTGGCTAAAACGTGTTAATGTAGTAAAATTTTCCAATCAAATTCGGTAATACGGTCTAAATCTCTAAATCAATCAGATTGCTGGAATAGACTTAGTTATACAAATATAATTATTAATATAATGAGGTGATAGCTATTGTATATAATTTAATTCAATAGAATTTTCAGGACTTCTCTCAAGTTTTTGTGATGCCCATGTTTAAAAACCATCTCATATATCCTTTGATGTTGACATATCTTTTGAAATGTTGGAGTTTGCCTGTTGAATTTCTTCAAATCTTTAAGTCAATGTGGAAAAAGTTTTCAAGTTCATGAACAATTCATGGACACTCATGATCAGTTCAATAAACTTTATGAATTTCCTGGATTGTTCATGAACAGTCTGTGAAAGTATAGTTCATGAAAGTTCATGTAGAGTTGGGAAATTCAATGTTCATGAACTTATGATATTTTATCACAGGGGTGGCTCAGCTTCAAATGGCTGGTTGATACTTTAGTAGTAGTATAGACTGTGTCACATTTTAGAATGCGATAGTTGACACACTATAGTTGACCAGCTATTCCTGCCACCATTTCCTATGTGCATAATCTTATTATTAGCTATTCATGAAGTAGAGCTTAAAGTGATAATACTAGCTGGTTGATACTGGAACTATTGGACATTGAATTTCAAGTTTAACTATGTATGATCGGTGCGATAGTGTATTTCTTAACTCGATGATTCAAGGCTACCTGCAAGAAATATAAGTTCATAAGCTTCATGATCTTATAATTGCTCACATTTTCAAAATAGTTTCATCCATAAACTGTATGAACTGTTTGTGAAAAATTAATGGTAAAGTGGGTATTTCCGGTCTTTTGTTAACAGGCCTTCTCAAGACTATGTAGCACATTGAACACAAAGAAGCACAATTTTTACCTTATTCATTTAATGAATATAAGATTGGTTTAGTTTCACATGAAACCAATCAGTTTAATTGATTAATTCAGTGTGTTCATAATGTTTTCTCTTTTAGCATCATGTAGTGATGACTGTACTGCTAAAATCTGGCGCAGGTTTCTTCCTGGAAATAATGAAGGTACAACTAAATTTTGCATGACTATCAATTATCAGATAATCACAAATAATTACAAATAAATTATGAATAGGTTGGATATCATATGATAATCACAAAACTGTGTTCCTGACTTCAGTTTCCTTCTTTAGAGCTATCGTCAGAAACTGTCAAAGAGCTCTTACTTATTTGGAGACGTATTAATGTTCACTTCACCTTTAGCGGCGTATATGTTTGTCAACAATGTATGCATTCAAGTAAATTTTGAGTTCATGTATCGATACTACACCTTTCCAGGTCAATATCTGAGAGATGCCCAAATGATTATGAAATGTCCATAGATGCCTCAAACCTCAACTTGCTCAACAATTTGTGTTTTTCAAACCTTCCCCATGACTCATGATGCACCACTTGTTAACCCATATTACAGATAAAGTATCCCCATTTCTTTATTATGGGTTATTGCTTAATTCGCTAATCTTTCCTTCGCTTGAAATTTTTATTTTTGTTGATAATTGTTTTCAGGCATTTCAACACAAGATAATGAGCAATATTGGAAATGTGTCTGTACTCTGTCAGGATTTCACACAAGAAGTATATATGATATATCATGGTAAGAGATCAGGTGTCTTCTTTCTTTATCACATATCTAATACATTGAAGGAAACAAGATATTTAGATGCCCTTATGAATATATCAATATATTATAGTAGCCCATGCGGAACGATGTGAGTTTTATTATAAACTCCCAAACATTCATTCACATCCATGCAGAAAACAGTTCAGGAGTTCATGAACAGAACCATCATTATCATAATTTATTTAGAAAAGCTTTTGAGTTTACATCAAACTTATTGCAATGGACTGATTAAGCAATACATTACAACATCCATATATAAAATGTATATCAACGCACCGTAGGCCTACCACTATTTATCTTGCTTATTCATAGCATTGATATGGTCATCAAATGATAGACACTGATCAATTTTCACACCTAGATATTTAAAAGGGATTACATTATGGCTACAAGGTTTACACAAAAGGCTTTATACTACTTGAACAGTCCAGGAACATTAAATGGCCCAATTTTCATAGACTTTTTTCTGAACTAATCATAAGCTATTAGCTATTCATAAAGGTTCATGAACTGAACTGTTCGTGAAGTTTCATGGAGAGTTCATGCACAGTTTGTTGAAATCGGGCCATTCAACGTTCATGAGCTTTTCATGAACTCCTGAACTATTTTTCACAGTGGCAGCTGATGAACAATACACAGAGATGTTACAAACATTTCATGAACACCTACTGTAATGAAAAATCCATGAAATTGATATAAAATGACTTGAAATGTCATAGTTGTTCAATGGTTTGTGATCGTCTGTGTGTTTTAACTGTTTATGTGAAACTACAATTTTCACATCTGTGAACCGGGCAACTTTGTCAAAAAGTATCCTGCCAAAGTCAGAATGGATTGGGTGACCTATTTTTGAAGATTTTGTATACTGTTTGTAACTGTATGCTTTATCATGTATGCATATCTCGAAAAACAAACAAACATTGTTTATTTGATGAAGTCAGCCACTAAGTTTTCCCTAAATCCTAGATCTGTAAATATTATTATGTCTGCATGTGACTGGAATAAAAGTTCTTAATTCTGTTTTATTTAATACCAAGCAAAATTTCCCATTGTTTAGTTGCTGCAATATTTTTGTTTATTATCATACCCAATTAGTGACACGTGTCACTTCCTCGCCTGTGAAGAAAACGTTACTCCAACCAAATGCCACATATGATGTTTCTCTCTTGTGGGAAAAATGATACGTCCAATCACAATTCACCTCTTGTTTGGCAAAAAAATGAAAAATTGTCATTGAAATAGTTTAAATATTATGATAATTAGTCATTTAAGATTTGATTTGAAAACAAATTGGCAATTCGAATATGATGATCTTTGAGTGACCTAATTGTCTCAAGCGTAGTTATCACCGTTTTGTTGAAAATTATTTCAAAATAATTAACTTAAATTAAAGCTGATTTGCCGTTGTCCTCTTTCAAGTGTGATGGAAATCATGCTTTTTGATTCACAATGTTATTTTGTAAATGTTAATGAATAAAATCCATATGGACACAATTCCATTAACTTAAATCTCCATATATTACTCACAAGACAATGTTAATGAGAGCCAAAATTGAAACAGTTGTTGATGTTTGAAAGGATTTGACTGCCATCTGCACTGAGTGATTCTCTTGTGATTCAACTTACTTTGAGGTTTATGAACTGCGGGTGACCAATTTATGACGTTGTTTTGAACCTCGAGTCGGTCCGCTAGAGTTATCACTACAGTTTAAATACTTTATCAGATCAGTTGATTCAAACCTCAATTAATGCATCCAGTGCTTTTCCTGCTTTTTGTCAAATAAAAAAACATAGTAACAAACAGCAATAAGATTAACATTATTTTGAATTCAAATTTCCCCCTTGCATAATGTGAGACAAATTTCCTTCGGTTTTGAATGTCTCATTATAACATGATTTCATTGGTTTGTTTTAGGTGTCCATTCACAGGTTTACTGGCAACTGGCGGTGGAGATAATAAAATAAACATTTTTCATGAGGTGAGATAAATGCTTTATTTAGTATTTACTGTTGGTGTTCTTTAGCACACTGCTAAAGAAACAAGCATTTAATTGGTGTGATTTGTCATCATGCACCAACCTAATCTAATCCAAACCAATTGAACAGGATTGGTTTCCAACATGGCTTTGCACATCTTTTCCACAGAGAGTGTTACAAGGCCTTACACTGTTGGATAATCACTTGCTTGAGTGTTGAAATTATTATGGATGTACCGAACCCATGTTCGGGCCACTTGCCGGATCCAAAAGGTTCAGTGAAGTTTGCCGGAGTTCCGGCCGAGTATTCTGCAGAACTTTAAACATCGGTGTTGTCAACATGCGTGCATGCGTGCCCCATTGTTTATATTTCAGAAATTTTACGTAATTCAGCCTCCTTTGAAATCTGTTTCTCGCGGCAAGTTGTCACGCCACTCGGTCCTGATTCCTGTTGTCTTCTCTGTGTTTCTCCTCGTCAAGTACTTTATAATAGGTTTTAGACTGTCCATGGCATAAATAGATGTGTAATAAAATAGCGAGATATCGTTGACATAAGGTTACGATTGTTTTTTATTGCTTAGAAAGATTTCTCTTTGTTGTATAACTCTTCACAATTTTACAATATTTAATTGTCATGCCAACTACAATACTTCTGTAAATTATTATAATTTTATACAAATATTATCTCCCAAATATGGTAATGAAGCAAAACTTTAAATCAAAGTTTAAAACGCAATATCCTTCGCTAAATCTAAAGTTTCGGGTTGAAATATTATCATAGAACACGCGTGACCATGGAACACGTGACAATAATGGTGTGACAAATCCAAAATGGCGCCTTTTGGGTATTGGATCGTTTCGAGATTCAATAAGTTCTCTTTCATAAACATCAATCTCGGAGGACAAAAAACATGCGACGATGTTGGTTATTTAATAATAGAAGATGTGCTCCATTGATTAAGACATTTATTTTTCAATTATCTTTCTTATTTTAATGCTAGAATGTATATTGGCCTAACCACCGAATTGGCTGAATCTAAGGAAATGGTTCCTGCTGGTTCGGTGATTCAGTAAAATGGCATCCCGGAATCACTTTTTCCGGCCAACAGAAGATTCGGTGCATCCCTAGACATTATTCCTCTTATATACTGCGAGGAGTGCAAAATTTAGATTCTGTGTAGAAGTATTGTGATATGAGAAACCTGTCCTATCAAAGGAACACAAAGGTTACTGAAAATACCCCTACAAGAAATGTGTTGAGTTCATGAACTCCTGAACTGTTCATGAACCCATTAGAAACAGCTCATCAACGTTTAATGGCCTAATTCGCATGGACTTTTTCATGAACTGTTCATGGGCCATTTAACGTTCATGGACTTTTTTTCGCAGAGGTGTTGTAGAATGAAACACTTTGAATTGATTTAACTCGCACAAATATTTCAAACTTTGCAATGCAATCTATGCTGGGTCTTTTCATGTTTGCCGAGTATTGATTGATAATACCTTTTACCAAATGTTGACTATATTATTATTTAGACAGGGTATTGAAAAATGTCCACAATGTCATGAACAGTTCATCAACATTCATGAGCAGTTCATACACAGTTCATGAACAATTGATGAACTTCATGAGATGTGAAATTCACGAACAGTTCATTAACATTTTTTTGGTGGTTCATGAACAGTCACTAAGAGTTCGTAGGCACTTCATGAACTGGTTCATAAATGTGAAATTGCCTGAAATTTCAATTTCATGAACTCATGAATCAACTTCATGAACTCATGAACTTTTTTGCAGGGGAGATCAGAATTGTAACATGTATAGTATCAATGTCCCATGAATGACCTTTACAGATTATATGATTGTATTTTAGTTCATTGTGTGATTATATTGTCAATAGGATACATCTAGATCTGGTGGAGATGTCATGCAAGAATTCCAACTAGTTCATGATATACAAAAGGTCTGTCTTGCACACTGTGTCCTAACTGCGTAGCAACCAAATGTCTTAAAAAATAAACATTTTTATATACCGTTTTAAGTAACTCGTTGAGGTTTCTATACAAAATATTTAATAATATTTAAACTTGCCAAAATGGTTTGTTGGAAGAAGGAGATTTGGTTGATTGTAGCAGCAAAGTTGACAAGAAATAGTCAAAGCGAATTAAAAATAGTCACACACCTTCAATAACCAGTAGCGACAACCTGCTTAGACGAAGCCGTAAAGAGGTGTTAATCGTGTGAGCACTTGAGTGAGAAAAATCCAAAACTAAAAACTTTCGACTTTAGAGGCTTATTATATCTTTTCCTGGCTCCCGTATATCGATCAAATATAGCTCTAAATCTTTAGCTGAAAGTTGAAAACTTCATTCCGAAAGCAGATTGTCATTTTATTCAGCCGTTTTTTATTTAGAGACACATAAGTAAAATGTTTAGTGTTTTTATCATGTACGAATAGAAATTTTTCTCTATTACGTCTCCAGTACTTTTGATTCCAATTTTAATTCCTTGATTTCGATCAATTACAAGGCTGAGTGTAAAATCTCAAAATCTTGACCAGTCAAAGAAAATGTATGGAACATCATCACAGAGTTGACTTACTATTTGAGCCCCTAGATAAATGTGATCGATGTCAAACCCTTCAGTTTGCTAATGCCGTACTTTGTGATCTGAAGCGCTGATATATTTACTTTTTCTGTATTACCATTGTTTTAGGCACATAGCCAGGACGTTAACTGTGTCACATGGAATCCAAAATACAAAGGACTAATGGCAACATGTTCTGACGATGCAACTATTAAATTATGGCAAATAAATGAAACATGAAAGTAGGACATTCATTTGAAATTATTGTATAATTAATTTAGAAAATATATAAAACCAACATCAATATCTTTGCTCATTTAAAATAAAAATATGAAATATTTTATATTATTATACACAATTAGGTATTTATTTATATTATATTCCGTTCTGGGAGTGGTTGTTTATTGAGTACCCTGTCAAATGAAAATCTCGTTAGGTCTATATCAATGTATTTGCCTTCGACAATCAATTCTGAGATTGCATTGCCCACTGCTGGAGATTGCTGTATACCATGGCCACTAAATCCAGTAGCAAAATATAAATTATTAATATTTCGATGAGCACCAATGATAGCGTTCTGGTCCATGGTATTGTATTCATAATAACCAGCCCATGAGTGTTGAACCTGAAAAATAAAATGAACGTAAATCATATTTCTGTCATCTCAGCCTTTAATAAAGGGTTCATACATGATGAGATGCAGTCGTAACATGTCAAAGAATCCCATGAACTACACAATCATCATGCAGCAATTCTGCAATGCTGTGTCAGAGCTCATTGATTTATCATCCTTGTTGTTAGTGAATAGAGCCACTCCTCTCGAAATAGAAGGGTACGGTCACCTTCAATATGACAATAGCGTCTGAATTACTATTTACAACTACCATAGAGCAGCAGTTTATATGTATGTTGAACACAATACCACATCAACATTTGAGATACTGTAACGTAATGGTTGTAATGATAAATCAACACAATAATGATCAGACATTCATATTTGCTACTAATAGTTTCACGCCTTTGTGGCGACCATCAGGCAATTTATGATTATTTTAAATAGCTCTGCATTTATGGCATTGAGCACTATTGAAACAACAAATACAACACAGTACCTTTGTATAATAACATAATGTATGATAGTTTACAAACCTTGAGTTCATTAAATGAGGGTACTCTTTCTGCCAAGCAAGGCCAAACAAATTCATCAAAGAAATTGTAATCCACGAGTAAATCAGCACAATCAGGTTCACTCTAATAAATAGATAAAAATAGATTGTAATCATACTACATTGGATCAAAATAACTGATTATGTCATTATGCTTGGATATTTTCATACACAATTTTAAAGAAAATAAAGCATTTTAAAACAATCTCCAGCTTATCAGTTACTAGCCTATTAAATTAAGATACTTTTCTGTAATACTGTAGTATGAATACATGGGTAGGATTAATTTAAATATTAAAAGGATTAAAGGATCATCATCATCATCATCATGATCATCATCATTATTTATCCAGAAACCTGGTAAGCTACAAGCTTTTCTCACAGGGCGGTGATAACAAGGGGAAATGCATGGAGGCTGGAATGGATGCATTGAATACACTGATAGATATTTACCTCAACAGGACTACGGCCGCATATATAGATGTTACCAGTCCCCTCTGGACGACAGTAAGCCCCAGTGCTATCAATTAGCATTGGCATTTCATTATGGTGAGGACCATTAGGCGCTTTGAAAACATACACATATCTCTTCCTTGGTTTTACTGGTAAGTTCACACCTAGGCATTTTGTAACATCATCCGCCCATGGGCCACCTGTATTGACCAAAGCGCCACATTCAATTTTATGTGTGCCATTGTTTGTTTCTACCTTAAATTGCAATAGCAGAAACATTTAAGTACTCACAGATAGCAGATATTGCAGGAATATAATTCAAATAAATCTTTATCAACTTTTGGTCATTCTGTTCCAAAACTGTTCATAAAAAGTTCATAAAGCTAATCAACGGTTCTAAAATGTTCATGAATTGTTTGTGTAGTTTTGCACAAAGGGGAATATTGAACCTTTAGGCCTACAGTGATCAAGGAAACACATCTTTAAGCTTGAAAATTGGCAAGTTTTGAATGCTATAATATGTTACAGTTTGGAAGATTTTAAAGTGCTTTGTCTGTAACAGTTTGATGTTTTGATTAGGGCACTTGAATAATCAAAATCTGCTAAAAAAATTGTACAACAGTATTAGACTTTCACTGGTTTCGGTTTTACTCTAACAAAATCCGATTTAAATAGAGGTCTGCGAACGAATCCGATTGAACTGGATTTCTTTTGGATTCAGATCAGAATTTTCCAGGAATGTATTTGGATCGGATTGAATTTTCAATATCCTTGATATTAATGAATGCTGAGTTAATTGGCTATTTTTGTGAACAGTTGCTAACTATTGTTTTTGATACCATTATGATCAGAAATAGAGTAAAATATTATACATTACTCGGATCCATCTTCTGCCGGATCTAATAGGATTCTGAAAACAGAATCCAAATATCTTGGATTTTTTTCTGATTAATTAATGCATTTGGATGATGGATCAGATTCAGATTAAACAATGCTAAGAAATATTTCAATTTAATATTTCTTTTTTTAACCTGAGAAGACGATGAACATATTTGAAACATTTATAAACTGAGAGAATGTAGATTGAGTAAATATAGATATAGATAATAGATATATAATATAAATATAGATTAAATAACAACTGTCTGATGATCGCACACTGCGTGAAACTTGATTAACAGAAATTAAGAATGTGTTTTCTTTGACTCAGTCACCATCGTTAATATATTACAGCTCTGCCAATGTCTAATCCGTATTGAGCACTCTACCACATCTGACAATAGATAAATCTATCTTTATTATTTCAAACACTAATGAATACAGTATTTTTTCATCATCATTGTCTTGAGCACTTTCACGGTTCATTGCTCCATTGCTCATTGTTCATTGCTATGACCGAATGGCGGCAGCATAATTATTTTGTGGGAAATTCAAATTATAGATTGTATACCAAATTCATTCCAAGTTTCAAAGCTAAATGTAGCCTCTGTTCAAACCATAAAGAGAGCTTTATGTGATTTATGATGATTACGATTTCTTTTTGAAATTAATGGAACAAGGTTTTTTAGGTCATTTTTATAAAGATAATTAGCTACGAATATTCTACAACTAAAACTGAATGGAAAACATGTTCACTGTTTCTGACTAAGAAAAAAAACTTCACGTTGTTCTACATTCATTTCTATTTGATTCTTACCGTCGCACCAGTCACCTGTGTCTTTCCACTGCACGATAATTTTGTGACATTTCCATCAATGTAATCAACACCTAATGATCTTGCTTTCTTCTTGAATGACTGTAGAAGTAACCATGGATCAAAATGTCCTTCACACTCCATGCCTACAATAAAGATTATTTATTCTCAGTCCTTTGATACTTTCTCATAGCAATCTTAATTGTATTCCATTGTAGTTTTTATTGCACTTATCCGAAATTGTGAAACAAATATTTGATTACAAAATAGATTTTAGAATTTTCCATTCGATTACCTGACATACAACGATGGTTATGCAGAATATAGAGACACTGGTATCATATTTATGTTATTATCGAACCATATGATCACAATAACCTATTATGTATTTGAAAAGATGAGGATGGATTATTAATACTTGAAGCGATATATGTATATAATTTTTTTCTGAAAGGCATTTCTTGCCCCCGCTCGCCCCTTCCTCAAAGGTACAAGTGTAGGAGGGGCAATTGCGACCTACAGATAGACAGGAATTTCAGTTATTGGAATTGTATCTTAGGCCACAGTTTTAGCAGATTAAACAACAATTCACATTTCACTTTCTTTGACACCAGAGAACCTGGAGTGGTTTTATATTGTATTCACGTCATCGCATATTTGTCTATTGTTAATCATTTCCTGTAAATCTATATGTGTGTAAACTGTATCACGTAAATGTCCTCTTTTACCCCTTGTTGTCTTACTGTACGGTCGTGTCTGTTGTATCAAAGAGCTCTGACTAACGGCCATAGTAGCCCTTACCCCTGCGAAAAAGTTCATGAACGTTCATGAACTTTCATGAACTGAGTTCATGAACGTTCATGAACTAGTTCATCAACGTTAAATGGCACAGAGTTCATGAACGTTCATGAACTCAAGTTCATGAAAGTTCAACAAAGTTAATGAACTAGTTCATCAAAGTTCATGAACTAGTTCAGCAAAGTTCATGAATTAGTTCATCAAAGTTCATAAACTAGTTCATCAAAGTTCATTAACGTTCATGAACAAGTTCATCAAAGTTCATGAACAAGTTCATCAAAGTTCATGAAGCAGTTCATCAAAGTTCATGAAATCAGTCCATCAAGGTTCATCAAAGTTCATGAACGTTCATGAACTGTATAGTAAATAACAGATAAAAAAAAGAATAGGAAAAAGCAACTTTGAATGTTTGAACATTTAATTCACAAAAAATTGTAAAATGTGATATAGTAAGAGGAAATGAATACATTCAAACAAATAAAATATATGATATAGAAATGTAGGAATTAGTATAGCTTGTTAAAATATCAAAGATTGTTTGAAGCCGATTGATACTTTAAATATGTCTAAAGTCAAATCAATTCTGCTCATTGAAGCCTAAAGCATATCAACTTCTCAAAGTGTGCTGTCCTTGAATATCTTTTGCTTTGAACGGATTTTTCCAGTTATGGAGCATGATTTAACTTTCTATTCTGTGTACATATCTCTCTAAGTCTTCAAATCATAACGTGAAGTCTTACCTTTTAAATGTATAGTTGTATGAGTATCTTACTATATTAAGGGTAAATTGGTTCTCTGTTGGGATATTCTTTTCTTGCCATGATTCATTTCAAAACTTATTTTATCATGTAATGATATTTGCACCTACTTTAAGAAGTGCTTTTAATAATAATGATAATTAATATTAATATCAACCTTTGGATTGTATATGTTCAAGAGCTTGAAGTTGTGACATGTCCAGTGTTTGAATTGAAAATAGCAAGCAACACAAATAATTATACATTGAACTTCTTTATGTAGTTTTGTTGTGGGGGTAAATAAAAGTCTTGCAAAGCTTTGCATTTCTGATTTATCTTTTTGTGAATAATTAAAAGGAAATATAAAATCTGGCCTCACATTCTTTGCATGGTATTCAATGTATACACCAACACCAGATATGAGCAACCAAACAACCATGTGGGGAGTAGGTCTACTGTAGTAAATTCTGTTTGAGTTTTGAAAACCACAGTTTCATCTAATTAGTATTCCAAAATCAAGCTTTAGTTTCACTTGGAAATCATCTTTTCAATCCTGTTGAAGCCATATATTTTTATGTAAAACTTTGTAGAATATCTATCCATCAGCTAAATTCTTTATATTACTGAATTAAACTCATTTTTCAAGATTGCTATCTTTCTCTGGCTCAAGTAAACAAGCAGCAAAAGTAAGGAATGATATAATTACTAACTGACTTCATAAGCCAGTTTTCTTTTGAATAACAATAGCTAGTACCCAGGTCCAAGCACCTAGTCTACATATAGACAGCTTATCACCTTACTATCAGCATGAGATGACAGCATGAGCTCAGCATGAATTTATTAGCTTCTCACTTAGACACCCACTTAGCACTTCCTGTTTGTGAGATTTGTCATCAAAAACTTACTTCTTCACACATTGGCTATTGATGCTTCAGTTTGTTTGTTTTGATATTTTAGCTCAGGTTATCAATTTATTTAAATATACAGGATAATCAACACACAATTGCTCTCTATTGTGTGTATAATTAAAAATAAATTGAATTTTAATCAATTAAACTATTTATTCCATTAAAATTTAGATAGCCTAGTCACAGCACAGGATGTTTTAGGATATATTCAACACAATGTTAACATTATAATAAACGTACAATCAAACTAACACATTAATGCATCAGACATGAAACAACAAACTTGAACAAGAACATTATCATTTCTGATGGATAAAACTCAGAAAAACGTTAGCTGTAGATTTTACAACTAATTAACTTATAGACATTGTAATTAATTAACTTAAGTACATACATTGTCTTGACAAATGAAGACACATGTGTGTCTTCTGTCTTCTCCTAAACAATCTATCAGAAGGAGGGGGTCCTGGGAACCTGGTTCATTGAAGGCCAGCACAAAATCAGTAGGTTTTCAAATATAAGATTTACTTTTCAACATTATTATTCATAGGCTTCACATTCATTTTGTATAAATATTTTGAAAACCCTAAAAGTGGAAAGTTTCCTATCTTATCTGGAATTTCTGATTCCAGTAATGCAAACATTTTGTGACACCCTGCCCCTGAGGCATTGTCTATTTGTCATTAGTTGAGATCAATAATATGCTGCTAGATTTTATTGGCATTACTTATATACTGCCCTAATTACTAGGCAATAAGCTCCAAAATTGTTGACATGGTACCAGAAATGCTGCCAATTAGACCTGCATTGATTTATGTTTTCCTGCTAAAATAGCCCTTACAATTGTGTGTTAATACAGTTTCACACTTACTGTATCTAGTTGAGCTTTATTATGTATTTTGATCAGAATGTTTTTATCATGAAGTTTCATAAGCTAGGATTTCTGTTTCATTAATTCAGAATTAATGTCCATGAACTTCTACTACTGGTAGGGTTTACGAGAAATGACTGCAAAGAATGAACATTGATTGAAGTTTATGAACGTTCATGAACTTGGAATATAGTTCATGGACTTTGAATACTGGTTAATAAACTTGGAATGTGGTTGTTGAATGATGACTTTTAGTTCATCAAAGTTCATGAACCTTCATAAACTCTGTGGGTCCATGAACTATTTGTTTACAAACTGCTATGATTAGTTCATGAACATTCATGAACTTGAATAAAAGTTCAAGAACGTTCATGAACTTTCATGAACTTTGATGAATTTGGAAAACTAGTTCATGAACGTTCATGAACTTTTATGAACTTGGACAACTAGTTCATAAACTTTGAGTGTAGTTCATGAATTGTGACTTTGAGTTCATCAAAGTTCATGAACGTTCATGAACTGTAAGAGTTAGTGAACCATATTTTTATGAACCATTCCTTACACTTCATGAACTGTTCATCAAAGTTCATGAACTGTTCATCAAAGTTCATGAACGTTCATAAAAGTTCATGAACGTTCATGAACTTTTATGAACTTTCATGAACTTGTTTCGCAGGGGTAGCATCTCTCCCTGTAATGTCAGCAGACACGGCCTACCATTATCATTATCAATAAAGAGTATTGACATTATATGGATTGTGTCGTTATTTAATCTCCTACAAACCTACTCTGTGCATCTATCATTCACATTGATTAAACATCAAGTTATAAATCCTGTAAATTAGCATGTGTCTCCCAACAAACAGGCATTTATGCTTAAGGGATGACCACAATCATTGTCATCAAACTATAAACTTTAATTTTTACCTAGTATGTATCACTAAATTTTCAATGATTGAAATATCTATCTATACCTATCTATAATAATAAGAAGTCAAAGACTACACATTTGTAATAGTTACTAATAGTTTCATGCTTACGCAATCATCAGAAAAATAAACTAAAAATATATATATAATTGTACAATCTCTTATTCAATTTATGACTATTGCATCTATGTACAATGGATAATACATACCGTAAGACAATGCATGTTAAAAACGCAAATCACACCAGTATGTAAAATTGGTTGGTAGTTGGCGCCATTAAAAATGATCAAAAGAGCTAAGAGCATCAATTCATTTGAAATATAATTTTAGATCGAACACAGAGCGTTTCCTACAGACAAAACTGAAAGCTGATATTGTAAACCAGTTTTAAACAAGCAGAGGAGGTTTGCCTTTAAAAATCATTACTTACTGATTGATCATTCTTGTGACGTTTGCCCCTCTAAAACTTACCAATTGATCCAGCTTCAATACCATCAGTATTCATCCACGGATAATGTTTATTAAGATCATCACAACTAAGCATTGCAGTTTTTACACCAAGCGATCTATAAAGTAAGTTCATAAGTTCATTAACGTGAAATTTTTCCAAATATTTATGAAGTGTTCATGAAAATCTGGGGCTATTTCATGTTCATGAACCGATTCATGATTCGCTCATAAACTGTGTATGAGCTGTTCATAAAGTTTATGAACCGTGCATGACTTAATTAATTTGTTTCACAGGGGATATTTTGTAGACTGCTGTTTGGCAGAACACTCAATGTTTCAATTTACTTGATAAGAATTATCATGTTGGGCTAGGCATATCATCCTGGGTAAAAGTCTAACTTTCTGTAGGCTAATGCAATTTCTTAAAAAGATGATAAACATCATGTGGGGTAGCCTGCGCACAGACCCAAATCTTTTTTTATGATTAGTAGGGTCTGCGTAGTAACAACAGAAATCTTCCGCTGGACTGAATTAGGGGAGTGGCTGAACGTGAGAAATCTATTGTCCGTCTATTGTCCAACAGCCAATCATGATCTGGTTCTAGTTTTTCAGAAATCGCTAGCGATTGGCTGACGAACAATCAACGAACAATAGATTTTATCACGTTTAGCCACTCCCCTAATTCAGTCCAGCGCAAGCTTTCTGTCGATATTACGCAGACCCTACTAATCGTGGAAACAGATTTGGGTCTGCGTGCAGGCTACATATGGGGTAGCTCTAAGACAAACAAAAATAATTTATCATTATTGTTATATCTAGGCCTACTAATCAGTATTTGGTCACTAAAAGAAGTTTATTACAGCTTTTTCACCACAGTGATTTGAGGTATATCAATGCAAAGCAATTTACTGAGTCCATTGTTCATTAACTGCTCATTAGGGTGGTCCAAAAGAAAAAAGTTTTGAAATTTATATGATGTATGATGAAGTCTAAGTAGGATATATAAGTATGGATATTTACGATATTGTACAATGGAAATGTTGTTGATAACATTTTTGAATTTTTTACAGCATTTTGAATACATAAATGTAAATTATACTGCTCGAGTAAAAAATTTCTAAAAAGTACTTTTTCATGCAAAATATTATGCGCGATCTTCCCAGTTTAGTTGGACCGCTAAAAATATAAGGAAAAATTTGACAAACTAGTCACCAAGTTACACTCAATGAGTGTAATTTCAGCAAAATAATGTCGTATTTATACCCTTACAAATAAGCATATTTGCCTTCCCAAAGACTTTCGAGCAGACCAGAAAATTGATGGAAAATGGATGGATCTGCTTGGATGGATCCCTCGTATTTGACGTTTGAGAGTCCTGTATATTTGCTACCAGATTGCCATTTGCTTGTAATCTTCTTTCCCTCGTATTTGGTGTTTCACTGTCTCTTATAGTTGCCAAAATAACTGTATGAGTCACTTGCAATTTGCTCTCTCTACTACGTGGTGTTTAACTATCTTTTGTAGCTGCGACAGTCTCTCTGTTAGCGTTTAATCTACTTGTTCTTGTATTAGGACTTTCAATGTTCCGTCTGTAATTTGCTACACGCTCTCTATAGTTCCTTGTAACCCGGGGGGTAACTCTCATATGAAGGGAATTTTGAGACGTGCCAATTTTTGGGAGTCCATATCCCAGCTGATGAAAGTAATTTATAGAAAGTTTCAGATTTTTGGATACTTTTTGGGTCTCTTTTTTAAAATGCCATAGATTTTTAAAAAAGTGAATTTGGAATCTGTCTGAAGAACATTGAAAGAAAAAGAAAAAAGTTGAAATAATGTTTCTAGATTTTTAGAATTTTGGGGTAGCTTTTTCAAGTTTTCAGAACTCTTTGGATACTTCACTTTTTTCGAAGTGACACCCCGCCCTCCCCGTCGATGTAGAACCAGAGATACACTTTGGGGCTTGTACTTCAAATTTATGCTATGTAGGCTATATTGTACGATTAATTTGTAATCTTGTGAATTATCATTAACAATTAGATCACAATTTTGAATACTGTAATTCAACACTTCAATATTATATTTCGTTTCACTGTTGAGACCGAGGAAGTAATAAATTGCCGGACTTGTTTAGATTTTCAAGTTTCAACTAGTTCAATTCTTATTTGTGATGCAGACTGCGTTTTCATCAACTTTTTATGTGGTTGACTGGAAACACATCTTCATTGCAGCAGGCTGTAGGCCTTATTTAATTGTCGGAACGAATTTCATAGATTGATTTCTGAATTGATGATATTTGTAACTGAAGAATGAAGAGTTTGTTTGCATTTATTTTTATATTATTGCGTTTTCACTGCTGCTTTTGTTACACACCCAGCTATCATTATAATGTGGAAGTGCCGGTTTAGAGAAATAACAAAAGGGTGTTCTGCTCCAATGTTTCTAGACCATAGAATGTTTATCATGTATGGAACTGCTTGATTAAGCAGCTCTATTGAATAGCGCGGCATTGCGAACAAATAAAAAAACAGTTTTTGGTTATTTTTCCGTCAAAACTTGGCCAATCGAAGAAATAAAGCATTGGAAGGACGCCTTCGGGTTAAGACGAATCCAATGATATAAGTCATGCATTGATTGGATCTAAAGACGCAAAGTGGGTTTTCAATCAAAATGCTGCCTAGAAATTGTGATATAAATAGGAATTGTGATATTATCTAGTTAGTTGAATTTCATAAAGAGCGGCAACCGGTTTCTGAAAAACTGTGATATTAGGCGGGTCATGATATCAACCGAGGTGATATTAACAGGGTTTCATTGTAATAGCTATTATCTAAGGACAGTAATTCATTAGTCTACAGTGTTTCATTAATGGAAGTCTTGATTGATAACTACAAATTATAAATGGAAATGTTTTGTGTCTCGTCTTGGTGGTTTTCAGTATAGTTCAAACACTAGAAGTAAACTTAGTTTACAGTGTTTCATTAATGGAAGTCTTAATTGATAACTACAAATTATAAATGGAAATATTTTGTGTCTCGTCTTGGTGGTTTTCAGTACAGTTTCAGACACTAGAAGTAAACTTAGTTTACAGTGTTTCATTAATGGAAGTCTTGATTGATAACTACAAATTATAAATGGAAATATTTTGTGTCTCGTCTTGGTGGTTTTCAGTATAGTTTCAAACACTAGAAGTAAACTTAGTTTACAGTGTTTCATTAATGGAAGTCTTAATTAATAACTACAAATTATAAATGGAAATATTTTGTGTCTCGTCTTGGTGGTTTTCAGTATAGTTTCAGACACTAGAAGTAAACTTAGTTTACAGTGTTTCATTAATGGAAGTCTTGATTGATAACTACAAATTATAAATGGAAATATTTTGTTTCTCGTCTTGGTGGTTTTCAGTACAGTTTCAGACACTAGAAGTAAACTTAGTTTACACTGTTTCATTAATGGAAGTCTTGATTGATAACTACAAATTATAAATGGAAATATTTTGTGTCTCGTCTTGGTGGTTTTCAGTACAGTTTCAGACACTAGAAGTAAACTTAGTTTACAGTGTTTCATTAATGGAAGTCTTAATTGATAACTACAAATTATAAATGGAAATATTTTGTGTCTCGTCTTGGTGGTTTTCAGTATAGTTCAAACACTAGAAGTAAACTTAGTTTACAGTGTTTCATTAATGGAAGTCTTGATTGATAATTACAAATTATAAATGGATATATTTTGTGTCTCGTCTTGGTGGTTTTCAGTACAGTTTCAGACACTAGAAGTAAACTTAGTTTACAGTGTTTCATTAATGGAAGTCTTAATTGATAACTACAAATTACAAATGGAAATATTTTGTGTCTCGTCTTGGTGGTTTTCAGTATAGTTCAAACACTAGAAGTAAACTTAGTTTACAGTGTTTCATTAATGGAAGTCTTGATTGATAACTACAAATTATAAATGGAAATATTTTGTGTCTCGTCTTGGTGGTTTTCAGTATAGTTCAAACACTAGAAGTAAACTTAGTTTACAGTGTTTCATTAATGGAAGTCTTGATTGATAACTACAAATTATAAATGGAAATATTTTGTGTCTCGTCTTGGTGGTTTTCAGTATAGTTCAAACACTAGAAGTAAACTTAGTTTACAGTGTTTCATTAATGGAAGTCTTGATTGATAACTGCAAATTATAAATGGAAATATTTTGTGTCTCGTCTTGGTGGTTTTCAGTACAGTTTCAGACACTAGAAGTAAACTTAGTTTACAGTGTTTCATTAATGGAAGTCTTGATTGATAACTACAAATTATAAATGGAAATATTTTGTGTCTCGTCTTGGTGGTTTTCAGTATAGTTTCAAACACTAGAAGTAAACTTAGTTTACAGTGTTTCATTAATGGAAGTCTTAATTAATAACTACAAATTATAAATGGAAATATTTTGTGTCTCGTCTTGGTGGTTTTCAGTATAGTTTCAGACACTAGAAGTAAACTTAGTTTACAGTGTTTCATTAATGGAAGTCTTGATTGATAACTACAAATTATAAATGGAAATATTTTGTTTCTCGTCTTGGTGGTTTTCAGTACAGTTTCAGACACTAGAAGTAAACTTAGTTTACACTGTTTCATTAATGGAAGTCTTGATTGATAACTACAAATTATAAATGGAAATATTTTGTGTCTCGTCTTGGTGGTTTTCAGTACAGTTTCAGACACTAGAAGTAAACTTAGTTTACAGTGTTTCATTAATGGAAGTCTTAATTGATAACTACAAATTATAAATGGAAATATTTTGTGTCTCGTCTTGGTGGTTTTCAGTATAGTTCAAACACTAGAAGTAAACTTAGTTTACAGTGTTTCATTAATGGAAGTCTTGATTGATAATTACAAATTATAAATGGATATATTTTGTGTCTCGTCTTGGTGGTTTTCAGTACAGTTTCAGACACTAGAAGTAAACTTAGTTTACAGTGTTTCATTAATGGAAGTCTTAATTGATAACTACAAATTACAAATGGAAATATTTTGTGTCTCGTCTTGGTGGTTTTCAGTATAGTTCAAACACTAGAAGTAAACTTAGTTTACAGTGTTTCATTAATGGAAGTCTTGATTGATAACTACAAATTATAAATGGAAATATTTTGTGTCTCGTCTTGGTGGTTTTCAGTATAGTTCAAACACTAGAAGTAAACTTAGTTTACAGTGTTTCATTAATGGAAGTCTTGATTGATAACTACAAATTATAAATGGAAATATTTTGTGTCTCGTCTTGGTGGTTTTCAGTATAGTTCAAACACTAGAAGTAAACTTAGTTTACAGTGTTTCATTAATGGAAGTCTTGATTGATAACTGCAAATTATAAATGGGAATATTTTGTGTCTCGTCTTGGTGGTTTTCAGTATAGTTCAAACACTAGAAGTAAACTTAGTTTACAGTGTTTCATTAATGGAAGTCTTAATTGATAATTACAAATTATAAATGGAAATATTTTGTGTCTCGTCTTGGTGGTTTTCAGTATAGTTCAAACACTAGAAGTAAACTTAGTTTACAGTGTTTCATTAATGGAAGTCTTAATTGATAACTACAAATTATAAATGGAAATATTTTGTGTCTCGTCTTGGTGGTTTTCAGTATAGTTCAAACACTAGAAGTAAACTTAGTTTACAGTGTTTCATTAATGGAAGTCTTAATTGATAATTACAAATTATAAATGGAAATATTTTGTGTCTCGTCTTGGTGGTTTTCAGTATAGTTCAAACACTAGAAGTAAACTTAGTTTACAGTGTTTCATTAATGGAAGTCTTAATTGATAATTACAAATTATAAATGGAAATATTTTGTGTCTCGTCTTGGTGGTTTTCAGTATAGTTCAAACACTAGAAGTAAACTTAGTTTACAGTGTTTCATTAATGGAAGTCTTGATTGATAACTACAAATTATAAATGGAAATATTTTGTGTCTCGTCTTGGTGGTTTTCAGTACAGTTTCAGACACTAGAAGTAAACTTAGTTTACAGTGTTTCATTAATGGAAGTCTTGATTGATAACTACAAATTATAAATGGAAATGTTTTGTGTCTCGTCTTGGTGGTATTCAGTATAGTTCAAACACTAGAAGTAAACTTAGTTTACAGTGTTTCATTAATGGAAGTCTTAATTGATAATTACAAATTATAAATGGAAATATTTTGTGTCTCGTCTTGGTGGTTTTCAGTATAGTTTCAGACACTAGAAGTAAACTTAGTTTACAGTGTTTCATTAATGGAAGTCTTGATTGATAACTACAAATTATAAATGGAAATATTTTGTGTCTCGTCTTGGTGGTTTTCAGTATAGTTTCAGACACTAGAAGTAAACTTAGTTTACAGTGTTTCATTAATGGAAGTCTTGATTGATAACTACAAATTATAAATGGAAATATTTTGTGTCTCGTCTTGGTGGTTTTCAGTACAGTTTCAGACACTAGAAGTAAACTTAGTTTACAGTGTTTCATTAATGGAAGTCTTGATTGATAACTACAAATTATAAATGGAAATGTTTTGTGTCTCGTCTTGGTGGTATTCAGTATAGTTCAAACACTAGAAGTAAACTTAGTTTACAGTGTTTCAGTAATGGAAGTCTTAATTGATAATTACAAATTATAAATGGAAATATTTTGTGTCTCGTCTTGGTGGTTTTCAGTATAGTTCAAACACTAGAAGTAAACTTAGTTTACAGTGTTTCATTAATGGAAGTCTTAATTAATAACTACAAATTATAAATGGAAATATTTTGTGTCTCGTCTTGGTGGTTTTCAGTATAGTTTCAGACACTAGAAGTTAACTTAGTTTACAGTGTTTCATTAATGGAAGTCTTGATTGATAACTACAAATTATAAATGGAAATATTTTGTTTCTCGTCTTGGTGGTTTTCAGTACAGTTTCAGACACTAGAAGTAAACTTAGTTTACACTGTTTCATTAATGGAAGTCTTGATTGATAACTACAAATTATAAATGGAAATATTTTGTGTCTCGTCTTGGTGGTTTTCAGTACAGTTTCAGACACTAGAAGTAAACTTAGTTTACAGTGTTTCATTAATGGAAGTCTTGATTGATAACTACAAATTATAAATGGAAATATTTTGTGTCTCGTCTTGGTGGTTTTCAGTATAGTTCAAACACTAGAAGTAAACTTAGTTTACAGTGTTTCATTAATGGAAGTCTTGATTGATAATTACAAATTATAAATGGATATATTTTGTGTCTCGTCTTGGTGGTTTTCAGTACAGTTTCAGACACTAGAAGTAAACTTAGTTTACAGTGTTTCATTAATGGAAGTCTTAATTGATAACTACAAATTACAAATGGAAATATTTTGTGTCTCGTCTTGGTGGTTTTCAGTATAGTTCAAACACTAGAAGTAAACTTAGTTTACAGTGTTTCATTAATGGAAGTCTTGATTGATAACTACAAATTATAAATGGAAATATTTTGTGTCTCGTCTTGGTGGTTTTCAGTATAGTTCAAACACTAGAAGTAAACTTAGTTTACAGTGTTTCATTAATGGAAGTCTTGATTGATAACTACAAATTATAAATGGAAATATTTTGTGTCTCGTCTTGGTGGTTTTCAGTATAGTTCAAACACTAGAAGTAAACTTAGTTTACAGTGTTTCATTAATGGAAGTCTTGATTGATAACTGCAAATTATAAATGGAAATATTTTGTGTCTCGTCTTGGTGGTTTTCAGTACAGTTTCAGACACTAGAAGTAAACTTAGTTTACAGTGTTTCATTAATGGAAGTCTTGATTGATAACTACAAATTATAAATGGAAATATTTTGTTTCTCGTCTTGGTGGTTTTCAGTACAGTTTCTGACACTAGAAGTAAACTTAGTTTACAGTGTTTCATTAATGGAAGTCTTAATTGATAACTACAAATTATAAATGGAAATATTTTGTGTCTCGTCTTGGTGGTTTTCAGTATAGTTCAAACACTAGAAGTAAACTTAGTTTACAGTGTTTCATTAATGGAAGTCTTGATTGATAATTACAAATTATAAATGGATATATTTTGTGTCTCGTCTTGGTGGTTTTCAGTACAGTTTCAGACACTAGAAGTAAACTTAGTTTACAGTGTTTCATTAATGGAAGTCTTGATTGATAACTACAAATTATAAATGGAAATATTTTGTTTCTCGTCTTGGTGGTTTTCAGTACAGTTTCAGACACTAGAAGTAAACTTAGTTTACACTGTTTCATTAATGGAAGTCTTGATTGATAACTACAAATTATAAATGGAAATATTTTGTGTCTCGTCTTGGTGGTTTTCAGTACAGTTTCTGACACTAGAAGTAAACTTAGTTTACAGTGTTTCATTAATGGAAGTCTTAATTGATAACTACAAATTATAAATGGAAATATTTTGTGTCTCGTCTTGGTGGTTTTCAGTATAGTTCAAACACTAGAAGTAAACTTAGTTTACAGTGTTTCATTAATGGAAGTCTTGATTGATAATTACAAATTATAAATGGATATATTTTGTGTCTCGTCTTGGTGGTTTTCAGTATAGTTCAAACACTAGAAGTAAACTTAGTTTACAGTGTTTCATTAATGGAAGTCTTGATTGATAACTGCAAATTATAAATGGAAATATTTTGTGTCTCGTCTTGGTGGTTTTCAGTACAGTTTCAGACACTAGAAGTAAACTTAGTTTACAGTGTTTCATTAATGGAAGTCTTGATTGATAACTACAAATTATAAATGGAAATATTTTGTGTCTCGTCTTGGTGGTTTTCAGTATAGTTTCA
Organism: Haliclystus octoradiatus; assembly: GCA_916610825.1. Lineage (NCBI taxonomy): Eukaryota > Metazoa > Cnidaria > Staurozoa > Stauromedusae > Haliclystidae > Haliclystus > Haliclystus octoradiatus. Next base: position 17,884,408 of record OU744450.1, on the reverse strand, counting down.
AACACTAGAAGTAAACTTAGTTTACAGTGTTTCATTAATGGAAGTCTTAATTAATAACTACAAATTATAAATGGAAATATTTTGTGTCTCGTCTTGGTGGTTTTCAGTATAGTTTCAGACACTAGAAGTAAACTTAGTTTACAGTGTTTCATTAATGGAAGTCTTGATTGATAACTACAAATTATAAATGGAAATATTTTGTTTCTCGTCTTGGTGGTTTTCAGTACAGTTTCAGACACTAGAAGTAAACTTAGTTTACACTGTTTCATTAATGGAAGTCTTGATTGATAACTACAAATTATAAATGGAAATATTTTGTGTCTCGTCTTGGTGGTTTTCAGTACAGTTTCAGACACTAGAAGTAAACTTAGTTTACAGTGTTTCATTAATGGAAGTCTTAATTGATAACTACAAATTATAAATGGAAATATTTTGTGTCTCGTCTTGGTGGTTTTCAGTATAGTTCAAACACTAGAAGTAAACTTAGTTTACAGTGTTTCATTAATGGAAGTCTTGATTGATAATTACAAATTATAAATGGATATATTTTGTGTCTCGTCTTGGTGGTTTTCAGTACAGTTTCAGACACTAGAAGTAAACTTAGTTTACAGTGTTTCATTAATGGAAGTCTTAATTGATAACTACAAATTACAAATGGAAATATTTTGTGTCTCGTCTTGGTGGTTTTCAGTATAGTTCAAACACTAGAAGTAAACTTAGTTTACAGTGTTTCATTAATGGAAGTCTTGATTGATAACTACAAATTATAAATGGAAATATTTTGTGTCTCGTCTTGGTGGTTTTCAGTATAGTTCAAACACTAGAAGTAAACTTAGTTTACAGTGTTTCATTAATGGAAGTCTTGATTGATAACTACAAATTATAAATGGAAATATTTTGTGTCTCGTCTTGGTGGTTTTCAGTATAGTTCAAACACTAGAAGTAAACTTAGTTTACAGTGTTTCATTAATGGAAGTCTTGATTGATAACTGCAAATTATAAATGGGAATATTTTGTGTCTCGTCTTGGTGGTTTTCAGTATAGTTCAAACACTAGAAGTAAACTTAGTTTACAGTGTTTCATTAATGGAAGTCTTAATTGATAATTACAAATTATAAATGGAAATATTTTGTGTCTCGTCTTGGTGGTTTTCAGTATAGTTCAAACACTAGAAGTAAACTTAGTTTACAGTGTTTCATTAATGGAAGTCTTAATTGATAATTACAAATTATAAATGGAAATATTTTGTGTCTCGTCTTGGTGGTTTTCAGTATAGTTCAAACACTAGAAGTAAACTTAGTTTACAGTGTTTCATTAATGGAAGTCTTAATTGATAATTACAAATTATAAATGGAAATATTTTGTGTCTCGTCTTGGTGGTTTTCAGTATAGTTCAAACACTAGAAGTAAACTTAGTTTACAGTGTTTCATTAATGGAAGTCTTAATTGATAATTACAAATTATAAATGGAAATATTTTGTGTCTCGTCTTGGTGGTTTTCAGTATAGTTCAAACACTAGAAGTAAACTTAGTTTACAGTGTTTCATTAATGGAAGTCTTGATTGATAACTACAAATTATAAATGGAAATATTTTGTGTCTCGTCTTGGTGGTTTTCAGTACAGTTTCAGACACTAGAAGTAAACTTAGTTTACAGTGTTTCATTAATGGAAGTCTTGATTGATAACTACAAATTATAAATGGAAATGTTTTGTGTCTCGTCTTGGTGGTATTCAGTATAGTTCAAACACTAGAAGTAAACTTAGTTTACAGTGTTTCATTAATGGAAGTCTTAATTGATAATTACAAATTATAAATGGAAATATTTTGTGTCTCGTCTTGGTGGTTTTCAGTATAGTTTCAGACACTAGAAGTAAACTTAGTTTACAGTGTTTCATTAATGGAAGTCTTGATTGATAACTACAAATTATAAATGGAAATATTTTGTGTCTCGTCTTGGTGGTTTTCAGTATAGTTTCAGACACTAGAAGTAAACTTAGTTTACAGTGTTTCATTAATGGAAGTCTTGATTGATAACTACAAATTATAAATGGAAATATTTTGTGTCTCGTCTTGGTGGTTTTCAGTACAGTTTCTGACACTAGAAGTAAACTTAGTTTACAGTGTTTCATTAATGGAAGTCTTAATTGATAACTACAAATTATAAATGGAAATGTTTTGTGTCTCGTCTTGGTGGTATTCAGTATAGTTCAAACACTAGAAGTAAACTTAGTTTACAGTGTTTCAGTAATGGAAGTCTAAATTGATAATTACAAATTATAAATGGAAATATTTTGTGTCTCGTCTTGGTGGTTTTCAGTATAGTTCAAACACTAGAAGTAAACTTAGTTTACAGTGTTTCATTAATGGAAGTCTTAATTAATAACTACAAATTATAAATGGAAATATTTTGTGTCTCGTCTTGGTGGTTTTCAGTATAGTTTCAGACACTAGAAGTTAACTTAGTTTACAGTGTTTCATTAATGGAAGTCTTGATTGATAACTACAAATTATAAATGGAAATATTTTGTTTCTCGTCTTGGTGGTTTTCAGTACAGTTTCAGACACTAGAAGTAAACTTAGTTTACACTGTTTCATTAATGGAAGTCTTGATTGATAACTACAAATTATAAATGGAAATATTTTGTGTCTCGTCTTGGTGGTTTTCAGTACAGTTTCAGACACTAGAAGTAAACTTAGTTTACAGTGTTTCATTAATGGAAGTCTTGATTGATAACTACAAATTATAAATGGAAATATTTTGTGTCTCGTCTTGGTGGTTTTCAGTATAGTTCAAACACTAGAAGTAAACTTAGTTTACAGTGTTTCATTAATGGAAGTCTTGATTGATAATTACAAATTATAAATGGATATATTTTGTGTCTCGTCTTGGTGGTTTTCAGTACAGTTTCAGACACTAGAAGTAAACTTAGTTTACAGTGTTTCATTAATGGAAGTCTTGATTGATAACTACAAATTATAAATGGAAATATTTTGTTTCTCGTCTTGGTGGTTTTCAGTACAGTTTCAGACACTAGAAGTAAACTTAGTTTACAGTGTTTCATTAATGGAAGTCTTGATTGATAACTACAAATTATAAATGGAAATATTTTGTGTCTCGTCTTGGTGGTTTTCAGTACAGTTTCTGACACTAGAAGTAAACTTAGTTTACAGTGTTTCATTAATGGAAGTCTTAATTGATAACTACAAATTATAAATGGAAATATTTTGTGTCTCGTCTTGGTGGTTTTCAGTATAGTTCAAACACTAGAAGTAAACTTAGTTTACAGTGTTTCATTAATGGAAGTATTGATTGATAATTACAAATTATAAATGGATATATTTTGTGTCTCGTCTTGGTGGTTTTCAGTACAGTTTCAGACACTAGAAGTAAACTTAGTTTACAGTGTTTCATTAATGGAAGTCTTAATTGATAATTACAAATTATAAATGGAAATATTTTGTGTCTCGTCTTGGTGGTTTTCAGTATAGTTCAAACACTAGAAGTAAACTTAGTTTACAGTGTTTCATTAATGGAAGTCTTGATTGATAACTACAAATTATAAATGGAAATATTTTGTGTCTCGTCTTGGTGGTTTTCAGTATAGTTCAAACACTAGAAGTAAACTTAGTTTACAGTGTTTCATTAATGGAAGTCTTGATTGATAATTACAAATTATAAATGGAAATATTTTGTGTCTCGTCTTGGTGGTTTTCAGTATAGTTCAAACACTAGAAGTAAACTTAGTTTACAGTGTTTCATTAATGGAAGTCTTGATTGATAACTACAAATTATAAATGGAAATATTTTGTGTCTCGTCTTGGTGGTTTTCAGTATAGTTCAAACACTAGAAGTAAACTTAGTTTACAGTGTTTCATTAATGGAAGTCTTGATTGATAACTACAAATTATAAATGGAAATGTTTTGTGTCTCGTCTTGGTGGTATTCAGTATAGTTTCAGACACTAGAAGTAAACTTAGTTTACAGTGTTTCATTAATGGAAGTCTTGATTGATAACTACAAATTATAAATGGAAATATTTTGTGTCTCGTCTTGGTGGTTTTCAGTATAGTTTCAGACACTAGAAGTAAACTTAGTTTACAGTGTTTCATTAATGGAAGTCTTGATTGATAACTACAAATTATAAATGGAAATATTTTGTGTCTCGTCTTGGTGGTTTTCAGTACAGTTTCAGACACTAGAAGTAAACTTAGTTTACAGTGTTTCATTAATGGAAGTCTTGATTGATAACTACAAATTATAAATGGAAATGTTTTGTGTCTCGTCTTGGTGGTATTCAGTATAGTTCAAACACTAGAAGTAAACTTAGTTTACAGTGTTTCAGTAATGGAAGTCTAAATTGATAATTACAAATTATAAATGGAAATATTTTGTGTCTCGTCTTGGTGGTTTTCAGTATAGTTCAAACACTAGAAGTAAACTTAGTTTACAGTGTTTCATTAATGGAAGTCTTAATTAATAACTACAAATTATAAATGGAAATATTTTGTGTCTCGTCTTGGTGGTTTTCAGTATAGTTTCAGACACTAGAAGTAAACTTAGTTTACAGTGTTTCATTAATGGAAGTCTTGATTGATAACTTCAAATTATAAATGGAAATATTTTGTTTCTCGTCTTGGTGGTTTTCAGTACAGTTTCAGACACTAGAAGTAAACTTAGTTTACACTGTTTCATTAATGGAAGTCTTGATTGATAACTACAAATTATAAATGGAAATATTTTGTGTCTCGTCTTGGTGGTTTTCAGTACAGTTTCAGACACTAGAAGTAAACTTAGTTTACAGTGTTTCATTAATGGAAGTCTTAATTGATAACTACAAATTATAAATGGAAATATTTTGTGTCTCGTCTTGGTGGTTTTCAGTATAGTTCAAACACTAGAAGTAAACTTAGTTTACAGTGTTTCATTAATGGAAGTCTTGATTGATAATTACAAATTATAAATGGATATATTTTGTGTCTCGTCTTGGTGGTTTTCAGTACAGTTTCAGACACTAGAAGTAAACTTAGTTTACAGTGTTTCATTAATGGAAGTCTTGATTGATAACTACAAATTATAAATGGAAATATTTTGTGTCTCGTCTTGGTGGTTTTCAGTATAGTTTCAAACACTAGAAGTAAACTTAGTTTACAGTGTTTCATTAATGGAAGTCTTAATTAATAACTACAAATTATAAATGGAAATATTTTGTGTCTCGTCTTGGTGGTTTTCAGTATAGTTTCAGACACTAGAAGTAAACTTAGTTTACAGTGTTTCATTAATGGAAGTCTTGATTGATAACTACAAATTATAAATGGAAATATTTTGTTTCTCGTCTTGGTGGTTTTCAGTACAGTTTCAGACACTAGAAGTAAACTTAGTTTACACTGTTTCATTAATGGAAGTCTTGATTGATAACTACAAATTATAAATGGAAATATTTTGTGTCTCGTCTTGGTGGTTTTCAGTACAGTTTCAGACACTAGAAGTAAACTTAGTTTACAGTGTTTCATTAATGGAAGTCTTAATTGATAACTACAAATTATAAATGGAAATATTTTGTGTCTCGTCTTGGTGGTTTTCAGTATAGTTCAAACACTAGAAGTAAACTTAGTTTACAGTGTTTCATTAATGGAAGTCTTGATTGATAATTACAAATTATAAATGGATATATTTTGTGTCTCGTCTTGGTGGTTTTCAGTACAGTTTCAGACACTAGAAGTAAACTTAGTTTACAGTGTTTCATTAATGGAAGTCTTAATTGATAACTACAAATTACAAATGGAAATATTTTGTGTCTCGTCTTGGTGGTTTTCAGTATAGTTCAAACACTAGAAGTAAACTTAGTTTACAGTGTTTCATTAATGGAAGTCTTGATTGATAACTACAAATTATAAATGGAAATATTTTGTGTCTCGTCTTGGTGGTTTTCAGTATAGTTCAAACACTAGAAGTAAACTTAGTTTACAGTGTTTCATTAATGGAAGTCTTGATTGATAACTACAAATTATAAATGGAAATATTTTGTGTCTCGTCTTGGTGGTTTTCAGTATAGTTCAAACACTAGAAGTAAACTTAGTTTACAGTGTTTCATTAATGGAAGTCTTGATTGATAACTGCAAATTATAAATGGGAATATTTTGTGTCTCGTCTTGGTGGTTTTCAGTATAGTTCAAACACTAGAAGTAAACTTAGTTTACAGTGTTTCATTAATGGAAGTCTTAATTGATAATTACAAATTATAAATGGAAATATTTTGTGTCTCGTCTTGGTGGTTTTCAGTATAGTTCAAACACTAGAAGTAAACTTAGTTTACAGTGTTTCATTAATGGAAGTCTTAATTGATAATTACAAATTATAAATGGAAATATTTTGTGTCTCGTCTTGGTGGTTTTCAGTATAGTTCAAACACTAGAAGTAAACTTAGTTTACAGTGTTTCATTAATGGAAGTCTTAATTGATAATTACAAATTATAAATGGAAATATTTTGTGTCTCGTCTTGGTGGTTTTCAGTATAGTTCAAACACTAGAAGTAAACTTAGTTTACAGTGTTTCATTAATGGAAGTCTTAATTGATAATTACAAATTATAAATGGAAATATTTTGTGTCTCGTCTTGGTGGTTTTCAGTATAGTTCAAACACTAGAAGTAAACTTAGTTTACAGTGTTTCATTAATGGAAGTCTTGATTGATAACTACAAATTATAAATGGAAATATTTTGTGTCTCGTCTTGGTGGTTTTCAGTACAGTTTCAGACACTAGAAGTAAACTTAGTTTACAGTGTTTCATTAATGGAAGTCTTGATTGATAACTACAAATTATAAATGGAAATGTTTTGTGTCTCGTCTTGGTGGTATTCAGTATAGTTCAAACACTAGAAGTAAACTTAGTTTACAGTGTTTCATTAATGGAAGTCTTAATTGATAATTACAAATTATAAATGGAAATATTTTGTGTCTCGTCTTGGTGGTTTTCAGTATAGTTTCAGACACTAGAAGTAAACTTAGTTTACAGTGTTTCATTAATGGAAGTCTTGATTGATAACTACAAATTATAAATGGAAATATTTTGTGTCTCGTCTTGGTGGTTTTCAGTATAGTTTCAGACACTAGAAGTAAACTTAGTTTACAGTGTTTCATTAATGGAAGTCTTGATTGATAACTACAAATTATAAATGGAAATATTTTGTGTCTCGTCTTGGTAGTTTTCAGTACAGTTTCAGACACTAGAAGTAAACTTAGTTTACAGTGTTTCATTAATGGAAGTCTTGATTGATAACTACAAATTATAAATGGAAATGTTTTGTGTCTCGTCTTGGTGGTATTCAGTATAGTTCAAACACTAGAAGTAAACTTAGTTTACAGTGTTTCAGTAATGGAAGTCTAAATTGATAATTACAAATTATAAATGGAAATATTTTGTGTCTCGTCTTGGTGGTTTTCAGTATAGTTCAAACACTAGAAGTAAACTTAGTTTACAGTGTTTCATTAATGGAAGTCTTAATTAATAACTACAAATTATAAATGGAAATATTTTGTGTCTCGTCTTGGTGGTTTTCAGTATAGTTTCAGACACTAGAAGTTAACTTAGTTTACAGTGTTTCATTAATGGAAGTCTTGATTGATAACTACAAATTATAAATGGAAATATTTTGTTTCTCGTCTTGGTGGTTTTCAGTACAGTTTCAGACACTAGAAGTAAACTTAGTTTACACTGTTTCATTAATGGAAGTCTTGATTGATAACTACAAATTATAAATGGAAATATTTTGTGTCTCGTCTTGGTGGTTTTCAGTACAGTTTCAGACACTAGAAGTAAACTTAGTTTACAGTGTTTCATTAATGGAAGTCTTAATTGATAACTACAAATTATAAATGGAAATATTTTGTGTCTCGTCTTGGTGGTTTTCAGTATAGTTCAAACACTAGAAGTAAACTTAGTTTACAGTGTTTCATTAATGGAAGTCTTGATTGATAATTACAAATTATAAATGGATATATTTTGTGTCTCGTCTTGGTGGTTTTCAGTACAGTTTCAGACACTAGAAGTAAACTTAGTTTACAGTGTTTCATTAATGGAAGTCTTGATTGATAACTACAAATTATAAATGGAAATATTTTGTTTCTCGTCTTGGTGGTTTTCAGTACAGTTTCTGACACTAGAAGTAAACTTAGTTTACAGTGTTTCATTAATGGAAGTCTTAATTGATAACTACAAATTATAAATGGAAATATTTTGTGTCTCGTCTTGGTGGTTTTCAGTATAGTTCAAACACTAGAAGTAAACTTAGTTTACAGTGTTTCATTAATGGAAGTCTTGATTGATAATTACAAATTATAAATGGATATATTTTGTGTCTCGTCTTGGTGGTTTTCAGTACAGTTTCAGACACTAGAAGTAAACTTAGTTTACAGTGTTTCATTAATGGAAGTCTTGATTGATAATTACAAATTATAAATGGAAATATTTTGTTTCTCGTCTTGGTGGTTTTCAGTACAGTTTCAGACACTAGAAGTAAACTTAGTTTACACTGTTTCATTAATGGAAGTCTTGATTGATAACTACAAATTATAAATGGAAATATTTTGTGTCTCGTCTTGGTGGTTTTCAGTACAGTTTCTGACACTAGAAGTAAACTTAGTTTACAGTGTTTCATTAATGGAAGTCTTAATTGATAACTACAAATTATAAATGGAAATATTTTGTGTCTCGTCTTGGTGGTTTTCAGTATAGTTCAAACACTAGAAGTAAACTTAGTTTACAGTGTTTCATTAATGGAAGTCTTGATTGATAATTACAAATTATAAATGGATATATTTTGTGTCTCGTCTTGGTGGTTTTCAGTATAGTTCAAACACTAGAAGTAAACTTAGTTTACAGTGTTTCATTAATGGAAGTCTTGATTGATAACTGCAAATTATAAATGGAAATATTTTGTGTCTCGTCTTGGTGGTTTTCAGTACAGTTTCAGACACTAGAAGTAAACTTAGTTTACAGTGTTTCATTAATGGAAGTCTTGATTGATAACTACAAATTATAAATGGAAATATTTTGTGTCTCGTCTTGGTGGTTTTCAGTATAGTTTCAAACACTAGAAGTAAACTTAGTTTACAGTGTTTCATTAATGGAAGTCTTAATTAATAACTACAAATTATAAATGGAAATATTTTGTGTCTCGTCTTGGTGGTTTTCAGTATAGTTTCAGACACTAGAAGTAAACTTAGTTTACAGTGTTTCATTAATGGAAGTCTTGATTGATAACTACAAATTATAAATGGAAATATTTTGTTTCTCGTCTTGGTGGTTTTCAGTACAGTTTCAGACACTAGAAGTAAACTTAGTTTACACTGTTTCATTAATGGAAGTCTTGATTGATAACTACAAATTATAAATGGAAATATTTTGTGTCTCGTCTTGGTGGTTTTCAGTACAGTTTCAGACACTAGAAGTAAACTTAGTTTACAGTGTTTCATTAATGGAAGTCTTAATTGATAACTACAAATTATAAATGGAAATATTTTGTGTCTCGTCTTGGTGGTTTTCAGTATAGTTCAAACACTAGAAGTAAACTTAGTTTACAGTGTTTCATTAATGGAAGTCTTGATTGATAATTACAAATTATAAATGGATATATTTTGTGTCTCGTCTTGGTGGTTTTCAGTACAGTTTCAGACACTAGAAGTAAACTTAGTTTACAGTGTTTCATTAATGGAAGTCTTAATTGATAACTACAAATTACAAATGGAAATATTTTGTGTCTCGTCTTGGTGGTTTTCAGTATAGTTCAAACACTAGAAGTAAACTTAGTTTACAGTGTTTCATTAATGGAAGTCTTGATTGATAACTACAAATTATAAATGGAAATATTTTGTGTCTCGTCTTGGTGGTTTTCAGTATAGTTCAAACACTAGAAGTAAACTTAGTTTACAGTGTTTCATTAATGGAAGTCTTGATTGATAACTACAAATTATAAATGGAAATATTTTGTGTCTCGTCTTGGTGGTTTTCAGTATAGTTCAAACACTAGAAGTAAACTTAGTTTACAGTGTTTCATTAATGGAAGTCTTGATTGATAACTGCAAATTATAAATGGGAATATTTTGTGTCTCGTCTTGGTGGTTTTCAGTATAGTTCAAACACTAGAAGTAAACTTAGTTTACAGTGTTTCATTAATGGAAGTCTTAATTGATAATTACAAATTATAAATGGAAATATTTTGTGTCTCGTCTTGGTGGTTTTCAGTATAGTTCAAACACTAGAAGTAAACTTAGTTTACAGTGTTTCATTAATGGAAGTCTTAATTGATAATTACAAATTATAAATGGAAATATTTTGTGTCTCGTCTTGGTGGTTTTCAGTATAGTTCAAACACTAGAAGTAAACTTAGTTTACAGTGTTTCATTAATGGAAGTCTTAATTGATAATTACAAATTATAAATGGAAATATTTTGTGTCTCGTCTTGGTGGTTTTCAGTATAGTTCAAACACTAGAAGTAAACTTAGTTTACAGTGTTTCATTAATGGAAGTCTTAATTGATAATTACAAATTATAAATGGAAATATTTTGTGTCTCGTCTTGGTGGTTTTCAGTATAGTTCAAACACTAGAAGTAAACTTAGTTTACAGTGTTTCATTAATGGAAGTCTTGATTGATAACTACAAATTATAAATGGAAATATTTTGTGTCTCGTCTTGGTGGTTTTCAGTACAGTTTCAGACACTAGAAGTAAACTTAGTTTACAGTGTTTCATTAATGGAAGTCTTGATTGATAACTACAAATTATAAATGGAAATGTTTTGTGTCTCGTCTTGGTGGTATTCAGTATAGTTCAAACACTAGAAGTAAACTTAGTTTACAGTGTTTCATTAATGGAAGTCTTAATTGATAATTACAAATTATAAATGGAAATATTTTGTGTCTCGTCTTGGTGGTTTTCAGTATAGTTTCAGACACTAGAAGTAAACTTAGTTTACAGTGTTTCATTAATGGAAGTCTTGATTGATAACTACAAATTATAAATGGAAATATTTTGTGTCTCGTCTTGGTGGTTTTCAGTATAGTTTCAGACACTAGAAGTAAACTTAGTTTACAGTGTTTCATTAATGGAAGTCTTGATTGATAACTACAAATTATAAATGGAAATATTTTGTGTCTCGTCTTGGTGGTTTTCAGTATAGTTTCAGACACTAGAAGTAAACTTAGTTTACAGTGTTTCATTAATGGAAGTCTTGATTGATAACTACAAATTATAAATGGAAATGTTTTGTGTCTCGTCTTGGTGGTTTTCAGTATAGTTCAAACACTAGAAGTAAACTTAGTTTACAGTGTTTCAGTAATGGAAGTCTAAATTGATAATTACAAATTATAAATGGAAATATTTTGTGTCTCGTCTTGGTGGTTTTCAGTATAGTTCAAACACTAGAAGTAAACTTAGTTTACAGTGTTTCATTAATGGAAGTCTTAATTAATAACTACAAATTATAAATGGAAATATTTTGTGTCTCGTCTTGGTGGTTTTCAGTATAGTTTCAGACACTAGAAGTTAACTTAGTTTACAGTGTTTCATTAATGGAAGTCTTGATTGATAACTACAAATTATAAATGGAAATATTTTGTTTCTCGTCTTGGTGGTTTTCAGTACAGTTTCAGACACTAGAAGTAAACTTAGTTTACACTGTTTCATTAATGGAAGTCTTGATTGATAACTACAAATTATAAATGGAAATATTTTGTGTCTCGTCTTGGTGGTTTTCAGTACAGTTTCAGACACTAGAAGTAAACTTAGTTTACAGTGTTTCATTAATGGAAGTCTTGATTGATAACTACAAATTATAAATGGAAATATTTTGTGTCTCGTCTTGGTGGTTTTCAGTATAGTTCAAACACTAGAAGTAAACTTAGTTTACAGTGTTTCATTAATGGAAGTCTTGATTGATAATTACAAATTATAAATGGATATATTTTGTGTCTCGTCTTGGTGGTTTTCAGTATAGTTTCAGACACTAGAAGTAAACTTAGTTTACAGTGTTTCATTAATGGAAGTCTTGATTGATAACTACAAATTATAAATGGAAATATTTTGTTTCTCGTCTTGGTGGTTTTCAGTACAGTTTCAGACACTAGAAGTAAACTTAGTTTACACTGTTTCATTAATGGAAGTCTTGATTGATAACTACAAATTATAAATGGAAATATTTTGTGTCTCGTCTTGGTGGTTTTCAGTACAGTTTCTGACACTAGAAGTAAACTTAGTTTACAGTGTTTCATTAATGGAAGTCTTAATTGATAACTACAAATTATAAATGGAAATATTTTGTGTCTCGTCTTGGTGGTTTTCAGTATAGTTCAAACACTAGAAGTAAACTTAGTTTACAGTGTTTCATTAATGGAAGTATTGATTGATAATTACAAATTATAAATGGATATATTTTGTGTCTCGTCTTGGTGGTTTTCAGTACAGTTTCAGACACTAGAAGTAAACTTAGTTTACAGTGTTTCATTAATGGAAGTCTTAATTGATAATTACAAATTATAAATGGAAATATTTTGTGTCTCGTCTTGGTGGTTTTCAGTATAGTTCAAACACTAGAAGTAAACTTAGTTTACAGTGTTTCATTAATGGAAGTCTTGATTGATAACTACAAATTATAAATGGAAATATTTTGTGTCTCGTCTTGGTGGTTTTCAGTATAGTTCAAACACTAGAAGTAAACTTAGTTTACAGTGTTTCATTAATGGAAGTCTTGATTGATAATTACAAATTATAAATGGAAATATTTTGTGTCTCGTCTTGGTGGTTTTCAGTATAGTTCAAACACTAGAAGTAAACTTAGTTTACAGTGTTTCATTAATGGAAGTCTTGATTGATAACTACAAATTATAAATGGAAATATTTTGTGTCTCGTCTTGGTGGTTTTCAGTATAGTTCAAACACTAGAAGTAAACTTAGTTTACAGTGTTTCATTAATGGAAGTCTTGATTGATAACTACAAATTATAAATGGAAATGTTTTGTGTCTCGTCTTGGTGGTATTCAGTATAGTTTCAGACACTAGAAGTAAACTTAGTTTACAGTGTTTCATTAATGGAAGTCTTGATTGATAACTACAAATTATAAATGGAAATATTTTGTGTCTCGTCTTGGTGGTTTTCAGTATAGTTTCAGACACTAGAAGTAAACTTAGTTTACAGTGTTTCATTAATGGAAGTCTTGATTGATAACTACAAATTATAAATGGAAATATTTTGTGTCTCGTCTTGGTGGTTTTCAGTACAGTTTCAGACACTAGAAGTAAACTTAGTTTACAGTGTTTCATTAATGGAAGTCTTGATTGATAACTACAAATTATAAATGGAAATGTTTTGTGTCTCGTCTTGGTGGTATTCAGTATAGTTCAAACACTAGAAGTAAACTTAGTTTACAGTGTTTCAGTAATGGAAGTCTAAATTGATAATTACAAATTATAAATGGAAATATTTTGTGTCTCGTCTTGGTGGTTTTCAGTATAGTTCAAACACTAGAAGTAAACTTAGTTTACAGTGTTTCATTAATGGAAGTCTTAATTAATAACTACAAATTATAAATGGAAATATTTTGTGTCTCGTCTTGGTGGTTTTCAGTATAGTTTCAGACACTAGAAGTAAACTTAGTTTACAGTGTTTCATTAATGGAAGTCTTGATTGATAACTTCAAATTATAAATGGAAATATTTTGTTTCTCGTCTTGGTGGTTTTCAGTACAGTTTCAGACACTAGAAGTAAACTTAGTTTACACTGTTTCATTAATGGAAGTCTTGATTGATAACTACAAATTATAAATGGAAATATTTTGTGTCTCGTCTTGGTGGTTTTCAGTACAGTTTCAGACACTAGAAGTAAACTTAGTTTACAGTGTTTCATTAATGGAAGTCTTAATTGATAACTACAAATTATAAATGGAAATATTTTGTGTCTCGTCTTGGTGGTTTTCAGTATAGTTCAAACACTAGAAGTAAACTTAGTTTACAGTGTTTCATTAATGGAAGTCTTGATTGATAATTACAAATTATAAATGGATATATTTTGTGTCTCGTCTTGGTGGTTTTCAGTACAGTTTCAGACACTAGAAGTAAACTTAGTTTACAGTGTTTCATTAATGGAAGTCTTGATTGATAACTACAAATTATAAATGGAAATATTTTGTTTCTCGTCTTGGTGGTTTTCAGTACAGTTTCAGACACTAGAAGTAAACTTAGTTTACAGTGTTTCATTAATGGAAGTCTTGATTGATAACTACAAATTATAAATGGAAATATTTTGTGTCTCGTCTTGGTGGTTTTCAGTACAGTTTCTGACACTAGAAGTAAACTTAGTTTACAGTGTTTCATTAATGGAAGTCTTAATTGATAACTACAAATTATAAATGGAAATATTTTGTGTCTCGTCTTGGTGGTTTTCAGTATAGTTCAAACACTAGAAGTAAACTTAGTTTACAGTGTTTCATTAATGGAAGTCTTGATTGATAATTACAAATTATAAATGGATATATTTTGTGTCTCGTCTTGGTGGTTTTCAGTACAGTTTCAGACACTAGAAGTAAACTTAGTTTACAGTGTTTCATTAATGGAAGTCTTAATTGATAATTACAAATTATAAATGGAAATATTTTGTGTCTCGTCTTGGTGGTTTTCAGTATAGTTCAAACACTAGAAGTAAACTTAGTTTACAGTGTTTCATTAATGGAAGTCTTGATTGATAACTACAAATTATAAATGGAAATATTTTGTGTCTCGTCTTGGTGGTTTTCAGTATAGTTCAAACACTAGAAGTAAACTTAGTTTACAGTGTTTCATTAATGGAAGTCTTGATTGATAATTACAAATTATAAATGGAAATATTTTGTGTCTCGTCTTGGTGGTTTTCAGTATAGTTCAAACACTAGAAGTAAACTTAGTTTACAGTGTTTCATTAATGGAAGTCTTGATTGATAACTACAAATTATAAATGGAAATATTTTGTGTCTCGTCTTGGTGGTTTTCAGTATAGTTCAAACACTAGAAGTAAACTTAGTTTACAGTGTTTCATTAATGGAAGTCTTGATTGATAACTACAAATTATAAATGGAAATGTTTTGTGTCTCGTCTTGGTGGTATTCAGTATAGTTCAAACACTAGAAGTAAACTTAGTTTACAGTGTTTCATTAATGGAAGTCTTGATTGATAATTACAAATTATAAATGGAAATATTTTGTGTCTCGTCTTGGTGGTTTTCAGTATAGTTCAAACACTAGAAGTAAACTTAGTTTACAGTGTTTCATTAATGGAAGTCTTAATTGATAATTACAAATTATAAATGGAAATATTTTGTGTCTCGTCTTGGTGGTTTTCAGTATAGTTCAAACACTAGAAGTAAACTTAGTTTACAGTGTTTCATTAATGGAAGTCTTGATTGATAATTACAAATTATAAATGGGAATATTTTGTGTCTCGTCTTG
Source organism: Haliclystus octoradiatus (assembly GCA_916610825.1). Taxonomy (NCBI): domain Eukaryota; kingdom Metazoa; phylum Cnidaria; class Staurozoa; order Stauromedusae; family Haliclystidae; genus Haliclystus; species Haliclystus octoradiatus. Next base: position 17,868,934 of record OU744450.1, on the reverse strand, counting down.
GTGGTTTTCAGTATAGTTCAAACACTAGAAGTAAACTTAGTTTACAGTGTTTCATTAATGGAAGTCTTGATTGATAATTACAAATTATAAATGGAAATATTTTGTGTCTCGTCTTGGTGGTTTTCAGTATAGTTTCAGACACTAGAAGTAAACTTGGTTTACAGTGTTTCATTAATGGAAGTCTTGATTGATAATTACAAATTATAAATGGGAATATTTTGTGTCTCGTCTTGGTGGTTTTCAGTATAGTTTCAGACACTAGAAGTAAACTTAGTTTACAGTGTTTCATTAATGGAAGTCTTGATTGATAATTACAAATTATAAATGGAAATATTTTGTGTCTCGTCTTGGTGGTTTTCAGTACAGTTTCAGACACTAGAAGTAAACTTAGTTTACAGTGTTTCATTAATGGAAGTCTTAATTGATAACTACAAATTATAAATGGAAATATTTTGTGTCTCGTCTTGGTGGTTTTCAGTACAGTTTCAGACACTAGAAGTAAACTTAGTTTACAGTGTTTCATTAATGGAAGTCTTGATTGATAATTAAAAATTATAAATGGAAATATTTTGTGTCTCGTCTTGGTGGTTTTCAGTACAGTTTCAGACACTAAAAGTAAACTTAGTTTACAGTGTTTCATTAATGGAAGTCTTAATTGATAACTACAAATTATAAATGGAAATATTTTGTGTCTCGTCTTGGTGGTTTTCAGTACAGTTTCAGACACTAGAAGTAAACTTAGTTTACAGTGTTTCATTAATGGAAGTCTTGATTGATAATTACAAATTATAAATGGAAATATTTTGTGTCTCGTCGTGGTGGTTTTCAGTACAGTTTCAGACACTAGAAGTAAACTTAGTTTACAGTGTTTCATTAATGGAAGTCTTGATTGATAATTACAAATTATAAATGGAAATATTTTGTGTCTCGTCTTGGTGGTTTTCAGTACAGTTTCAGACACTAGAAGTAAACTTAGTTTACAGTGTTTCATTAATGGAAGTCTTGATTGATAATTACAAATTATAAATGGAAATATTTTGTGTCTCGTCTTGGTGGTTTTCAGTACAGTTTCAGACACTAGAAGTAAACTAAGTTTACAGTGTTTCATTAATGGAAGTCTTAATTGATAATTACAAATTATAAATGGAAATATTTTGTGTCTCGTCTTGGTGGTTTTCAGTACAGTTTCAGACACTAGAAGTAAACTTAGTTTACAGTGTTTCATTAATGGAAGTCTTGATTGATAATTACAAATTATAAATGGAAATATTTTGTGTCTCGTCTTGGTGGTTTTCAGTACAGTTTCAGACACTAGAAGTAAACTTAGTTTACAGTGTTTCATTAATGGAAGTCTTGATTGATAATTACAAATTATAAATGGAAATATTTTGTGTCTCGTCTTGGTGGTTTTCAGTACAGTTTCAGACACTAGAAGTAAACTTAGTTTACAGTGTTTCATTAATGGAAGTCTTGATTGATAATTACAAATTATAAATGGAAATATTTTGTGTCTCGTCTTGGTGGTTTTCAGTACAGTTTCAGACACTAGAAGTAAACTTAGTTTACAGTGTTTCATTAATGGAAGTCTTGATTGATAATTACAAATTATAAATGGAAATATTTTGTTTCTCGTCTTGGTGGTTTTCAGTACAGTTTCAGACACTAGAAGTAAACTTAGTTTACAGTGTTTCATTAATGGAAGTCTTGATTGATAATTACAAATTATAAATGGAAATATTTTGTGTCTCGTCTTGGTGGTTTTCAGTACAGTTTCAGACACTAGAAGTAAACTTAGTTTACAGTGTTTCATTAATGGAAGTCTTGATTGATAATTACAAATTATAAATGGAAATATTTTGTTTCTCGTCTTGGTGGTTTTCAGTACAGTTTCAGACACTAGAAGTAAACTTAGTTTACAGTGTTTCATTAATGGAAGTCTTGATTGATAATTACAAATTATAAATGGAAATATTTTGTTTCTCGTCTTGGTGGTTTTCAGTACAGTTTCAGACACTAGAAGTAAACTTAGTTTACAGTGTTTCATTAATGGAAGTCTTGATTGATAATTACAAATTATAAATGGAAATATTTTGTGTCTCGTCTTGGTTGTTTTCAGTACAGTTTCAGACACTAGAAGTAAACTTAGTTTACAGTGTTTCATTAATGGAAGTCTTGATTGATAATTACAAATTATAAATGGAAATATTTTGTGTCTCGTCTTGGTGGTTTTCAGTACAGTTTCAGACACTAGAAGTAAACTTAGTTTACAGTGTTTCATTAATGGAAGTCTTAATTGATAACTACAAATTATAAATGGAAATATTTTGTTTCTCGTCTTGGTGGTTTTCAGTACAGTTTCAGACACTAGAAGTAAACTTAGTTTACAGTGTTTCATTAATGGAAGTCTTAATTGATAACTACAAATTATAAATGGAAATATTTTGTTTCTCGTCTTGGTGGTTTTCAGTACAGTTTCAGACACTAGAAGTAAACTTAGTTTACAGTGTTTCATTAATGGAAGTCTTAATTGATAACTACAAATTATAAATGGAAATATTTTGTTTCTCGTCTTGGTGGTTTTCAGTACAGTTTCAGACACTAGAAGTAAACTTAGTTTACAGTGTTTCATTAATGGAAGTCTTAATTGATAACTACAAATTATAAATGGAAATATTTTGTTTCTCGTCTTGGTGGTTTTCAGTACAGTTTCAGACACTAGAAGTAAACTTAGTTTACAGTGTTTCATTAATGGAAGTCTTAATTGATAATTACAAATTATAAATGGAAATATTTTGTGTCTCGTCTTGGTGGTTTTCAGTACAGTTTTAGACACTAGAAGTAAACTTAGTTTACAGTGTTTCATTAATGGAAGTCTTAATTGATAACTACAAATTATAAATGGAAATATTTTGTTTCTCGTCTTGGTGGTTTTCAGTATAGTTTCAGACACTAGAAGTAAACTTAGTTTACAGTGTTTCATTAATGGAAGTCTTAATTGATAACTACAAATTATAAATGGAAATATTTTGTTTCTCGTCTTGGTGGTTTTCAGTATAGTTCAAACACTAGAAGTAAACTTAGTTTACAGTGTTTCATTAATGGAAGTCTTAATTGATAACTACAAATTACAAATGGAAATATTTTGTGTCTCGTCTTGGTGGTTTTCAGTACAGTTTCAGACACTAGAAGTAAACTTAGTTTACAGTGTTTCATTAATGGAAGTCTTAATTGATAACTACAAATTATAAATGGAAATATTTTGTGTTTCGTCTTGGTGGTTTTCAGTATAGTTCAAACACTAGAAGTAAACTTAGTTTACAGTGTTTCATTAATGGAAGTCTTAATTGATAACTACAAATTATAAATGGAAATATTTTGTTTCTCGTCTTGGTGGTTTTCAGTATAGTTCAAACACTAGAAGTAAACTTAGTTTACAGTGTTTCATTAATGGAAGTCTCAATTGATAACTACAAATTATAAATGGAAATATTTTGTTTCTCGTCTTGGTGGTTTTCAGTATAGTTCAAACACTAGAAGTAAACTTAGTTTACAGTGTTTCATTAATGGAAGTCTTAATTGATAACTACAAATTATAAATGGAAATATTTTGTTTCTCGTCTTGGTGGTTTTCAGTATAGTTCAAACACTAGAAGTAAACTTAGTTTACAGTGTTTCATTAATGGAAGTCTTAATTGATAACTACAAATTATAAATGGAAATATTTTGTGTTTCGTCTTGGTGGTATTCAGTATAGTTCAAACACTAGAAGTAAACTTAGTTTACAGTGTTTCATTAATGGAAGTCTTAATTGATAACTACAAATTATAAATGGAAATATTTTGTTTCTCGTCTTGGTGGTTTTCAGTATAGTTCAAACACTAGAAGTAAACTTAGTTTACAGTGTTTCATTAATGGAAGTCTTAATTGATAACTACAAATTATAAATGGAAATATTTTGTTTCTCGTCTTGGTGGTTTTCAGTATAGTTCAAACACTAGAAGTAAACTTAGTTTACAGTGTTTCATTAATGGAAGTCTTAATTGATAACTACAAATTATAAATGGAAATATTTTGTGTTTCGTCTTGGTGGTTTTCAGTATAGTTTCAGACACTAGAAGTAAACTTAGTTTACAGTGTTTCATTAATGGAAGTCTTAATTGATAACTACAAATTATAAATGGAAATATTTTGTTTCTCGTCTTGGTGGTTTTCAGTATAGTTCAAACACTAGACGTAAACTTAGTTTACAGTGTTTCATTAATGGAAGTCTTAATTGATAACTACAAATTATAAATGGAAATATTTTGTTTCTCGTCTTGGTGGTTTTCAGTATAGTTCAAACACTAGAAGTAAACTTAGTTTACAGTGTTTCATTAATGGAAGTCTTAATTGATAACTACAAATTATAAATGGAAATATTTTGTTTCTCGTCTTGGTGGTTTTCAGTATAGTTCAAACACTAGAAGTAAACTTAGTTTACAGTGTTTCATTAATGGAAGTCTTAATTGATAACTACAAATTATAAATGGAAATATTTTGTTTCTCGTCTTGGTGGTTTTCAGTATAGTTCAAACACTAGAAGTAAACTTAGTTTACAGTGTTTCATTAATGGAAGTCTTAATTGATAACTACAAATTATAAATGGAAATATTTTGTGTTTCGTCTTGGTGGTATTCAGTATAGTTCAAACACTAGAAGTAAACTTAGTTTACAGTGTTTCATTAATGGAAGTCTTAATTGATAACTACAAATTATAAATGGAAATATTTTGTTTCTCGTCTTGGTGGTTTTCAGTATAGTTCAAACACTAGAAGTAAACTTAGTTTACAGTGTTTCATTAATGGAAGTCTTAATTGATAACTACAAATTATAAATGGAAATATTTTGTTTCTCGTCTTGGTGGTTTTCAGTATAGTTCAAACACTAGAAGTAAACTTAGTTTACAGTGTTTCATTAATGGAAGTCTTAATTGATAACTACAAATTATAAATGGAAATATTTTGTTTCTCGTCTTGGTGGTTTTCAGTATAGTTCAAACACTAGAAGTAAACTTAGTTTACAGTGTTTCATTAATGGAAGTCTTAATTGATAACTACAAATTATAAATGGAAATATTTTGTTTCTCGTCTTGGTGGTTTTCAGTATAGTTCAAACACTAGAAGTAAACTTAGTTTACAGTGTTTCATTAATGGAAGTCTTAATTGATAACTACAAATTATAAATGGAAATATTTTGTGTTTCGTCTTGGTGGTTTTCAGTATAGTTTCAGACACTAGAAGTAAACTTAGTTTACAGTGTTTCATTAATGGAAGTTTTGATTGATAACTACCAATTATAAATGGAAATATTTTGTTTCTCGTCTTGGTGGTTTTCAGTATAGTTTCAGACACTAGAAGTAAACTTTGACAATCACTGGAAATGTATGGGTTATCTACTGGAAGTGTTTGCATTGCCCAAATAAAATGAGTATATCCTGATTTGTAGTTCATCTACGTTCATGAATATCATACACCACTATTCATAAGCTTTATAAAATAAAATGTCTTCAACTGCACATGAACCCCTTATAAGCAGTTATAAACCCTTCATGAACAGTTCATAGGAAAGTTCATGAACTATATGTATGAAATTTCCATCAACTTTTCAAAATTGGACCATTTCAACATTCGTGAGCTGTTTTCACAGGGGTAGGCCTAACAATGATGGCACTAGTACGAATGATTCACCTTTGCGTTGCAACATTTTCTTCCAAGATTGGCAGACCAGCGGAAGTACAAAGAAAGAGATAACCACGTTTATGGAATTGAATATCAGGGGGATCTTCATTCTTGAGTTTTAAATGTTTGGCGATTTTAGAAATGAATTTATAACTCCAAGACGACAACTGTATGTTCTCTTTAAGGGAAAACTGTTGTCTTATCGACGCAACAGAAAGTGACGTAGAACATCTAGAATACTGAAATGTAAAAATAAGTAGAGATAAAGCAGTCGACAGGAATTGCAATTTTCATATTATAATCCAAGGGGGAATTTAATATTGAGATCTCCAGATTGTTGAAATAGAGATCTGAGCAATTGCTTCAACGTATTACTACAAGTTCAGTGTTGCCCCCTCAGAGAAGCCCATAGTTTTGGTCTGAAAATAGGCTATATATTTGTCTACATTTCACTCCATTTTTTAATCAATATAAGTTATATAACAGGCTCTCTGAACAATCTACCCAAAACATTGTGAAATCTTGAATGCGGATGATTTATCCTTCATCACTAGTGTGTCATACTTCTTTTGAAATTGAATAGCGGGGTTGGTTGAGGGCTGGTATTAGATCATAGTCAAATCCTTGCTGAAGTCGTCAAATTGTGTTGGGACAATAATTTGCTCTTGCGTTTCCTACAAGTGATGTGTTTCATTGCGTTTATTATTCTGCCAATTTATAACTATTTTTCTAAACTGAGCATGACACATTCGCTACAATGGTTTCTATAAACTAACACTGAGGAGTCATAGCTTGAGTCCTTGGTGAAGCATTATTTATTTTAATTGATTTCAATTCTAAATAGAATCACTGTTATCAATGAAGCACTGAAAGAAATGGAGAAACTTACAGGAAATCATAAAGTCTGTGAATGAGCGAATGGCAGGCCGTCACAAAGTGCGGGATCCTGGGAACCTGGTTCCCGGAAGTCCAGCACAAAATCAGAAGGTTTCCAATCTTATCATGATTATTTTTTTATTCAAAATTTATTATTTTGGATTTCATATTTTTTATGTTTTGAAATCCATGCATCTTGCTTCAAAGTAAGTCAAATTTCTGAAATTTTAAGACAAATTACGAAGTATTATAAATTCAACCCCAGAAGGTTTACAATCGAACAACACAGTTCCTGGAAGATCAAAACTTTTGTTACACCCTGGCGAATCGTTTTCTAGTTTTCTATCCAGAGGTAATATAACTAAAATAGCTTTGCAAAAATAATTTGCAGCATTGTTACCAAACCAAAAGTCATTGCAAAACACACCATGGTAGTTGCCAGCCCAATTACTTGAATGACTATTCATGTTACGATTATCTTCAGACTATATCCTGAACACTTATTGAGATTGTATTGCATGCTAACAGGCCTACCATATACGTATGCCCTAGACTTGAAACAGACTCCTTGAGATCATTTAAATATCAGTTAAATTACAGCATCTTAACTGTTAAGTTCGTATTTAATTAACCCTGTAGTTGTATACATATCTATATGTACTATTGTAATCAGTTATTTTATGTTTATTCCCTAATTTATTACGTAAATCAGTTCTGTGAAAGAAAGTTATTGTAAAACTTATCAGGTTTCTGAATAAATGACGATGATGATGGTGTGATGATGATGACTCTGTAGCTTGGTACCCTCATTTAATTAAAGACATATAATTTTTAGAATCAGTACAGCAAGAATATACTTGTCAAATTGTCTAATTCTGCTTTAAAAATAAACATTAATGTCACAAAGACTGACTGGACATGTTTAATATCGATTCATTAGAGTTTCGCACATCAAAAGCTGATATTATTATGATGTACACGATTATTAATAACCTGGTCGATTTAGAAGATCGAATACTTTTTGATGTAAAACCATATGACCTGTAGGATAACGCAAGGACATTCAAAAAAGTATATGCACAGTAGCAACTAGCGGCTATTGGTAGTTGGGTACACACTACACAGGATAAATAATTTCCGAGCCAAATAGTAGCCTAGCACCAAATTTAAAGGATAAGCTTTCGGTTAGCACAGAACCAATGTTAATAGAAATGGACACACACACTCCCAGTGATGAGAAAAGTCGGGACATCCAGGATCCTGGAAGTCTGCGCTAAATTGACTAAAAATCAGAAGTTTGTGATATTTTTATTAAAGCAAATTTAGTAGGATTCAGCGTTTTGAAGTTCAAGACTTTCGGAATTGGAAATGAACAATGCCATGGTAATTCTGTACTGATGTCTAATTTGAGGATGGGATACTGCATCAAAAACGTTAAAGTTTCTGTCTTAGTTGAAGTCACTGAAATTGGATAGTGTTTTAATGAAGACATTTGTTGCTTACTTTGTTACGTAGTGGGGCAAAATTCAGAGAAAATTATAGGGGACACCTTTCTATGGGACATGTACATATCTATCCCCTTACAATTGCCCCTATATAAATAATGACTGGCTAAAAGTATTCTGCTTTCAAAATACACGGAAATACCATTTGAGTGAGGTGACTACCACTGACATGCAGTTCAGTTACAAAGTAGAGACTATTGAATGGATGGCATGACCTAGAATACTGTAGCATGTAGGCCGGTGTATGTATGTATGTATTTCTGATTGGTTTGAGCAGGAGGTAAAAAGATCCTGGCAGCACTGGGCTGATGTTGATGGTGGACCCAATTCTATGGATATAGCACTACTAGTAAACTGTATTCTTATCTCTTTTCTGTATTCTTTTAGGCTCTTACATTCAAGTCTCTTTCAACGACAGCTACGCTCAGGTTTGGCTTTCTTTTCTTCAAATGATATGCCACAGATGAGCCCATGATAGCACCGCCAACAATCACGACATCCACGTGGTTTGGAACATTCGACGAATAACAACGGCGACATCTTACTAAACTACTGCAAAACGATGACAGTCTCCCTGCTACATATTCAGCATTCATTGTCGTATGAAGCAGCATTATACGTTTGGCTTGCTTGCACCTTCAGCATTTGCCATTTGCTACAAATTTGCAGGATGCATGGTGTTGTGAACTTATAGTGATCATCATTCTGGTACCCACCAGGAGACAACTGTGAGCGATTGATTGTCTTATACTAGGCCACTTATACTAGGCCAACCAATTGGCTGGGATGTGTCACGTGGGGATTGTTACAGACGACAAGCAGTAGACCGTTGTATAGGATAACAAACAAATCAGACACCGGCCGGTAGACAATGAGATTTATTGATACAGAAATCCATTGTCAATGTCAATCGAAACACGATCAAACAGAACAGACAATGTAACTTTGTTCTATGCTTTGTTTAAACGAAAATATACTAAAACATCGTGCAGTAATTTTAATGACATTTATTCTATTATATTAATCCTTCGAAAAAGAGAGAGGAGATATTACTTTTTGCGGAGTTACCGCTGATTGCTGATTGGGATTTATGTAATAGTGTTGTAATTTGTAATGTGGGAGACTATGGTCTAATGGTCGCTGAGCCATCATCTCTCTGTATATGGAAACAATATATATATATAGTTAAGTTATTATACAAACGTATTGTGCTGTGCTATGCTGTGCTGTTGTTTCGATAGTCCTCGATGCGATAAATGCAGATTATGCAGGAGCTATTTATGAAAAAAAAATCAGACATTCATATTGCTAATAATGCACTAGTCAAATGATAGCCGCCCCCTTCCCCGCGTCGGCAAACCGGGAATTAGCGGGAGTTGTAACATGTTATTTTTGTTACATTATTGCGTTCCTCGCTCCCTGGCCCGCTCCTCGAGTAGATCTTCAAGTTACATCCCCAGCACAAATTATTGAAACTGAATCATTTTCTGCAAATTGAAGAAAATGTGTTTGTAAATTAAAATATATTGTGAAAAACAAAAAATACATGAATACTTCAAAATATAATGTACGACCGATATAATCATCTTTAGGTTTCTGAATTATGTTTGCCTGAAAGTAAATGAAAGAGCATATCAGCATGTAACGTAAGTTTTCATTGCTTCTGCATGATGGATGTTTGAAAAGGTCTTTGTTTCCATGTTGCTATCAGTTAAATTAATGATGGTATGAATAAGCTGCTGTGAGCCTGGGCTATTTTTTTATTGTGCCTATATTGTACTAGTCAAGTGTGCATTACGTCAGAACTCCATTTCATACGATTCTCAGTATCATGGAGCGGAACACAGGATAGAGGCTCTTGCCTATATTGTGCCATTCATGATTCATCCACTCGACTTCATTCAGATACGATCCATCACTGTGTCTGGTTGAAACAATATTACACATCTTTCCCATTTACATGGATCTTTCTGTCCATAAAAACTGTACTTCAAAGTCACGAGGTCCTACACCGCCTGCACCATCAACTCTTATACAATCAATGGGCTTGTCACATAGTTAAACAGTGACAACTTGTAAGCGGAACAGAGAGCTTCCCTTCTAACATTTCCAGTTCCGATGTGTTGGGTATGATCCTTCGTGTACAGCTACTACTTCTCGTGCTTTTCAGGTTCAACATGACGAAATTTATGTGACTGGCTTATATAGCAATAATCAGTGCGAAAGGCAAACAGGAGTGAAGTTCCAAGACGATTTAAAAGAAGGAAACTGCTGTTTCATTTTAGTGGTAGAAATTTGTTACATCCCCGTAGCCTCCCCGTATAAAATTGTTTGTAATTGTCAAATCCCTTGTACGAAATACTAACGAAATACCAGCCCTTTATTCAAAGTGTTGCTGGCCCGGCACACCGGGACAACAGGCCTGTTACGAAGCGTTTTTAGCCCGGCAATGTGCCTGCTAACGCCTAGTAATCCCCGGAGTTGGGGGGGCCAGGCTATCGATTGGCTAGTGCATAATAGTTTCACGCTTTTGTGGCGATCATCAGGCAATTATTTATGTGTCCTTGGGGAGCAGGGAGAGGAGAAATATCAAAAACATAATACCAGAATCACATCATGGGACAGCTGCAACGGAGTTAGAAAAAATTGAACTGGGAAGTACAATTAAGAGAGGAAAAAGGAGCTGAGAACGCCGTGCTTTTCATAATGCGTTGCGCAAACGGCTGCCTGTATTTGTAATTACTTAGAACTAAAAATAATTTGTTAGAACATATTATCAACCATTGGCAGTTTATTAAGGCGTTTTTATAATACAATAATATCTATGATCGTAACTAGTTACTTCTTATGTACTATGGATTTTCAAATCTGATTCTATCCTCCACAATTCCTTGATAAAACACAACCTTTTTACAAGTTTAATCAATAATTAAGTTTATGTGAGTCTTTCGTTGTTTGTTTCACACGATGACATTGCCAATTTGAAGTTCATCAATGTGTGCTCCCGAGGGTGTATAGATTTCTGCATTTGGGAGTAAATATATCAATTTCATACAATACAATTACAATTACGTAATACAGCAGTGTTGCATATGACATTTATTAAAACTCATCGTGTATAACTTGACCATATTGAGTTGCTTTGCTGCTGACGAAAACATGATGAGAGACAACAATTTCATCTAATGTTAATTTTCCATCCTGAAATAAAACAAAGCAACTATCTTCAAGAAGTGAATAAAGCAGGAGGAATAAATCAGACTAGGTCGAATCGGTTGATTGTTCCATCCTAAATCTTTAACATATAACTTCCATGACTGAGAATCTTCATTGAAGACATTGAAGCATAATTAAAAAAATAGAGATGAAAACTCAATGATGGAGGAATGATCGAGCCTCGACCGACAAGCATCTATATCTCGATGTATATAAGCTGTAAACGTTCAGGGTTCGAAAAGATTCCCAGCGTCCACTTTAGGTGTAGAAGTGCGCAGACGCTACAGAAATCCACTTGCACGGCTAGGGCTGGATATGAAGAGAGCAATTTTATTTAAGTAAAACGAAAACGTTGGGATTAGATTGAAGCACAATGGTATTATCGTTCTGATAGCCTATACAACTTGTGATAACATGATTGCGTCGTTTTCGGAACACATCGGATAAGTTGTGGCGTGCCAAGAATAATGAGTCTCCACTAAAAGGCTCAGACACGCAACTGAAATGCAAATCTGTGTAGTGTTGTAGTATACCCTTCCATACAATAATGAAATCATCGAAGGTATAGCGTATTCTTTAAATGGATTATAAAATTGACTAATTACCTTGTTGTGATCTGCTATTTCAATCAAATGAGTTGCTTCCCGTTGTGCTTTATCGAATTCTGTTGGTGTTTTCCACAGCTCAACTTCAAGCTGAAAGACAGCAGAGGAAATGGTTGATCTCAACGATATAAAATAATAGTTAGTCAACCTATGACATTTCATATCTTGTCTGTATAAGTATAACGTCGCTAACGAGTATAGCATATACTGTATACTGTTCATGCATTTTCGTTCAGAGATAATTTATTCCGAGTAGAAGAGAACAAAAACGATGCATATTAAATCGTTGAAGAATGGCAAATAGTCAATACATACCTGATACATGTATTCGTTTATACTACTTAAGCGATCATCAGGCAATATATAACATCCTTATCATGAATTGAAACTTAATAGCTTTTCTGCCTAATTTAATTTCTTCTGTAATAAAAGTCATTGTCAATATATAATCAACATTTATATAACAATAAATTAAAACAAAAAAATTATAATGAGTGTAAAATCAGATATACACATATGAATACGAAATTGCTCAATGTTGGGTAAAACAGAGCATCATATAATAAGAGACAAAGATGAGGAAAAAGCAGTCTTTCTTTACTCAGAGTTTCATGCAATTAATTGCGATTTTCAGACGGTAATCGCAATTAAAGCGCGAAATTCTGAGTAAAGTAAAAATGCTTCTGCTTCATCTTTGTCTCACATTAAGGAACATTTATATAAAACTTACAACATCCAATTTTCCGTTGTGATCTTTGTCAATCTGCTCATGGAATTCTTTTTCATCTAATGGTCGCATATCCGGCATACTAATGGACGCTATGACAATAATAAAGGCCATATTAGTAACAAATCTATAACAGTCTTCTTTTTGATAAGTTTAACACAGAATATCAATACAACAAGTTTGTCACATCGTTTCAAGAGAACACGTGCTGTCATTTATACGAACGCATAGAAGAACACAGTAAAAGTAATATTGGTAAACTTCTTCGGCAGGAACATCTTACTTCACTTGAAGATTTTGAACAATATTTTACAATTGTAAAGAAATGTAAAAACAAATTGGACTGTTTATAGTTCATGAAATGTTGACCATTCGTGAGCTCAAACCAACATTAAATGTTCAAGGCGATTCAATTATAAAGCTAGAGTTATCTTTAGACAATTTCAACTTTTCTTAGTAAGATAATTTTATAGTTGAAGTTTTCATAGTTTTTTTTAAATTTCCCCTTACATGGACTTTAACATATTTAAAACTTAATTAGTTAAATATCTTGTATTAGTTTTGTATGTAATATACCTTTGATTTTATTTCCTTCAATATTCAGTATTTTATTTACTATTTCATGCATATTCTCCCAAAGGAGAAAAACATTTTTTTACTATAAATTTGTAATTTCAAAATTTAAATTAATAAAATATTCACTTTTTGAAAAATCACTTTTTCTGTGCAAAATTGGTAAAAATACGAAAGAAATATTTTGATAAATGCTTTTGCTATGAAATGAGTTGTCATCATTCATTGATAAATAAAAACATTAATTATTAATTAAATAAGTCTTATTCTTACTATTCAGGTTATCTAAAGATAGGTTAATCAAATACAAGTTTCTTCTGTATTTTCCTTAGCCTCAAAAATGACGGTGTCATGTAATTAAACAAGTGATTTCTACGAACAGGAATTGGACGATTTTGACATCATTTTGAAATATTTTTCCTGTGATCCGATCATTGCACCTCCCCATGCATATAATGATCATAGTCTATGGTATATACCTATGTATTCTTTCAAAGATATATATCCATCATCATCCGTGTCCTCTTGGTCGATAAACTCCTGAAATGTGATTATGCACAATAATAATTTATAGTCGAACTTGCATAATTATAACCCCTTTATGTTACAGATAAAAAAATGGGACATTAAACGACATTGGATATTAAATATTATAGGATATGAGAGTTTGTAAGGAGATCAGAAATTACAGAAATCGATTTTGTCGGCACGAATAGAGTGTATCACACACCATATTAGAAGAACGAGCACAAAGACCACCTATCGATTTTATGTCTAAAGTAATATCAAGCTTATGAAAGTGCATTCTCGATGACTTTTTGGATATTTTGCTGCTTGATAATTGCAATCAGGAGCATGCGGTGCAAAAATGTCCTTATTTTTGGATTGTGTCGTGCATTATGGGATATATAACATACATACCAAAGCAACAATTCTCATCATAGCTTCGTGTTCTAATGGATGCTTAAAATATTCGAACTCGGTAATGTTCAAAACATTATCTTGGTCAATATCAGCGTACATCCAACGTCGCTTATCCCGAATCATCAGTTTACCAAAAAGTTTCTTCTTCTCGTCACACACTTTGACTAAATCTGTAAACGCAATATTTATTAATTAGCTAATGATAACTTTTATAAAAGACTAATGAAATTGTTATCGTAATACATGAGTCAATTACATCACCTATACATCGCCCCATCTCCTGGATTAGGACATAAGAACAAAGGTTTCGACGGAATAACTTCGATTCGTGTGTGATGAGGCAAACAAAAATAGGGGGTTGTGATATTTATAAGTAGTCTTCTTATGAACATAAAAACGGACACAAACTGCTGTACAGAAATCCAATGCATTATTCTATGCCAGTACTAGAGTAGATGACACTGGAAAGTAACTGCAAATTCACGGGATATTTCGTCAAACTGCTCATGTGACTGGTTTCTTAAGATTGGAATTAACCGCTTGCGGAAATATGTGCTAGCGAGGGTGTATTCTTGTACAAGGATATTTAATATAATTAAATATGAATTGTGATACCTGATGCACTCAATTTGTAATGATCGACAACATATTCATTCCACGTCACTTTTTCATCAAAATTATAATCAGCATCTCTGAAATCTCTACCGACATCTTCTTCGTCAGAATAAAAACGTGACATCTTGTGCTCGATCCAAATTTTCAACTCATTCTTTTCCACAAATCCATCTTTATCAGCATCAATATCAGGTACCAATAATCTGAAGACAAAATGAAATAAAGACACACCGATGGAATATATGTAGGCATAATGTAGCCTATAGTTAGGTTATAGCTTACATATGTGTAGCTTGTACAGCATTCACAAGCAAGCAGCGTATTGAATTATACTTTTCAGGTAGGCCTATATATAGCCGTCGATAATAGCCTCAGCTAAATCCGATTGAGAGATTCTATTATATGGATGAAAATTGTGATCACTTTTTCGAAATCATCATCATAATCAGATGAATCTAGCTCAAATGAAATTCATTTAATGTTTTGGTTTAAAAGGCTGCAGTTAAAATTTAAAGCACGTGTTTAATTTGACTGATTTAACAATAAATATCAAAGCATAGATGATGCTTTTATATTTATTTGACAACGTTTCGGGTATCAGGCCCCATTCTCAAGTCATGGATTTATTGAAAAAATAAGATATATATATATATATATATATATATATATATATATATATATAGATATACTACATAAAATTACTTATGCATTAATTACAAATTGAAGAAAATTTAACACTGAGAAAGATTCAATTAAATCAACATTATTTTAAAAATTTTAGAATAGAAAATTGGCAAAATTTATTTGTTGATATCCATTCCATTATTTTCTTCAATTTGTAATCACTTGAGATTTAAGTATGATTATATTATATTTTATATTGTACTTACTTTAATCGTCTGATCGATTCTTCTACTGGTAACTTATCATATACATACTTCAATTTATCACCTAAGAAATATCTCTGGTCGTCTGCAAAATGATTAATTTCTATATTTATCCCATTTCCACTGATATCAACGTTGCATGCTATGAAATCATAAAGAATTAGAAAAAGCCAGTTAAATGTCATTAATAAATTGAAGCAATTCATATTAAAAATGAAGTGAATGATAAACATCCAATGTTTTATTGCGACGATGCATAAATGTGAATCGACATCCGTTTGTCATGGTTTCATTTACGGCAGCATGCTTTGTTGATATTTATTCAGCTTAGCACAACCAAGATCCTCGCCAGAACGCCACGACAACGTAACGAACGCAAACATTACAATACGCCATCGCTTAACCGGAACTAGGATAATACTACTGTACTACATTGTACTGTCGAAGATGGTACTGCCTATAGCTAGATATGGGTAGAGTGATAGTAGTAAGACAATATCGAGGACTACAGAGGCAACTATACATACTCTTGGACAAAAACAGTCAGTTTTAAAGCGGATTACAACATTTTCAATTTTCAAGTCAGCAGTTTATAAAATTTTAAACTTCAATTTCATAAAACCTATATCAAGTTCACATATCTCATTTCGCAAAATGGCGGAATCCTTATCAAAGTTATAATTCATACAGAAGTATTCATACATGTATTAATTAACCTGTCTTTAGGTAATCTGAATAGTTACAATAATACATATTTAATAAGGATGTTTTTATTTATTAAGAAATGATGAGAACCATTAAAAAAGGTAAAATACATCTCAAATTAAGTTTGACCAATGGTTTGACAACCATGTGAATAGTCTACACTGTGTGCCCAGTGCCCGGTCCAGTGTGCACCGCACAATCGATATTGATATAGATCACATAATCATGTAACTACAAAGGGATGTGGGAAAAATATCAATTGAAATGAAACGGTCGCTGAGAAAATAATCTGTTTAAGGTTAGCACTATATCTATATTTAACATAATTAAATTTACATTATGATATATATACATCAGAAAATTATGTCAAAGTTAGTAGGTCAATCCTATAATGCATCTGATAGCACATAATCGTTATTGTTCAGAGATTGATTACTTGCGGTATGAGTGCAGTATCATCTGAAGGTGATGATTATTCAATTCCATAGCCAATTCCAAATACATCTAGGAAAATAACACATGTCTTGTCAAATATGATAGAGTGAAAGTCGTATAAAACAGCCAGCTTTGAAAGGTAGAAAAATTAACCACTATATGCAAGTGGTCTCTATATACAGGGTTACTTCAATAGAAAATAGTTTAAAAACAGTTGCTCAGCTATTAGTATAGGAAATCTGATTAGACGTACAGTGTAAGGCCGCTTAATAATAATAATAATAATAATAATAATAATAATAATAATAATAATAATAATAATAATAATAATAATAATAATAATAATAATAATAATAATAATAATAATAATAATAATAATAATAATAATAATAATAATAATAATAATAATAATAATAATAATAATAATAATAATAATAATAATAATAATAATAATAATAATAATAATAATAATAATAATAATAGCCGATGGAGTATTTAAGCAGGCTGCATATAAGCGGGGATTTTACTTATCCGGATTGCACTTAAGCGGGTTCCACTGTACTTATAAATGTTGCTGCTATACCAGGAGGGGGGTGTAACTGCATAATGCATATGACATATTTTCAGATTGGTTGAACTCTATAAGTAGCAAGTTGTTTGAAAATGAAATTTTGATGCAATAAATCTTGAGTATAAAACATTTTGTTACACAGTTTGCTAGAGATGAATTGAAAACAGAAAAATGATAGAAAACGGTGATCTAATTGTCATCATACAGAGGTTTACATAGGTATTCCATGGGCTTTATTTGTCTTCACTTCAGTACTTCATGGCTCATGGGGACCGCAATTTTCTTAAAGAGGCACCTCCCTGTCAAATTTTTTTTACAGTCAAAAGAAGGAAAGAGGAACTGCATCATGCACACACACAGTAATGAGCTTCAAAGTCAATTCAAAAGAATATTTGCAGAGTCTATTAAATATTATAGATCATCAATATACTGCTGTATCGAGTTTCAGTTTCAAATCATATTTTTAACAAGAAAGAATTGAGAACACCTACCATTGTTGCTCCAGTACAGCTCGAATATTTCTTCTTGGTGTTTTAATCGTTCCACTTTCCTGTGAGAACATGGTCTCTGAAGTTTAAAACAAAATAGTAATTAAATGCTATCAATTAGTACAGGGTATGCCTTAACGACCTAACAGTTTTTAGGTATAAACTCTTCTTCAAATCATAGCTATGACGTGTTAATGAACAGTTGTGGACTTGTGATCTTTTGTGACAATGGAAAAATAATTCACCAACACTATTTTAGTACGGTAATTACTCCAGCTGGAGAAATTTTACAAAAGACCTGAAGTTCCTAAACTTACCCTGCCCCCTGTGACTCACACATCCAATAAACCCACGTGGTCGCTACATAGAGAGGTTCACCTGCATAATAAAACTTAGCACCTTGTATAGTCCCCTGCGAAAACAGTTCAGGAGTTCATGAACTGTCTGTGAGGGTTCATGAACAGTTCAGGAAAATTGGAGCCATTTAATGTTCATGAACTGTTCATGAACTCCTGAACTGTTTTTTGCAGGGGATAGCCTGCGTACTAGCCCCAAAGTTTTTTTGAAACCATAGGGCCTGTGAAGTAATTTGTGACTTTCAGTCCAACAAGTTCCCATGAGTTTGATATAATTTATGCGTTATGTCGTATTAACACGAAGAGTTGTGATTTTATGACAATTGATGTTTTGTGATAGTGTATGAATTGGGGTGTGAAAATTTACCAAATTTATTTAGGTGCTATGTTCGATGGGCTGAAAATCACAAATTAGTTCACAGACCCTATGGTTCACATTAGTTCACAGACCCTATGGTTTTGGAAACATATAAACGGGCTGGTATGCAGGCTACTTGTATCGCTAATAAAGAAACATACACAATTTCAGGTAGAGCATTCGCATACTAGCATCAACTGTTATAAAAAGAGATCTTATTGTTTGATTGTTAAGTAACAAACATACCTATCTGTGACCATTGTTGCTGGGCAAAACAATTAGTAGCAGAACTAACTTCTTTGAGGGCGTCATCCAATAGTTTGATTTGTTTCTCCTAATCAACACAACAACACATAATATGTCAAATCATCCTTTATCGTGTATGCTGAAAATTCCTTAATGCCACATGACTTTTTATACAAACTGCTCATAGTAGATTATAATAACCAGCAATGAGTTCCTACAGTTTCTGGGTGTAGATTGTTTCGGTTCGAGTTGATGCTTTACTACAAAATGCGTAGCATGTACTAGAGTCACTAGATATTTGATTCTTGAAGAAAGTGTTTCAATTTGCAACTTTTCTCTGCAAGTCTTGTTTTAATATTTCACCTGTTATTTGATTCTAATGCCCTTACAATTAACATGTCTATTATTTGATTTAACAATATCCCTTTGTTTATCATGGTTGATTAAATATATATTAAAGTTACGAAGGAAAGTATTGTGTTCTGATCGAATAGATAAACACAATACTTCCTATTGTGTTCATTAGATAGTTTAGAATAATATGATTATATATTTGAGAATTAGCGACAGCGAAGATAACGAAACAACGGATTAGAATAAAGAAAAATCTTTCAGAATATTATTGTTTTGATATTGTAATTTTTGCTAATTAATTGTTACTAAATGTAACGTTATGTTACTTGTTATATTTCTGTAGACAAACTGAAAATACAACGTGATTAAATTCATTGAATAAACATAAGAAAGACCTCGGACAAATTAACGATAGTTTAGATTGAGTCATAATTTCCTTCAATTTTGTTGTGATCATTATTGTAGTGCAAACTCTAGTTCAGTTATTCTCATATGTTAACTTATATTTCCATTTTTCAACACTAGGCTGATAGCCACACCCACATCCCTGCGAAAAACAGATCAGGAGTTCATGAACAGTTCATGAACGTCAAATGACCCACTTTTCATGGAATTTTTCATGAATTGTTCATGAACTGTTCATAAAGGTTCAGGAACTGTTCATGAACTGTTCATGAACTGCTGAATTTTTTTTGCATGGACAGATGTGAAATGGTAGGTTTCTCTGGGCAAATCGAGATTCACAGCAGGATGTTCATAAAAATACTCTATAAACTCGTATTAGGCTGTCCAAAACAATATTGAAATTAAAAGTTTGCCGATGGGAATAATATTATCACAGTAACAGTAACACATATTGGCAAAAGTCAATAATGTGAGTTCAAAACAAAATGGAGACATTAAGTTGTGGTATTAAGTCGCAAAATGGAACAATTTTTTTTTGATTTCATGAAATGTTCATGAACACTTTATAAACAGTTCATGGACCGTTCTTCTGGAATGATTGAATGATTCCCTAGCAAGTTGCTTGGTTGGGATGCATGTAAACATGTTCAGGTGAAATCAGGGGGAACATAGATTATGAACGAGAAAAAAACTAAACACAAAATAATTGTCGTTGAAGCAACAAATTTCTAATTTTAGATTAAAAAATACAATTAAACAAGCTGTGAAATGTTTTCAGAGAGACCTGGAATCATTCATAAGCCATAACCATCGAGTATATGAAATTTTTGTTGGGAAAAAGGCAATTGGTGTTTAATGATTGTATGATTGATTGGAATCTGTAAATACCGGTAAATATTGGTATAAGTTATTATAATTAGATAACTTCAGACTTGTTGTCATTTTGTAAAAATAGTCATTGTTTATTTGGGTTAATTTATCCTGCTATCTCTCATTCGTTGACGATATTGCTATCTTAAACAAATAGCATATCTGATGCACAACAGCTTCTTGATGAAGTTGAACGGGTTGGTAAAACGGTAGGCCTGACAATTAACACGACGAAGACGAAATATATTGCTTTAGGCACAAAGCAGGGGCACCTTGCTACATCAAATGGTGACATAGAACGTGTAGATTCGTTCAAGTACCTAGGTTCTGTACTTCCATCTTCTTCAGATGATTTAACACAACGTAGAGGCCAGGCTTGGGCAGCCATTCGAGGTCTGAATAAATTCTAGGCGTCCGATGTCAACACCGACGTTAAGTTAAGTCTGTTGAGACACACGATAGAACCTGTTCTATTATATGCATCTGAAACGTGGGTTCTATCAACCTCACTATTGACCCGACTTGACTCAGCTTATGACGCCATGCTTCGGCATGCTTTAGGAGTTCATTGGCCCAACGTACTGTCTACTGCTAAACAAACTTTCCCCTTCTGCCTCTGCTATTGCTCACCAACGTCAGATGTCTTTTTAGGTCACATCGAAAGATCAAAGACGTATGCCCCTCAACCGCTGCATGACATCCTTCATTGGCAACCGAAGGAGATGCTTCGACGGGGCTATGGTAGAGTAGTATCTTTTCATAATGTTTTGTATCGTGAATTGTGTTATTCAAAAGTTTCTTTGTCAGCTATGTCTGACCGTGTTTTGTGGCGTTCTTTGTGTAGCAAATATGTAAGGCGTAAGAGGGACGGCACATTCTTATAATGTGACTGTCTATACTACTACTACTACTATCCTGCTAATTCAGTAAAATTCCTAAATTGCTTCTTTGATGGCATTGTTTCATGATCATGAACCCTTTGTCATTCGCAAATTAAAATGGAGCTGCAAGTTTTAATGTTGCTATTTTTGTGTGATCATGTGAACATGGTTACTGAGAATAATGTGACTCATTAGCATCATGGTGATTGGACGGAAATGTTTCCAAATTAATAACTTGTTTCTGCATATATCTATTTTAAAAAAGGTTCATTCAGTGGCTGCAGGTAAATCACGATGAAGCATGGCAACCCATGAATGAACCCTTTAATGAATGTTAAATGGCCTGTTTTTAATTGACATTTTCATGAACTATTCATGTATGGGCCAATTAATATTCATGAACAGCTTTCACGAGGTACAAACAAACTGGTTTGGTTTGAATTTTTAATGTGAAGAGAATCAATCTCTGTCAACGTCTGTATAGTCATGTTGTAAAATATCAGAAATGGTCTGTAAAAATCTTACTTGAAATGTATGGCTTTCTTCAACTTCTGCTAATCTCTTGTAGATTTTATCAAAGTCTGGCATATCAGAAAGAACTTGACGCTGTTCAGATGGCATACTTTCAATCAGTGATGACGGATCAATAGCAGCACACATCTTCATATCTTCAATAGCCCTGAATGAAAGAAAATTGCAAAATTCAGCTTAATTTGGATAATGAAAATTAAATCTAATTGAATTACAGTAAATGATATATCATGGTGGCGAAGGGCATTGTGATCCATTACATCATAATCACAATATGCCTCTTCGTAAACAGCTCATGGACATTAAATTGCACAGCTTTCATCAACAATTCTTAAACAAAGTTTATAAAATGAGACCATTTAACTTTCATGAACAGTTTGCCACCTGCGTAAAAACTATTTGTGAACTGCTTATGAACATTACAAGAACAGTTTATAGCATATTCATGAGCAGTTCATGAAAATTGTTTGCAGGGGAAGTGAATCAGATATTTGAAATGTTGAAACACCGGTATTTCACATGCTTTCACAGAAGAGTGTGTTTATTATCGTAACTTCAATGAGCGAGTGTCATTACAAGATATTGTTTCTCCTGTTGTGAGAGATGTACGCATGCAAAGGTAAAACAATAAATAATGCAGTCTAGTGTAGAATTTAGGGTAGAATTTACTTTTACATGCCACTAATGCTGTTAATATATAATATAATGTAATTGATGTTACCTACAGTATCAAAATGTGGTCACCTTTCAGCCAATTATGCAATGACAATATGACATATAATATTGCAATGGAGAGCAGTTTTGAACAAAAAATAGACAAACATGCCCACAGATGTCTTCAGTTTTGGGTACATAGTCATTTTCATTGTAGATTCTGTTCACTAACCCCAAAACTCATCAACAATCATCCAGGAATATGCATACTTGCTTGAGTTAATACTGTCTACATGCCCACAGATGTCTTCAGTTTTGGGTACATAGTCATTTTCATTGTAGATTCTGTTCACTAACCCCAAAACTCATCAACAATCACCCAGGAATATGCATACTTGCTTGACTTGATACTGTCTACAACATTTTATCGTTGATGTCCAGATCAAAGCCAATTGACCATAATGATAGGCTACTATGATAGCTAACTCATGATAACTCAGATGTGGGTATGATTCTCTACCACTAAACTAAAATAAATCTCTATGATCAACTAAACATCTCAAGATGAAATTACCGACTGAGAGTCCAGGAAATATGAATGTGTAACTGTAAAAATGCTGAATTTGAAATTGATAATCATTAAAATATTACTTGTCTAATAACTTGCTTTCAGCTTGCTTTGCAGCAACTAATTCTTTCCATTGGTCTACTTCAGATTGCACTCTGTAATAGAAGAAAAATCTTGAATCATAACCTTTCCTTTTATTATCATTGTGACTTATGGATTATTTTGTAGAATAAAGGACAGCGAAAAGTAACTAGGCCATAGATAAATAATTTTTAACTTAAATTTTCATGCCTTTTTGAACTGACAATCATATTATGAATGATATCGAAACGTTTTCACCAACAACTACATATCAACTTATGGGTTAAAATAACCAACTACAGGTGGCGTGTTTCATGTACCTTGGTGCCAGATCGAAGAGGATTCGAGTTTACAACATAGATGTTTCAATTTCAGTTTCAGGAATACTTTGAATGTTATTTTAAAAAATTACCTGTGCTAGGAGGATTTACAAGCGGGTTAAACATTTTCCTATCTCTTAATTACAAATGATTATTAGGGAATCCAAAAGGCATTCTGGAAACCGCACCTGAATGGGATCCTAACATGATCCTACAACTAATAAATACAATTGATGTTTGTGTATCGCAAATAACTTACTTCTCCCAAATAACCCTGGCATTTGGATGAAACTAATTAATTTTCTGTTTATCAGCTGTATCTTTTTGTCGTTATTAGAGAACTTGTATTCAACATGACCGAGGTATAATAAAAGTAACTGGGAAAGATCAACTAGCATCTGTAATCACAAAACCTTTATCATCAGTTCATAGAAGTCCATGAACATCAAATTTTCTGTTTCTTGTTGGTTTTTCAGTGAATGTTTCTATGCTTATGACAGGTTAATGATTTGAAAATTGTAGGATCCCAGAAGTCTGAGCTAAATTGATTAAAAGTTTGGAATTTCGGCAAAACAAGTTATGGCTATGGCTCAGTAAGCTCTTTATTTGATACAACATAGTTCTACTTAAACTCTACTACACTCTTCTCCTTATAACACATGCTGGAGGGCAGTTGAGATAGCCTACATGCCATACATTAAAAAGTAAATGCAGCATGAACTTACCTTAATAGCATCTTACGGTAATAGATATCACTTCTATCAGATTCAGCACTGTATGAAAATAAAGTAATCCATATTATAATTACAGAGTAACACTCGAAAGCTTCATCGATTAGCTCAAATAATGTTATATATTGCAACCATTTGTTGATTGCGATTGATAGGCACCTCTTATGCACAAGTGCTTGTTGATTTGAGGGACATAATGAATGTACAGGCATATATAAAGGACTCTATAAAGGGCAGTATGAACCGATAAGAAATCGAAAGACTGTTTCCCGCGCAATGTCACTCTGCCACTGGGCAAGCAGTGCACAAATGAAAAGGGATAGCCTCAAAAACACAGCCACTGTTTTTGGATACCATTAACATCTACACTTACCCATTAACACGTTCTGCATATTTTTTCAAGCAAATGGTCAATGAAACTTAAATTGTCCAAATTTCCATAAACACTTTATGAACATTTCATGAAAGTGACTGGGTATGTCAGTGACAAGGCGTAGAGGATTTGCAATCAAAGAAAATCTGCCGATGTAAACTTATGAGCATTAGTCATCAGGGTTGATATTGACATATACATTGTCTAATAGGCAGGACATTGATTACTCATTAGAAAAAAGGTTACTATTTCAAAAAAGAAGAGGTTCATTGTGTCCCTGGTGGAGAAGGCTGATTATGCCAACAAGGTCATCATACAGTGTAACCCACTTAAGTGCAATTCGGATAAGTGAAATTCCCGCTTATATGCAACCTGACTTTAAAACTCTATTGACTATTTTGTAGTCATGTCTTTGTTAAGCAGTTTCGGTTAAGTGCAAATTTGGATAAATGCAATGAAAATCGTTGACAATTTTGACTTGCACTTAAGCAGGTTATACTGTATAATCATTTTGCCACTGAGATATTGGATAATTCACACAATGCTAGCCGACAAAGTTAGCTTTCTGATTGGTTTGCAACAAATTAACACCTTTGTGATTCAGCTTCATCCTGTCCATTCATCAATGTATAATGCATCATAGGGGCGTACTGAAAAATTGATCTGACTGCAAAATAAATATAAATCACATTAAATATATTGAGAACTTCTACCAGCAGTGCATGGCATGGATTGACATTTTTGAGGCAAAAGAAAAAATTATTGCACAGTTGAATCAGGCAATAATGATATGCTAGGGAGACAAACTAGTTTACCGGTTTTGGCAGAATTGGTTGTTAGTGGGAAATATTTAGCAAAACAGAATACCGTTAAAGTCGGAACTGTTATTGCCAGGATTTTACTGTATATGCTTTCATTTTACGAAGTAAATTATGTTTCGGCAGCCGGAATCCTGAGCACTAGAGATAATGCTCTGTTCGTCTTTTGCGCATGCGGATTTTGTTGTTTGTTTTTCTCTCACATTCGTTCAAAATGCAATAACGGTCATGTTCCTTGATCATGTTAATAACAATTCTGTTTGTCAATTTAATAATAGAATATAATAGTGCAGTCATTATAAAAAATGACCTCACACAAATTGCAACAGAAGCATTTTTCATCAATTCTAGGGTCAAATTTTATGCTTAACAACATATCCAAAATGTTTCGAAATCGGAGTAGGCAAAATGCCTTAATTTCGCAATTTGATTTATGGCATTCCCAGTAGAAACATGAAAGCGAGGTTGTCCTTTTTTAGTGTAATCATGTGCTTTAATTTGAGAGGAAAATATCAGGAATAGTAGCCTTGCATCATTTAGCACATATAATGTGCTTATAATTTCTTTACTGTCACTATGTATCAAATTATCAAAACGAGGCTATGTATGAAGATTAAGCAAATCGACATAGAAAAACTAGAAAAACATATACACAGTAAGTGAAAGATGTTATTCATTATATTTTAACATTCCACTAGCAGTATAGATCATGTAAATACTTTATTTATCTTATTTAGAAAATACAATTAGGTAATATACATTGTTCACAATGAACAATTTTAGGCAAATGCATGGGGATATCATAGTCGCAATTATTTTTGTAAGGCTTATATTGGCTTAAAATGACTGTACTATAAAAGACATTAAAGTGAAAGTGCTAGAGGTTGAAAACATCATATTTGAGAGATTCGCATACGCTATATGCCACACCATCAAACAGTGCTCTCAAACTTATAGAAAAAGAGAACCCTGCTTTGGTTTTGGTATTAACAACCCACAAAATCAGAATTGGTAGGCATATAGCATCAGTTAAAATATAGGGGGATAACTAATAAGTAGCTATCCCACATCATTAAAAATCACCAAAATAAACATGCCATGAAATATTGCTACATTAATGTTGTCTGAAACTTAGAGAGCGCCAAATAAATGTCACAACATTCAAATATTGAAAAAGCTTAGTCGGTGGCTAACTGTAGAGTAGGAGGGGTGATAGAAAGCTTTGATAAATCAAACACAGAGTAAAATTATTTATAAAGGATGTATGTTGAATATCTTTTCTGTTGTATATCTATTCCAAACAGTCGATCCAATCTACACTGCTATGACTTATTTTACAAACTATTTATGATGATTTAAGTCGAATCAATCGCCGCAGCCATGTTAACTACCTAAATGCGCACGCGCAAAGAACGCACAGAACATTATCTTTCGAGAACAGCTTTCCGTCAGCCGGAACAGTAGGCCTAGGCCTAGTCACCCTGTGTTTATCTCAAATATAACAATAAAAAACTGTATCATAAATGGAAAAAATTTAGCAGTTAGTAAAAAGTTTTGTAAAATCTGTTCATTTACTTTAGTTAGAAATAAACAATTTCTTAATAGGAAACATACTCATTTCAACTGAAATCTCAGTGCCTTTAATGTTACCAAGAGGATCTTGCTTTTCAATTAAAACTCTCTGAAAATGAAATACAGAATCGTAATTCATATATGTTGCTAAAAGGTTTCTTGGAGTAACATTTTATGACAAAAGATAGTAAAAGAATACTACAAGTAGTTGTGGACAACGTTTTGGATATATTCATTATATGCATATATATAGCTTGTAAATGATTTCCTTCTTCTATTGATTTCATTATAGATATCATGAATATATCCGAAATGCTGTCTACAACTACTTGTAGTTTTTTATCGCTATCTTTTATCATAAAATAATTCAAATAGCAGTATTCATATTTATAGACATATCAAGATGTCGACCAGAGCTGAATTTTTCAATGATATTATCAAGGGCTGTTTTGGTTGTGGGATTCTGCCAATTGACAGCCTACCCTTACATTTTTTTATTTCGTTTTTGTGCACAGGTTCTGCCTTCTGGAATCCTAGAGACATTTCAATATTTTCTTCTGAATAATTTGTTGATGTTTGACCAACAAATCATCAAACATATCAATTTCCTTCTGGATTTGCTCTAACCTTCCTGAATCTAGGATTCCACGATTCCTACTTTTGTCGGACCTCCGTTTGTGAATCAGGCTGGAAATGAATTTTGTCAAAAAGTTATTTGTTCACAAGTGCCGCCACACGTGCCACACAAGCCGCCCCTGATCCTAAATCGCAAGCTGCACCCGTTACTACCACCTCGCAATTACAGCAAAGCGAATACAAAGACAGAGAGACAATTAGACACTTTCATCACTAAATATTGCCTCATCAATTCATTAATGACTCCTGAGTCTATATGTGTTTAATAATAGGTGAATGTCTGTTTTCTTTTTAAATGTATAAATGTAAATGTCAATATTAAATAGTAACATAAGACAAACAATATCTTTTTGAATACTTAATATATAATAAGCAAGTAACCATGGAACCTTTGATTTTGTAATTTACATGTTTTTATCTTTAGAGTTTTTACTTCAACTATGTAAAGTTGATTGTCTTCCAGCCTGCCAAGGCTGCAATGATATATTTTAATAAACTATTAATATATCTGCTTAAACTATTAAAGAGACTAACTGGCACTTCCCTATTTTAGTGGAATGTTTTACAGTTAAGTACAACACTGCAAAGCTATTTAAATTCACTCATGGGTAATTAAAAGGCTGAAGTACTGCCAGTGTCTAACAAAAGGCTGCTGCCTGTTGCTTATAAATTAGAAAAAATTTCTTAATTTTCACTTTTCCTCAAAATTGGTTTAGCCTTCCAGATCTATGACACTTTTGATTTTATTCATCTGATTCAGAACTCCATTGTTGAGTTTGAATTCATAATTTAATTTTACTAAGCCCAGAGGGATTGCGGTTGTTGCCTAATATCCAAGCTATAAATGGACGATACCACTGTCACATCACAGTGACCCGCCATACATTTGAGATAATGTAATGTTAGCTTTACCTCAAAAGCATTCTTGAATCTCCGGATTACAGCACGAGAGCTTGATGATTTTTTCTTTGCTTTGGTTGTTTCTATAATCACAAGGGGATAATTAGCAATACTCTGAAGACGAAATAGATCTACTCAATGATGAAAAGAAAGATTTATGAGTTTAATAGCTAGTTATAATATCCAGTTTGCTACTTAGATATCAACTAGATAATGTTAGACATGTTATGTTTAAATCACAAAATCAACAATTGTTTCTAATTCTATTAAGAAACAGCAGTTTCTATTTCTGAAGTGGTTAACTATTTTAATGTAATTTGTTGCATTTCAAAGATTACTAATGTATATCAAAATAATGGGCTATGTCAATGGCACGCTTCTAAATAAAATTGTAGGCCTAGTATGGGCTAAGTATGGGCAAACAAACCTTCCAAATGGCTGATATGAGAAATTATCTGAGTAGGCCTAATATATATTTGATTATGAAACAAGGAAGAAGAACCAGTTCTTGCTTCCTGTTATACAATCTTGATACTGGTACGATTTTCTGTACATATTTGTGTTTGGCTGTACTGATTTCATTGTATTTTAGGAAAATTACATCATTTGGTAAGCGTGCCATTCAATGTGCCGATTATGGATCAACAATAAGAAAAAAAATAATCAGTAAGCATAACCGGCAATCTCATGAACACACTTAATTGAAATTATTTCTAACAAGCTATAGGCAGCCACATATCAGATGACCGGTTATATAAGATGATACAGACATGATATAGATAGGATATAGACATCATACCATGTATCGACTCCTTCTTTTGTTCCATCGAAGACATATCTTCTTGATCTGCCAATTCTTCATTCACTGTATCTGCTGCATCTGATGAATTAGTTCCAGTGCTCATTCTCATTTCCTTTTTTCTTTTATCAGATACACTTTCATTGTGTTCCAGTTGTTCAATAGACTTTTCAGATATCAAACCACATACTTTTTTCTCTCCCTCTTGTGATTTATCCTCCAATAGAACAGTTGGTTTCAGTCCTTCGTCATCAGCACACACTGTTTTTGCTGATATATTAGACTTTGTTGCACTATGGTCATTCTCACTTACTCCACTCTCATCTGTCACTGGAATAGGAAGAAAGACAGATTTGCGTCTTCCCCTGAAGAAACTGGATCTCCTCCTTTTTTTATGTACCTTTTCAGACTTTGCTTTCTAAAGATGAAAAAGAGAAGAAGTGAGAAATACGTAAACTCACAGCAAACATTTAATGCCAGTCCAACAATGACAATTCATTTGATATTCTTTTAAATCTCTGATAAAAAATGATGACAAACAAAGGAAATTTGGAAAATTTAGATATTAGGGATTGTGTTCAGAGGCTATTGAATCTATGCTTCTGGAGACAAGAAGTCAACAGGAGCTGAATTAAGTTTGGTTTGACGTTGACTATAACTTGAAAGAAAATATAAAAAAATTCCTATTGCTTAAACTAGTTGGATGAACCAAGACAGGGATTCAACTCAGTAAGAAAATCCTCTGTAAAAAATGTATGAATTTATGAACAGTTCATGAAACCTGTTCATCAATTTTTTTTTCACAGGCATAAATTACACCTGTACACCATGACTCAAAATCTTGAGTATGACAAATTTAGTTCAAATCTTGATAGTCAGTTTAATCTTGATTTCATCTGAATGTCAATGAAGTACCATATTGTGACGGCAGATGGAATAGTCCAGAAGATATACACTTTGAAGAGCTATGATTCCCACTGGTCTTGTACAATTAAGGCCCAATTATAATTACATCAAATATTTGAAAGTGTTGCATGCGAGATAAACAATGGAAAATACAATCATTCCTCTGACAGAAAAGAGTCATGAATGTAATAGGCAAATTTTGCAGGCGATAATATCTACATTAAAGGCTTACTGCAAGGTATTTGTCTCAATTCACACATAACATAAAGATGACAAAAAGTATCCCTTTAGTCAAATAATGTTTTTTTTACTATTTAACATTAGCTATAGGACATGGGAACTTGACTTTCAATAATAGTCTGAAATCAAGGATGTCTAAATTATTTGTTATGGATTTCAACGGAAAAGGCAATTAACTAGAGTTCCCAATGGGTGAAAATAGTCTGAAATCCGCTGAAAGTCTGGAAATTATTATGTCTGAACTATACTCAAAGCTATTTTCTACAAATTAAAACCCGAAAAAACGCTTTTTCTTTATAAATAAAATGTGAAAGTATTCATTGAATAAAGGCCAACGCTTTAGGGCAACTCAACGTCAACTTGGAGACAAAAAACTTTTACCCTCTCAGAATTTAATAAAAATGTAGTGATGTAAATGAATTGTAGTTTTTATATATCGTATGAAAAAACAAGCTCAATACTTTTTATTTCTGTGTAACTCAAAAACTCAGGCGCTCAATACTCAGTACAAGAGCATCAGACTACTATGTTAACAAAGATACTAAAAACTGACAAAACAGCTTATATTAATAGGCAAAGTGTCCATATAGAAATGTCAAACGATTTCCTGTTTTTTTGTTTTCATGATGTGTTTGTGAAACGCATAAATTTTGTTTTTATAATTCTAGCCTAGCATTTTCTCTAGAAAAGTATATATTCCACTTAGCAAACTTGATGGAAAATCTACAATCTGCGCATAAATAGTAGTCTGATGTTTTGTGTTGATCGACCACTGTTTTTGATTCATTTACATGAAGATAAAAAGTGTACAGTACTTTGATAATCACATATTGCCTGCTTGTGATGCTATATAAAAAGTACAATTTGTTACAAAGGAACAAGTGTTATGTGCAATGACTGGATTTTACAACTTACCTTCTACAAAAATTATCACGTTTTTTACTATAGTTGTTTAAATGGAGATCCTTGCTTGTTTTATTGCAGCCTGAGGTGATTACATCAGAATTGAAATGCTTGATTGAGGTAGAACGACGATGATACAAGAGAATAGTCAAATTAAGATTGGCGCGCTCTCAGTTTGATAAATGTATTGGACTTTTGGGAATCATTAGTCTTTATCATTTTTCGTGCCTGAGCGAATTTGAAAAACTTGCAATTTAGGGTATTTTCTGCAATTGATCCCAAAGATTTTCTTTAGATATTAATTAAAAATAGTCTATGTATTTTGTTTTCATTTTTTAAATATAGGTCTACATAGATGGCACTACAACGTTCAAGCTTTCGAATTATGTGTGTTCACCTATATTGCATTTTGATGGGGAACACAAATAGAAAAATAAAATTTTTACCATGCAATTAACATGTGGTATTATAATTTTTATCATGCTCTCTATTCATTATTTTTCACCAAAATTACTCCAACTTTAGCCAAGTTGAAATTCACTGCATTATTTTTTTTAGTAAAACAGGTTTTATTAAATTCTGAGAGGGTAGGCCTAAGGTTTTTTCGTTTGCCAGTTGATATGGAGTGACGCATTACCGTTGACCTTTTACAATTTACAAAAATAGAAGATGTCAAGTGATATAACAAATTATATGAATGTTTTGAACAACAAAACGAAACAATGAAAAAACACCATGAAAACCAGAGCGACTTTACAGAGCTGTACCAACTTTTGAATTAGCATTTCAATATATTTAATTCATGAATTTCATTGTCTAAAAACATAAAAACAATTGGCTCAAGTATTCATTGTATCAGTATTATATTGTTTTTACTGAACTCAATGAGTTCTAATTTACGTCTGTAGGCCTATAATCTTGAATAATTTGAAATTTTTCTGAATAGTCAAACCCTGTAAAATTAAGCGAAAGGGTCAACACTGAAATATCATAATGTTTGAGTACTATAATATAAGTGCGTAAATGTATATACACAGTTTTTGATGCATGACAGATATGTTACTTTTTATGAATTATCAATAGCCAAACAAAGTTTCAATATCAGCTAAAGTTAAATAATACATCCACAAAAATTATCAATTACGGGAAGTGTCGTCCCAAACCAAATAGAACTTTACCATCTTACTTTATAACCTCAACTGCGTGGAGTCCCTCTCCATGGAAGATGCGGGGAGAAAACGGAAGAAACTATCTTTCTATTCATTCATATTATTGTTGCAATATTTCAAAAATGACTTTGAAACCACTTTTGAAACCAACAAAGGAAAAATACGATATTCGTCCTATGGTGAAACATTTATGTTTCCATACGCAAAATGAAAGACAAAAAATCTCTGCAACATTTCTGAACATTTTTCGTAGGCCTATCACGAAATATTTAACGTGCTCTCAGGCTATATAGCCTTATACATCATATAATTATAATTGACGATAAGGGCACATGTGTATTGCCTCTCAATTTCTAAAATTGATCTGACCACTTATCACTAAACGTCAGTGTTGTAAATACTCGTTACTAAAGTAACGCGTTACTCGTTACTCGTTACTTTTGGAGTAATTTTAGGAGTAATTAGTTACTTTTTTGAGAAAAGTAATAGAGGTTATCTTACTTTTTCTGGCGATGGAGAATTATCTTGTCCTTCAGACGGCTTTGAGTGTAGAAGTTCTGGACTCTAAAATAAAATATGAGAGATGATGACTGATTCCATGCAGTTTGATAAAAAACTACATTTAACATGCATTCTAGTTATGGCACTTGTTGCAAAGATTATTAAAGAGGGAGGCTGAAAAAGTCCAGGGATGTGGAGGCATTATTAATTAAACGTATCTGAAATGAACAATTTCAGCAAACATTATGAATAAGATTGAAAACCAAATAAAAACCTGGTTCTGAATTTGAAAATTTACATCTGTTTCGCATTTTAATTACCGGATTATATATTCGATTTGATCTTCCATGAGAGAACCCGGTCCACAAGAAAGAGAAGAGAATAATTTGTAATAGTTGTTCACATATTTTCATGCGAGTATTAGCCAGTAGGCCTATGCAGACGATACTATCGCATACTGAACGCCAATGGTCAATAAATTAATTAATTGAAAAAAATATCAAGATTTTTGGTGTAACTATTGACAACCAGCATACAATGAAGTTCTATGTAACTGTCACATGTCATAAGTCAATAGCATTACATAAACACAATGGATTGACCTTAGCAAAGCTTTTGATGCCGTTCATCGTGGTCTTCTTTTAGCCAAACTGTATGCTTACAGATTCACAAACAACGCTAAGTCATTGGTATCAAGTTATCAAAACGACAGACGCCAGAGGGTAAAGATAACGGACAAATTATCCACACGGAGAAACGTCGAAGGAGGTGGACCTCAAGGGAGTGTATTAGGCCCACTGCTATTCAATATATTCACCACTGGTCTTCTCCTCTTAATTCAACATTGCCAAATTCGCCAATACGCTGATGACACAACTGTATATCACAGCCACAAAGATCAAACACAATTACAAAATGAAATACAACACAACCTTTCAACTATCTCAAATTGGTTCAAGGACAATCTACTCTTGATGAATCCCTCAAAAACACAATGGATCATGCTTGGCAGTAAAACCACATATGAGCACGCAATCATAGAAGTGGGAGGTGCATTGGTAGAGCCAAAAGAATCGCTGGTGATACTTGGAGTTACACTTGACAACAAACTCACTTATAAAGACCATGTGAACTACATATGCAAAACAGTAGTGGCTAAGACATGTTGCATGGCGAGGACTAGAAATTTCTTTCCTCATCGCACAAAAGTTTGTAACATCAAGACATTCATACTGCCTCATTTTGTTTATCCAAATGTCCTTCTACATGGCCTCAGCAAAACCCTACAAAACAGGATTGATCAGAAGTGTCTTGGAAGGACAATCCGCTTGTTACTGGGTCATATTAAACAAAACCTTGGAAAAAATAGATTTTGTTTAAACTTTTCATACGTGTAGACATGGGTACAGAGATACTTTTAACGAAGCCAGATTACAGGCCTCCTATTACACTGGTATTATTTTAAACCATTTTAATCTCAAATTACAGCCCGGACACTCCATGTTGATAGTAGCTTATAGATGAAGAACAGAAGCCAAACAAAATTCATCATTATTATTCACAAGAAATCAAATAGGCTACCGGTAATAATAATTAGATTGATTTATTTGATTAGACCAATTAATCATCAATTCATTATTCATTGCCTTACCTCGGGTACCTTGAAATTTGTGAGTCTATAAAAACAAAATAGCTATCCTATAATCATTCTGTAGAAATAACATTCAAACTTAACAGAAGAGGGGGGAAGGGTATTTTCGTGACCCGCGATCGGCTGTTTTGGGGTGTCGTGATTCGTGAATTCAATTATTTTCTCTGTGATTGGTGATTGACATTTTCACTTTTTCCTGTGCAATCAGAAAATGTATGACAAATACAAGCGATTACAGTTGATTTGATGACGTACAACCAACGTTTGCCATTCTTTTTGGTTTCAAATGCTTAAAGAGTTTCGAATGACCAGCAGCCTTTGCTTTGTTTTGTTGTCTTGATTACAAGAAACGAGGCTAATCCTCTGGAAAGTGACGTCAGCGCTCACGCCAGGGGGTTGTCCTCGTGGCTGTTGCTACGGAAAGACACGACAGAAGCTTGAAAAAATGGTCTGGTTTATCAATTTCAGTTTTGGATAAATCTCAATTCTAACTTGTCTATTGCTATAGATAGCCAACAAATGTATACGGCTCAAAAATAAATAGCGGAATGGGAGTCACAGTCCAATTATCTGTCTGAGAAGTTTGACGCAAATCAAAACAACTTGGATAAAATATACCTTCAAATCAACACTAAATAAATTCATATGATTCTAAATTTTACAATTTACGTGCATAAATACTGCAGGTAAACAATGCAATATAAAACATACATAGGTATGTAACTAACTATTTTTAGACGAATCCTACGTGTTTACAAACATAATTTGGAGTCAATGATAAAAGTATCCGTATTAAAAATCGAATTCACCTGGTGTTATAATTTCATTTTGTTTCGGCGATAAATTTCGATTTTGAATGCTAACAAATCTCTTCCCGCTCTTTCAATCCTTAATATTTTTGTATCAAGTAAGCACTACATAAAATTTTGAATCAGTTGAGTTCAGTTGTAGCTTTCAACTCTGTCTTCCTTCCTCAATTCGTATGACGCTAGTAGCAAGTGAATTGATTTTCGTGGTACACATTTATTCAAGCGTCGATAGCCCTTTAGCCAATAGCTCTTACGACGTCCACCTATATTGCTCTTGTAACTTTCCAAACCAGTTCGTTGATAAACAACTTAGCAGAATGCTTCAATGTTCGTTTTACGAAATGTTTTGCAAAATCGCGAGTGTGTGCAAAGGAGACACAAAGACGGGTCGTGTATCATGAAAACGAGTGATTGAAATCTGGGTCCAGATTTCAAAGACAAAAATATGCAAAGGCTGCTGGTCACTTTATGGTCTTTAAAAGCGTTATTTTTAAACAAGCAATTAATGAATTAAAACATTTTCATTAATTAAATTTCTTATTTTTCTTAAGATGATACTTATTTTGTCTAAAATCGGAGGTATTTGATGTGTTTGATAATTCATGTTCTTTATACTTTGTTTGTGAGCTCCTTATTGTATATAGATATCATGAATTAATTTGATTTTGCTACTGTTAATAATTGCCAGTAACCATTAGTGAAATACAATTTGAGAATTGTAAAAAGTTAGTCATCGCTCAAACATCATTAGTTTAGACCCTTGCTCACTATAGTCACTAATTAGTAACCAGTTCGTCGATGGGTAATTCCATTGTCTCTGACTGACACATCGGAAGATATTTTCGAATAGGGCATCAACATCCACGCAAAGTTTGATCAATTATTATTTTTTACAAATAAAGAGTGGCAAAAGTAATCCCAAAAACTAAAAATATTCACAATAACTCAACATACAAATAAACTACAGCAAGTTTAAATTTTGGTTGATGGAGCGAAGTGAGAAACATTTTTAGGCCTTTTTAGATTGGTGCTTTAGGCCTCAAAAAGTAGATCCGGCCCTGTGTTGGCATAAAGAAGAATAAAATCACTCTCATAATGTTCTCACGATATTATACTTCACAAATACTATTCCATTTTATTAAATACTTTCAAAATAGGCAATAAACAAATGTTTCTCGTGCCTGACTGACAAGATTTGCGTCTGACTAACCTCTCCGAAACAGTTTGTGTCTGACTGACATAACTTGACATAAAACACAAGTAATGCATTTGCAGCATTTTTATTAAAACCCCATATATGTTCCTTCCAAATCTATAATCCTCATGTAATGTAAATTGGTTGTTCTTTTTGTTGGAAATGTAGCACACATACAGATAATATTCTAAACAACAAGGCCAAGTGAACTGTCATTCCCATTTCGCATGCGATAAAACAGTCACGCATGACTAAATATTGACGACAGCGACCTCAAATTACCACGTGGTGTGAAGTATCCAAAACAACGGGTAGGCGGTTTCACGGCTTCTTTGATTATATGATCAATGATCATTACAGCATTAGCTTCGAAATGCCAACTATTGCGCTCAGATCGTAACTGTCCATATGAATATTTTCTGTCAGTCAGACACGCAGATTTAAAGGATGACGTTGAAGAAAAGAGCAATATTTCCCGCCAAATATGCAAATTAGCTATTTTCTGTTTTGCATACGAAAGGATTTAGCAATCAAGTGTCACGCTGTGGAGTAAACAAAACATTTAGGACTTTTTCGTCTAACTGACAGCGGCCAGAAGTGATCGAAGCATTTATATAATTTTAAGATAAAATACAGACTTTTTAGGTTTGACTGACAGCGGCCAGAAGTGATCGAAGCATTTATATAATTTTAAGATAAAATACAGACTTTTTAGGTTTGACTGACAGCGGCCAGAAGTGATCGAAGCATTTATATAATTTTAAGGTAAAATACATTCATTATTCTTTATTTTTACTACTTAAAATACAAAACAAGTGAATTCATATCGATTGATGTAATTTTTGCTAGAATCCATGTAAGTTTTAGTTTGCTGTTGTTTTCATAAATTCACGAGCGGCCAACTCGATGCTCTCTAAAACATTAATTTTATCCGCATCGAAGTCTATAATCTCAATCAAACATATATATAATGATGGTAAAAGTATCTATTTTGAAGAAAACAATTTATTTTTGTCCGAATTCCTTGCTTTATTTTTGACGCTTGTAAATTTTGGTTACACTTCTGATGGAATCGCCCAAATGTCCCAGATGAGTGCAATCTGACTTCGAAAGTTCAAATAAATCATGAACATCTTTTGCTCACTACGCTCTCAACTTTTTAAAATATACACATACTCGGATTTTGAACATCTGTATGGCATTTCTTGCAGAATCTACGCATCAGTAGCCTTGCAAATCCGTCCAGACGTTTTTTCTTTCAAAAACGGTTAATCTATCTAGCAGTTATAATTAAATATTGAAAGTTATTTACAGGAATAAGGTACCATACAGGTCATATAGTTATCATAATTTTTCAGCCATTTTGCTATTGCTACTGTGTTAGCACTACAAATCATTCGCAATTCACAGTTAGATCTTATTGAAGACTTCAAGTTGAAGTTGGTATGAAATTTGTCCGTGATTTTGAAGATTTCGCTATTGTGATTCGTGAAAGTTGAAATTTTTCTCCGTTATCTGTGCTCAGCATCCCCCTTCACAGAACATACAGTAAGCTAAGTGTAATACATTAATAAATAGGTAACTGACCTCTTTGAAGGCGAATTCTTCGTCACGTCCGCCATCATATAAAAATTACTGAACTAACTACTGAAATTTGTGAAAACAACAACCCAACGTTTTTCGCGCCAACGCCAATAAGAGGCAGCCATTATTATGGAAGAACAGTTATTATTATTATTATTTATTATTTATTAGCTTAATATTTCATGAGGAAAAACCTAACTCATCATTGATGGTTTTCAGTAGGTTCCTCACTAATAACCTAAAATACAATTTAATTAATGTAATTAATTAATAAAGAGAATAATTAACAGTATATATGTAAACAATTGAAGAAAAAACTTGGGACTCCTTCGTGAAAGTTTTGTGCATAAGATGATACCAAGCCGAAATGCATGTCAAAGAAAGAGAATTCCGACCCCAACGTTTGGAATTTATGACCGCGATTCCGCTTCATACGACTACGCCAAATGGCTCGCTATCACAAAAGATCATTGCCCCAAAGGCACTGTAGCAAAAGCTCGCTCGCTCGCTTACCATTAAAACATATTAAAAGAAATAAATTCCAACTATTTATTCGCTTCTTGCATAATTAATTTTAAATACAACCGTCAATTGAAGACATCCATGACCACTGCAGCGTCGTGATGTGGAGGATGAATTTTAATTCGATTTGATTCAGATTTAATTTTTAAAACAAAACAGTTGGATATTACTAATACTGGCTACAAAAACACAGCCCCATAAAATAACAAATTTGAGCAAGGTAACTATTGAGTATCTAAATATACCTAAATGTTGCAATTTGTAATATAAAAGTTTGTTGCTTATAAACTAGCACTAATTTATATCTGCAATAAAATAGCGAGAAGTTGCGAGAAGATTGTTAATAAGATTAAACTTGTATAGGCCTGCCCAAATATTCATTCGTAACGCGGTATTGGCCTATATTTTGAGCATGAATTCGTGAAAAGGCAATTTTAATCGCGTTATTACGTGAATGAAAGTTTCTGCGTTATACTAAATATAAACCTATTTAAAAAGCTTTTGAGGACTTTTGAGTTATAGCATAGGGTTTTTCACAAATTTTGACATCACATTTTGAAAAATTTCCCGGAGGTGCAGCCCTGGACCCCATTTGCACGGACAATGACCTATTTTGAATACTTGCGATCATTTAAACCTTCCAATTTCTGTAAAACACATTTCTTTCGGCCATAATAAAATTTTCTACATAAAACTGTTCTTCATTAAAATATGTAATCATAATTTCGCAACTGAAGCTCGAAATTCAAATCCGAATGGTTTAAATAAATCGCCGTCAAGGGTTGTTGGCTGAATACGTGAGAGTTGAAATTTTTACTGGGTTATGCGTGAAATTGCGAAATTTAAGTGCGTGTTTGCGTTATTGCCAGGGATAGGGCGGGGGCCCCTGTCTTTGCATAGCCTACCATTGAACAACTTCGTCTCATATTTTGTTACTTGTTTTGTTTTCTCGGGGACGGAATTTATAAGTTACTCTCGTAATTCGTATAAAATTTTTATTCAAAAAAACATTGCGAATCGCTTGTTTACTTTTTGAAATTTGCGTGGGAACTTTCCAGCGTTCACTATGAGAAAATAATGGTGAACGATTGAGCAATCAATCAAAATGCAGATCATCGAATAGTACCCTAGGCGGTTCAGCCAGCTTTTATATATTACTATAAAGTAACAATTGATAATAAGCAAAGTACAAGTGTGTATGCTTAATCGTGCTTCGTGTCTTATTATGATTCAAACTGAACTATGACAAAATTATCTATAATTAGCTATCTAATCACGTGTCATTCACTTCAGACATGTGCATTACCAATACTCATAAACAATACATTACATTCCTCTTTTCTAAATTAAACATTATTTATTGTCCTAAGTAATCAGGAGCTTCTCTAGCTCTTGCTGGGTATTTCTTGTTTAATGATGCTGACGATGCTTCTTGAGAATGTGGTGCTATATCGGCTTCATCCTCCGATTGATTGTTCGAAGTAAGGTGGATATGATCAATGTGTCTATCTATTATTCGGCCATCACTTGTCTTCAGTCTGTATGACAGTGGGCCTGTAGCTTCTGTTACTACCGCAGCTAACCATTTATCATGAATGATATCTTTAACTTTGACCGTGTCGTTTGGTTTTAATGTTCTTGGTTCTCCTTGAGGTTTTTGTTGCTGCTACCTTTGTATATATCTGGTAGTAATAAATGTAATGACGTCCGCACTGGCATACTCAGAATTAGCTCACATGGACGTATGCCTGTTGTTGCGTGAGGTGTTGTCCTGTACGCAAATAACACCCTCGAAAGTTCATTAGATAAAGACGTCTTCATACGATGGTTCTTTTTCAAGGCTTGTTTGATCAGTTGAACTGCCCTTTCTACTTGTCCATTGGATGCGGGTGATATGGTGCTGTCGTGATGTGACGTATTCCATTACACGAACAGAAGCGTTTGAACTCGTCTGATGTAAACCCACTGGCGTTGTCAGAGACTAATTGTTGTGATAAGCCAAACGTAGAGAATAGATTCATCAGAACACTGATAGTAGCCTCAGATGACGTTGATGGTACGATACGTGTGTCGATCCATTTAGAATGGGCATCAATTATCACTAGGAATTGTTTTCCCATAAATGGTCCAGCATGGTCGATATGGATACGAGACCAAGGAGTAGTAGGATACACCCAAGGATGGACTGGTGATGCTGCTGGCAGTTTTGCATTGTCTTGACATATATTACAATTATG
Source organism: Haliclystus octoradiatus (assembly GCA_916610825.1). Classification (NCBI taxonomy): domain Eukaryota; kingdom Metazoa; phylum Cnidaria; class Staurozoa; order Stauromedusae; family Haliclystidae; genus Haliclystus; species Haliclystus octoradiatus. The sequence goes on along the minus strand of OU744450.1, from coordinate 17,827,920 downwards.
AGCTACATCTTCAATGTCTTTGTCTATGTTCGGCCACCAAATAAAACTTCTTGCTAAACCTTTCATACTCACTATACCTTGGTGACAATCATGTAAAATGTTCAAAGCTCGTTTTCGTAGTGCTGTTGGGATAACTACTCTTGACCCCCACAGTAATGAGCTCTCGTGCGTGGACAATTCAAACTTTTTAGAATGAAATGCTTTGTGTTCAAATTCTTTCCCCTCTTTGAAACATCCACCAATCTTGAGTTGTTGTACGATGCTGCTAATAACTACGTCAGTACGGGACGCTTTATTGATCTCTTTACAAGTGAGTGCACTTTCGTTCAATGTGTCCACCAGATGAACAGTATCAGATGGTGGAGGAGTCGCTTTTACACGTCGTGCCTTCTCGACAGGCAATCTACTTAATGCATCTGCATTCTGGTGATCAGATCTGATGAGAACTGTAGAATTATGTTGAAGAAATAATAATAGCAACGTAGGTTAAATTGATTTGTATGGTATATTTCTTAAGTGCTAGAAGCTGCTAGATCATGCATGGTCATTGTGAGTCATGCGGGGAGTCATGTAGGTTCTCTTGGTTCTCCTATATTCTAGAATGTTCTAGATGGTTCAGGAATGTTCCTAAAGATCCAGGTTTAAATTTCATTACATAGTTACACCTTGCCAGCTGAATAGACCAACGAATCAATCTTGAAGCAGCTAATTTTGTGGTGGGCTTTTCCTCAGAGAACAGTGTCAATAATGGTTTGTGGTCTGTGATGATTTCAAATTTTCTACCATAGAGATATTTATGAAACGTTTGTAAACCGAAAATTATTGCCAACCCCTCTTTCTCTGTGTGCGAATAATGTTTTTCTGCTGAATTTAATGTTCTTGAGCAGCATGCTATTAGTCTTTCTGAGCCATCTTGCATGCAGTGCGAAATTATTGCACTGACTCCAAATGGAGAGGCATCGCAAGATAATAATAGTGGCAATGTAGTATCGTAGTGTACCAATACTCGGTCACTGTGATGGGGGGCTCGCACTCCTAGATAGACCACGCTAAACGATATGGGCGGACTGTACTAAACCCAAAGCGTCAGGTTTCTCTAGTGTGCCTTCAACTATGACAATAGCAATAATCAACGAGCTAAGATAATTCAAGTCTTCAACTTGAATATAGCCAAAATGTGTTCCCGTAAAATGCAACTTATAATCAGAACGAACTCACCCAGTTCAACTTTACTAACGAAGTCAATATAATAGTATATTACTCCGGGAGCCAAGACAAGACCCAACCAAGACAACCAAATTATATGTCCAATACTTGTATTCTAACAATAACCAAAATCTTAATAATAGTAATACAGTTTTATAATTCTTCTTGTTGTTGACTTCTTCATGCTCTTGTTAACTTCAACTCTCACTAAAACTTACAAATTATTCTATATTTATGTTAAATTCTATTTACGTAAATGCCAAAGTCCAAATAATACTAATACAATAACATGGATTAAGAAAGGAACAACTTTTATATAATACGGAATAAACATATCAATTATAAGCTATTATTAAACTAACAAACAGGAACATTTCTAGTTAACTACAATTTTGTTCCGCTTTATAATTATCTGATAAGTGACGCATATATCTGAGTTGACGTATGACGTCAACGTGTTAGTTTTTGACATATGATTAATTCAAACGCGTTCTGTCATCAACATAGTCCCCCCGTGAGATACTGCATTATAGTATCACACTGACGAGTTTTCCAAAGAACACAGCTTGGTGACAGGGCGACAAAGTTCACCATTAGTTGTTTTAACTTTAACTGATCTAATTAATTTATCTGCTCCTTGATATACATCGGTTACTCTTCCCATTGACCAATGTCCACGTGGCATGTTGTCTTCAGCAATGAGAACTAAATCTCCAATTTTGACATTAGGGCGTGGTGATGTCCACTTGGTTCGTTGATGTAAAGTTGTCAAATATTCTGACTGCCAGCGTTTCCAGAATTTATTGACTAAGGCCTGAGCCTGTCTCCAGTGTTTTCGTAGCATAATATCTGTTGATCCAAATTGACCAGGTGGCAAAGCAGGCGAAGACTTCATTAACAGAAAATGAAACGGCGTCAGTGTTTCAAAATCAGACACATCATCTGAACATTGAGTCAAGGGTCTTGAATTTAAAACAGCTTCAACATCACAAAGAACAGTGTCAAACGTTTCTTGACTAACAGTTTGACTTCTTAATATGGCTTTTAAACACCTTTTAACAATTTTGACAATTCTCTCCCAACACCCTTCCATATGGGATGCAGCTGGTGGATTAAATTTCCATTCTACCATGCTTTGTTGTAGATAGTACTTAAGTTTTTGATGAGTCAACTTTTCAATTGCGTACCTTAATTCTTTCTCCGCATCGACAAAGTTCGATCCATTGTCCGAATAGATGCGGGATGGTTGACATCTGCGTGCTTGGAATCGTCGTAACACAGAGATAAATCTATCAGTGTCCATCGACGAAGTTGCTTCCAAATGTACAGCTCTAGTGCTAAAACAAGTAAACAAACAGCACCAACGTTTTTCGCAAGTACGGCGAACTTTCACATAAAATGGATCAAAGAAATCAACACCACAGTTATCAAAGGGCGTGGTCATAGTGACTCTAGTTAAGGGAAAAGGGGCCATCTGTTGTTGCAATCTTCCTGCTAATAGTTTTCGGCAACCAATACAACGATGAGAAATAAATTTGACCTTACATCTCAGTTTAGGAATCCAATATCTTCTTCGTACTTCAGCCATTACCATTTCAACTCCACCATGGGCCATACGAAAATGAAATTCATGGATGATTGCGTCAGCGATTGGATGCTTAAATGGAATAATTGCAGGGAACTTCGTTTCTTCTGGTAAATCTGCGAATTTTATTCTACTTCCCACACGTACAACACCATCATCGTCAATTGTTGGACATAACTTCAGCAAGCTACTTTTACCCTTAAGTTGGGTGTCTTTCATCAGGCAATCGATCTCTTTGGAGTAGAACTTCTTCTGAACAGATTTGATAATTGCGATTTCTGCTTCCTTGAGGTCATCTGTGGTGATTGATACATCTTCTCTGTTACATTTTTTACTAGAAAGAGAAGAAAATCTAAAACAACAAGCAACAATTCTTTTCAATTTATACCAAAATCCAATCCTGGTAGTAACTTCTTCATATGATTAACTTCTTCAGGCGGGTCTACTTCTACCAATTGTGTTGCACAGATTTGAGGTGTCTTCTTCACTTCCAAGTTGATCTCCAGGACAACGATGTTGCAATCTTCTTGGGGCCAATGACATCTTGGTTTCCACAGAAACGATGGACCAGTCAGCCATCTGCAGTTTTGATTGAACTCACATGGTAGCAATCCTCTTGATCCATCATCAGCAACGTTGATTACTCCAGGACAATGATTCCACATATTAACATCAGTAATATCACATATTTCAGCTACTCTATTAGCTACAAATGGTAAAAACTTTCTTTTCTTATTTCTAATATAGGCCAATGTGGTCATTGAATCACTCCAAACCGGGTAAAAAGAGTCCAGTTTAATATCTAATTCTTCTTTTATCTTGGACAATAATCTTGCACCAAGTGCAGCAGCCTGTAGCTCTAGACGAGGTAAAGTTAAAGTTTTGAGTGGGGCACATCGGCTTTTACCCAAAATAAAACAACAGTGAATAATATCATCTAATTCAAAACGTAAATATGCCACAAAACTAAATCCCAATTCTGAAGCGTCACAAAATATATGTAAATCAATAAACTTCCAAGTATCAATACTAAATTGTCCACCAATATATCTTGGTATTGCAACGGACTCAATACTTTTTAAATTCTCCTTCCGTAATAACCATTTTTCTAATATATCCTGCGGTAAAGGATCGTCCCAATCTATTTTTAGATGCCATAAATCCATCAGGATTAAAAATAGAGCTAACAAATGATAATATGCCTCTTTTGTAGGTGGTCTATCAAAATTATCAACTTTAAATACAAATTCATCTTTACTCACGTCCCATTTAACTCCAAGTGCTCTTTCAACCAATTTCTCTTCTTTGTCCATATTTAATAACTTGGATGATTTCTTTTCATCTTCGACGTTCTTGAGGACATCTGGGTCATTTGATATCCACTTTGTAAGATTAAATCCACTTGTCTTCAATAAGTCAGTTAGTTTTGCAACCATGGCAACAGCTTCTTCCCTGTCTTTCATTGATAACAACAAATCATCCATGTAAAAACAGCGATTTACAATATTTACAACATCATCACATAAATCCTTATCGTCCTCTGCAGTCCTACGCAAGGCAGTAATGGCACAACAAGGGCTACTAATGAGACCATACACATGAGTCTTCATTGATATTCAACAGGGGGTTTGGATGTGTCCCCTTTTTCCCACCACAAAAATCGAAGGGATTCACGGTCAACTTCGTCAACTAAAACATTGTTAAACATGGCCCAAATGTCAGCCATAATAGCAATAGAGTGTTGACGAAAACGTAGAATACAACCTAACAAATCATTTAACAAATCCGGACCGCTAACAAGACAATCATTCAAAGACAAACCACTACAACGAGCTGCAGCATCAAATATCACCCGAATTTCTTTCTGGTTTGTTGACATTAATAACACCATGACGAGGTAGATACCATCTTTTTGCACTATCAGAACAATCCACAGCTTCTTGCGCATAACCTTCATCAATGTATGCTTGCACTTCTTTTGTGTATGTCGCTGCATAATCTGATTTCTTGGCAAACTTCTTTGCTAATGACTTTAATCTAAATTCTGCGTTAATCTTATTATTAGGCATAGTTTTTATAGTATCTTTCCATAAACCATAATAAACCCATTTGATATTTACCGTATGATAATCTTGCTTTGTCTAATATTGTTTGTGAAGCCTTGTCTTCTTTCGAGAATGGTTTTTTCATGCTATACTTTGTCCCAAAATCCTCAGTCTTCCATAATCTTTCAAATTGGCTTTCTATGGTATCAGCAGATGAAGAACACATAGTAATAGAATTAACTGAGGGTCTACTAAGTTCACTGGCGTAACCTCCCAATAAGCACCAACCAAAAGGTGTACGAATAGCTATAGGTTCACCAGACTTGCCTTTACGACATTCTAAAGGTAATAATATTTCTGCAGCATTTGCACCAATTAATAAGTCTATATTTCCAGGCTTAGTATCAATAAATTCAATGTCCCGTAAATGAGAATAACCTTTAATATCTGTATGTGATAAAGGAACAGAGTTCGATAATTGTAAATTCTTTATAACATAGGTTTGAGGTACAATAATAGATTCTTCGCTATCTAGTGCTTTCATTTCTAATTTAACAATACTAGAAGGTTCAGGCTTTCCTTTTCCATTAATAGTTGATACATTTAATTGCGTACCTTTTCCTTGTAAACCAACCTTTGCTGCGGCATGCTTTGACAATAATGTAATTTGACTATCTGAGTCTAGAAGGGCGTTAACCGTATGTGCTCCTTTAGGGCCAACTATGACCACGGGTAACACTTGTAAACGAGCACCAGACTTAATAAAGGAAGAAGCTGTAACTACTTCAACCTTCTTATCTTCAGGGCTATCAGACAGTTTTTCTCTATGAATGATAGTGTGATGTTTTCCGTTACATTTTTGACATCTTCTTTGGAAGAACATTTTGCAACAATGTGACCAGGGCGTAAACAATTAAAACATGCATTTGCTTTCATAACAATATTTCGTTTTTCTTCCCAATCAGTGGGTACATTTTTACATTCCATGGCTTATGGTGTCCTTCGCAAAACATACAATCATCGAGTTCAGTTGCGTTTGTAGCGTAAACTTTTGCACCTGTTAGGATCTGGTAACTAGAACCCAGACCATTGTAATTTATGTACACTATACTATAAATATAAAGTGAGCAACATAATGCTCATTCGTTGATTGTATTCTAAGAAGTAAATGTCATATATCAATTATATTATAATAAGATTATACTGTTTGTGTTCGATTGACTGGAACCTAACATGGCGCAGCAACTAGGTGAATTAGAAAACCTACCATCAATCTTAGATGAACCTGTCGCATCAAGTGGAAATGTGTTACTTGATGATGATGACAATACCGCTGTATCGCGATTACGGATACAGGCGAAATTACCGGGTAAACTGGACCTGGGAGTTGATCGATATGATCAATTCAAAGTATGGAAGATGAAATGGGATGGCTATGCTTGTTTGACAGATATCAAATCGCTACCTCCTCAACACCAGGTATACGTACTGAACATGTGCCTGGCCGATGACACGCTTCAAATTTTAACGAATCAATCATTGACGGAGGCTCAGCGCAAGTCCGTGCCAGAACTTTTGAAAAAATTGCAAGAATACGCAAAAGGTTCTCAAAATGAAGTTGTTGAGACACATCGTTTCAACAGCCGTAATCAAGTCGATGGTGAGTCCATTGATGACTGGTTAAACGACCTTCGTGAAATACAACGTGGTTGCAACTTTGCTGACTGTTGTCGAGACCGTATTTTACGCGACCGTATGATTATTGGTGTTCGTGATGACGTCACCCGACAGAAAATTCTGGAAAAGAAAACTCTGACTTTATTTGAATGTATTGATACTTGTAAATCGCAAGAGGCAGCAAATGTACACCAAAAGATTATCGCTGGTAAAACTGCGGCTAGGGTTATATGGACGCACCGAACTCAATTGATTCATTCATTCGAATTAAATCTCATGATAGCGCGCTTCGTATAACATCATTCGGTTCATCAACATTCCTCAAAAAACATTAAATGCGTCAAGCTAGCTCCGCACGTCAAGGCTTGACGTGCGGAGCTCTTCTCCATGAATTAAATTCATCGCCGCGTTATACGAGCGAGCTATCATCGCACCGAACTAAATACATTCGACTCACGGTGCCGTGACTGAGCTCCTATATCTACCTTATATGGCAATAAACCGGGGGATGTGCAAATCATAAATTATTTTAAAGGATGTTTCCATGGCAATACGATAGAAAGAACATCGCTTTTGGGATGTTGTTATGGTGACTTGTTTATATGATTGAAAGATGGCTGACAGGGAAGCTGATTTAATCATGATTTAAAACATTTTAAAAACGTTTTATTTTAGTCAATCACAATGCATCAGCATTAGAATTGGGGTCGCTTTTATCATAATATGTTATTATAATGGAAATTTGCATTTAATTTGCTCTGAATACTATGCCTTGATAGAACAAAAACTGTCTCCCATAAAAATGCTTGCAAACCTGTGAGATTACTACTTCATACAAGCTTCAAACTATAGATAGGCAAAATAGAACGGAAAAATCGCTGAAAATGAAAAATAATGCAAACAAAACACTCTGGTTTCAAACCATGCGGTATAATTCCAAGAAAACTACTTCCTATCACGTGACATTCTGGCCAGTTTTTAAAGATCGTCGACATTCGGTTCTTCTGTATAACCCCAAATGCGAATTTAATGCAATTCGGTGTCGCACCTAATTCGAATTGAGTTCGGTGCGTCCATATAACCCTAGCCTGATCACCTCAATGTTGTATCAACATATAAAAAGAAGAAGAAAGCTGACGCAAAAACGCCCACAAGCATTCAACCTAGGCGTGAACAAGGCAAGACCAACGAAAGTAAAGGTAACTCCTGCTATTATTGTAATCGAGTGCACGAAAGAGGACAATGTCCAGCATATGGACGAATGTGCAATGCCTGTCAAAAACGAAATCATTTTAGGGTAGCCGTGCATGTAAGGCATGTAAGCAACTTCAGTTATGAATATTTACGTAGCATCTAGTGATAATTCTGATGAGATGCGAATTAACGTAGATTTAAAATCAAATAATGGTAATATTATCTCGTCAGGTTTAATTGATACAGGAGCTGCCATCTCAGCTGTAGGCACTGAACTATGCTTGAAATGTATAGGTGATACTGATAAATTAATTCCCACTACCCGTAAGTTGTTGTCCGCAGATGGGTCACCTTTGGACGTTTTGGGAACATTTGCTACGTCAGTAACGATTGGTGACAGGTCAACAGTACAAACGCTCTATGTCATTAATCACTTGAATGGGCTTATTCTGGGTCGGCCTGCTATTCATAAGCTTAGCCTTTTGTCAACATGCGATAGTATTTCGGCAACTGACACTGACTGTCAGGTCATAAATGATAATAAGATAATTGCCCAATCAGTTGCGACTGCCCACTTTGTTTCTCATCGAAACCAAAATGACATTTTTGACAAATTCCCACGCGTTTTTGATAACCAGGTATCGCCCATGGAAGGTAATCCATTTGCGATCCGCCTCCGTGATGATGCAAAACCATTTGCTGTCCGTACTCCGCGACGTATTCCGTTGCCGTACCGTGACCGCCTGCAAGCTGAACTTGATAGAATGGAGAGCATAGGCGTTATTAGAAAAATTGATGAGCCTACTGAATGGTGTCATCCCATAGTGGTCGAACCCAAAAAGGATAGCAATGATATCCGTTTATGTATAGATTTCACTAAGCTTAATACATATGTCAAGCGTGAATACCACCAGTCTGTGACCCCACATGAATGCGTCGCTAGTATCGATGCCACTGAGGCACAACATTTTTCGAAAGTTGACTGTTTAAGCGGCTACTGGCAGTGCCCACTTGAGCCGGAGTCTCAATTATTGACAACCTTCATTACACCGTTTAGTCGTTATGTGTGCACTCGTGCACCTTTCGGCATTTGTAGTATCAGCGAGGACTACAACAGAAGAATGGATAGAGTTGTCGAAGGCCTGCCCGGTATCAAAAAGATCGTTGATGATATACTGATTTATGGAAAAGATAAATCAGAACACGATTCTCGCCTTGATGCCTTTTTAAAACGCTGTGAAAAATTTGGGTTACTTTGAAAAGGTCAAAATGTAAGTTTGATTTACCCGAAGTAGACTTTTGTGGGTATTTAATTTCGAAAAGCGAATACCGCATTAATCCCAATTTGACAAAAGCAATTCGAGAATTTCCACGCCCAAGTAATTTGACTGATTTGAGATCCTTTTAAGGTTTGATTAACCAACTTGCGGCATTTTCTGATTCAATTTCAGCACTTATGGACATTCTTCGGCCTCTTTTGAAGCATAACAGGGAATTTATTTGGACTGAAGAGCACACAATCGCCTTTGATAAAATCAAAACTGCTCTTTCAAGTACCCCAACGTTGGCGTATTATGATCCTCGTAAACCGACTTGTCTCAGTACCGACGCTAGTCGTTTAAACGGTTTAGGGTTTGCATTAACACAAAAACAAAATGATCAAACTTGGAGATTAATCCAAGCTGGCTCACGATTTTTATCTCCTGCCGAGACACGCTATGCTACCATTGAACTGGAAGCATTAGGAAGTCAATGGGCACTAAAAAAATGTAAGATTTTTTTAGCTGGTATGTCACACTTTGATATAGTTATTGATCATCAACCCCTTTTACCGATTTTTAATTCTTATTGCATTGATGAAATTGAAAATCCTCGACTACAGCGAATTCGTCTCAAGACAACCATGTTTAATGTTACTGTTTCTTGGGAAAAGGGTAAAAACTATTGTGCTTCTGATGCACTTTCTAGAGCACCTGTTAGCTCACCTGAGCCGGATGATGATATTGACGAAGGTGATGTCACTGCATTTGTTTGTTCTGTTCGTGATGCCTTGGAATCGGCTTTCACACTTGAAAATGTATAATTGACACAGGAAAAAGATACTGAAATAATTTTATTACGCCAAACCATTGCAACCGGTTGGCCTGCAAAAAAGATTGACTGTCCGGAACGAATCCGTGCTTATTGGCACATGCGACACCATTTAACTGTCATTGACGATATTGTTTTGTGCGGTTACCGAACAGTGATCCCGTTAGAATTGCGAAAAATTGTTTTAGCAAATTTACATCAAGGGCATTTGGGTATCGAAAAAATGAAACGCCGTGCGCGTGAGTCTATTTATTGGCCAGGTCTCAATTCCGACATACGTCAATTCCGTCACATCCACCTGAGCCTATTCAACAACACGACATTCCAAGCCGCCCTTGGGAAAAAATAGGCAGTGATTTATTTCAATACGCTGCACAAAATTATTTAATTATAACCGATTATAAGTCATTCTTTCCTGAAGTTTGGCTTTTGAAACGCGATTCAACATCAAAAAATGTAATTGATAAATTGAAAGATTCATTTGCACGCTTTGGCGTTCCGCAAGAAGTCGTAAGTGACAAGGGTTCTCAATACAAATCAAAGGAATTTAATGATTTTGCAAAATTATGGGGATTCAAATGGAACCCGTCAAGTCCCAGGTACCCCCAATCTAACGGTAAAGCAGAAGCTGCCGTTAAGGCTATCAAAGGTATTATTAAGAAGTGTCATGGTGATATAGAGCAGTGTCGAAAAGGACTACTTGCTTTTCGTAACACACCGCTAGTAGATGGTTTATCACCTTCAAAAATTCTTTTTGGTAGAAAATTGCGCGACACTTTGCCTCTACATCCAACAGCATATAAGGCAGCTAGGGATCGTGTAGCAGAATCAGATTAATCTCAACCTGCTATCCCCTATCAGACGCAAGCAGTGCGTTATAATCAAAGAACGGCACCATTGCCAAAAATTGTAGAGGGCAGTCAAGTTGCTATTCAGCATCACAGCACTAAGGAGTGGTCTCTTCGTGGAAAAATAATCGAAGTTCTACCACATCGGGCATATCGCATCAAGCTTACAAATCGTCAAATAATTGTTCGAAATAGACGTTATTTGAGAAACGTTTTCATGCCAACCCCATCACCCATTGTTGTGACTGATGACATTTCTGCAAATAGTACTGTTCACCCTGTCCCTCCAATTTCTGCCGCAGATGTCCCTAGACCCAGTAATATACTCGTCCCCGTAGGACAATTACACGCCCTCAACGTTTTAATGATTACGTAATGAATTGAGTTTCAAGCATAGTTGAGTCCTATTACTAAATGGCAATCTGTAATTTTATGATATTTATAAGTTTTTATCATACATTTTTTATTTAGTATTTATAGCTGTTATTTAGAAGTCACAAAATATATTAAACTTTTGTAACTCGAAGGGAGGTGTTAGGATCTGGTAACTAGAACCTGTCATGTATGACGTCATCAATAATTGTAGCCTCGTAAACAAGTCAATAATATTGTCAGTTCAGTTCAGGTACGCCTAGCGAATGCAACGTTGTCTTTTCTGTATCTTATACTTAATATTATTTAATAACCGTTTGAATAATAGATATTTTACATTGGTGACGAAAATGGGACGAAAGACAATAGCAACTGTAAGACAGGAGAAAAATTCAGTAAGTGATGAGGAAGAAACCGAAACAGCGGTACAATCAACGAGGAAGAAGACTATGGGTAGTACAACAAATACAAATAATCGAACTACATTAATCGGAAAAATCCCAGAATTTACCGATGGCGAGGACTGGCAGGATTTTTCAGAAAGGCTGGAAAGTTATTTTTGCGTTAATTCCATCGATGGTCAGGAAAGAACTAATGTCCTGATCACCGTTGTTGACGCTGCCACGTATAGACTCCTGAAAGACCTAACGTTTCCTTGTAAACCATCGGAAATGAGTTTTGAAGACATTGTTGCAGCTTTGCAGAAGCACAAAGCACCGATCAGAAACGAAATGGTCGAGAGATATAACTTTTACTCAGCAATTAGAAAAGAAGGAGAGAAAGTTAATGAATACGTAAGTAGATTACGCCACTTAGCTGAATATTGTAAATTCGGTAGTAACCTAGAGGAACAATTAAGGGATCGGTTTGTTACCGGTATCAGAGAAGAAAGGATGCTACGAAAACTGCTCAGCGAAAAAGGACTTACATTAGATAGCGCTATTGTTGTTGTTGTTGTTTATTTGTCAAAAATACTGACCGGATTATATAGGAAAGTAAAACTTCCACTTACATATATCCTTTAAATACATAAAGAAAGGATAAAATTAAAATGTGTTAATTGTGTTAACTATACTAGTAGTTCATATAGATTGTTAATTAACTTTGCATAAGGCATTTAGATCAACAGTGTTCAATTTTGATTTGAAGGAAATTAATGATTTGGAGGTTACCACGCTCTCTGGTAAACTGTTCCACCATGGAATTACTCGATTGATAAATTGGTATTTGCTGGTATTTAGCCTACCGGATACATTTGTCAGTTGTAACTTTAAGGAGTTACCTCGCATTGAATATTTAGTTTTATTGAATTTACAAAATTCTTCTAAATGTAAATCTACTAGATTATTAATAATTTTAAACATCATTATCAGATCGCTTTTGATTCTCCTTAATTCCAAAGAATCAATATTAAGATACTTCAAACGAGTTTGATATGTTTGACCGTAAATGTGTTTGATGTGGCATACATGCCTGATAAATGTTCTTTGAACCTTTTCAATGCTAATAATATCTTGAATTAAATATGGTGACCATACAGGAGACACTGATTCTAAAAGCGGTCTCACGTACACACTGTATGCTTTCATTAAAACATCAGCATCTCTACTGGAGAAACATTTTCTTATTAGGAATGACCTAGACTTGGCCTTTGCAGTAATCATAGCGCAATGAGCTGAAGGCTTGAGGTCGGTAGTGAATACAACTCCCAGGTCTTTTATTCTATTTACTGTTCTCAGTTCTTTTTCTTCTAAGTTGTAAATCTGTTGCTGAACGTTGACATTTCCAAAGGAAAATACGCAACATTTGTGAAAAGCTAGACGTAACTGCCATGTTTGCGCCCATGTAACAACTTTATCTAATGATCTCTGTAGATTTAGATTTGACTCTGATCTTGTAGAAAAGATTTTTGCGTCGTCTGCGAACAATTTGATATGACATTCGTCCTCAAGGCAACTTACAATGCCATTAATAAATATAATAAACAATAGAGGGCCAAGTACGGAGCCCTGAGGTACACCACTGTCAACATTTAAAGAATTAGAATAGACATTTTCAATACAAACGGATTGTGTGCGACCAGATAAAAATGATGATATCCATTTGATGAGCTCGAATTGTATACCATATGCGTTGAGCTTGATAACTAGCTTATTGTGCGACACGGTATCAAAAGCTTTACTAAAGTCCAGATAGATTGTATCAGTTAATAATTTATTGTTTATTGCTTTAGACCAAATGTTAAGAGTAGATAACAGTTGTGTGCATGTCGAGCGTCGTTCTAAAAATCCGTGCTGCTCTCTGGTGAGAAGGCCATGTTTCAAAAAATACTGTTTCATTTGTTTTGAGATAATCGATTCCATCACCTTGCATGTTACACAAGTCAACGAAACCGGGCGATAGTTTTGACATAATGAGGATTTTCCTGTTTTAAAGATTGGAATTACAAATGCTGTTTTCCATATAGATGGCAGTTTACCAGACTGCATAGACGATTCAAATAATATGGATAAAGGTAAAGTAATATCGTTAGCAATAGACTTGAGAAAGATAGCTGGATATCCATCAGGAGATGCAGACGCTTTATTTGGTAAGGCAAGTAACTCCTTAAGAATATCCTTTTGAGAGAAATTGATATATGACAAAGATGTAGTACTAATATTGACCTGTTGCAAAAATTCAGGATTGTTCCCATCATCCTGGGTAAAGACAGTAGCAAAATAATTATTAAAAAGTTCAACTTTATCACTGATATCAGTTACCTTTTCTCCTATTTCATTTTGTACAGCAGGTATCGAAGGATGAGATTGTAGTTTACTATTTACAAATGAATAAAATCGGGAAAGAGAAACTTCCTCCAGAAGACTTTTTTCACGTTGAATATTGAATTCTTTTACTGCTTTCTCATACTCTTTCGATGCATTTTTAAAATCGGTATTTGATACGACAGAATTCCTGTAAGCCAGGCGTTTCCTTAGAGCAAGAGAGCGAATTGTCTTTGGATACTTAAATTTTCTATTCTTAGTCAAAGGAACAAAGTTATGAATACAGTAATCAAATATTTCAGAAATTATACTCCAAAAAGATTGAACATCACCATGGCAACTTTTCGATAAATGTATCCAGTTTATATCTTTCAAAATCATTGAAATATTATAATAGTCTGCTTTCCTGAAATTTCGCTTAGCATGATTAACTTTAGAATATGATGATGTAGGGATTTGAACGGAAAATTCTACAGATTTGTGATCACATGTGTCTGTAAAAGGTTCAACAATTTCATGCTCGGTAATTAAAGCTGGCTCAGACGTTAAAAGAAGGTCCAAAATGTTATTCAATCGTGTAGGACTTGTTATTATTTGTTTTAGGTTATTTCTTGTGACAGCGTCAACAAAGACATCATGACAGTTGCCCCCGTAACTAAGAGGAATGCCCCATTCAATAGATGGGTAATTAAAATCTCCAATGTAAAAACAAGGGAAAACACACTGTGAACAAAAATCAAAAAAGGAACCGATGATCTCTGTATCAATAATAGAAATAGCTTTTGATGGTGGGTTGTAAGAACATGCCATTCGATATTTTTGATGAGCTGACAATCTTATGTCAATAACCAAACTCTCAAGATTGTCAAACTTCGACGGTAATTCTTACATCGCATAACGAATGTTCTCCTTAATAAAAATAATAACACCTCCACCAATTGCATTTACTCTATCTCTTCGGACAACAGAATATCCGTAATTTGAGACTAGTAAGGAATCAGGGACTGTCAATGATAGCCATGTTTCTGTTATGAATATTATATCGTATGTGTTAGAGGTTAGGATTACCTCAAGCTGATTTAGTTTATTTAATAGTGATCTTGCAATAAAATAAAGACATTTTAATTGTTCCGTTGAGTCTGTGTTGGCAATCTGTTGGAGAGGAGCATCATTAAGTGTTGTAGCTGAGCCTCCATTCGGGCCAGGCGTTCTTCGTGGGGGAGCGGGGGAGGTCTCTGGTTGTATAAAAAATGCTGTTGTGGTTGTTGACTTAGTTGTTGAGGTAACCTGTGCTGAGCATTGATGACGTTTGTAATAGGCACCGGAGCGATCGGATTTACAGGTAGTTGTTGTTGAGGGTTCAGATTTGACTGATAATTGCCGGGATAATGGTCTTGTTTGCGTGCAACTCTTGATGTATGTTTTAAATGCATGTGAACGCATGTACTGTCGTAGCACACTCTAGAATTGTACGAGGAAGGACAGATAAACATGTGAAAACGAGGGCAATCATTTTGGTTAAGTACACAACCACCACGGAATCTACCGTTTTTCAAATGACGAGAACATACTTTTGGATGATGCCACTTACAACCCCCATTTGCGACATGCCTTTCTACTGAGCAAGCTTTAGAAAACACTAGCATGCTAATGAGCGGTACTCTAACGAAATTAGTGGAAGACAACAACAACGATCCTATTTTGTTTCAGGGTGAACATAAAGGGAACTCATACAAAAAAGCCTACAGAAAATCAAACAACAGTTCTACAAGGCCAAATCAAGGGCGTAATTGCTACCGTTGTGGTGAAAAACATCACCCACAAACATGTCATTTTAAAAACACTATTTGCAATTTCTGTGACATACGGGGGCATATTGAAAAAGCTTGCATGAAGAAAAGGGATGCAAAAATAAATGAACAAAACGAATCAGATTCTGGTCCTGAGGAAAATGTTAAAATTGTTTACGAAATGATGAAAATTTCAACTCCAAAACGAGCCCCAGAGCCGATATTGGTTAAAATGAACATAAATGGTAGTCCTATTGAACTCGAGGTTGACACTGGTGCTGGTCGATCCATAATTGGTAAACATACATATGATAACAGCCTCAGTAGCACTTCATTGGATTTAGAACCATGCAATTTTAAACTTAAAACTTACAATGGTCAGCTGATACCCGTTTTAGGTGTAGTAACGGTTAAAGTACAATACGACAACAAAACATTTGATAAGCTGCAACTAGTTGTCGCATCAGATAATACCCCCTCTCTGATAGGTAGAGATTGGCTACACGCAATACCACTTAAATGGAACACTTTAGTACCGATTAAACAAATAAGGGAAAATTCACCAACGGAAAAACTCATTAATCGAAACGAAGAACTTTTTCATGAGGGGATAGGAAAATTTAACGGTGGGGAGGTATCAATTTATTTGAAGCCAACACAACTCCTGTATTCCTGAAAGCCCGCCCAGTACCATACGCTATTAAGCCTCTAGTTGACATCGAAATAGAGCGATTATTGAAAGAAAAGGTTATTTATCCTGTAACACATAGTGCTTGGGCAACAGCCGTGGTACCTGTTTTAAAACCAAATCAAACTGTCCGTCTTTGTGGCGACTTTCGCCCTACTGTCAATAGCAATACTGAATTAGACACATACCCGATCCCTGACATAAAGGACTTATTTACAAAGTTAGGGGGAGGTAAAGTATTTGCAAGACTTGATTTGGCTCATGCCTATACGCAATTAGTGATGGATGAAAAATCACAACAGTTATGCACAATTAATACGCACAAAGGGTTATTTAGATACCAACGTTTACCGTTTGGGGTGTCGTCTGCCCCAGGAATATTCCAGCGTGTACTGGACAATGTTTTTGCTGGAATAGAAAACGTCTCGTGCTACCTAGACGATGTTATTTGTGCAGCAGAAAACGAGGAAGCACTACACAAAATAGTAGAAGCTATATTTCAAAGACTAAAAACAGCAGGATTACAATTAAGAAGATCAAAATGTCAACTTAACTTGAAAGAAATTGATTTTCTTGGCCATAGAATCAATGCAGATGGCCTAAAACCCCTCCCATCCAAAGTTAAAGCAATTACAGAGGCCCCAGCGCCAACAAACATTACTCAATTAAGGTCGTGGCTAGGTTTATTCAACTATTATGGGAAATTCCTAGCAGACACGACAAATTTATTAGCACCGATGCATAAATTGTTAAAATCTGATGCTAAATGGCAATGGGGACAATCAGAGCAAACCGCTTTCAATGAGGCAAAACAACACCTAACTGCTTCACGCCTACTCGTTCATTATGATAATCAATTGCCTTTAATATTATCATGTGATGCGTCACCTTATGGCGTTAGTGCTATCCCAGCAAACACGGAGACGTCCCTGCAACGTCAGGAGACGTCTACGAAGGTCGATGGACAGTCTCCGAGACGTCTCTTTGGACGTCTATCGACAGTGTACCAGTAGACAATTTTTTACGCCGCGGTGACGTTACCAGATCGTCTAGGAGACCTTCATGGAGACCCTCCGGTGACTAAACTCTGACGTTGATTTGCGAGATATTTGCCTCGCCTTTGGCAATATATGCCACGCATGAAGGTCACAGTTTACACTATTCTGTTTAAAAGTATTTAACATGAAAGAAAACTACAAAGTGTTGTGTTTTCAAACGCATTCAATTTATTAAACATAAAATAAAACGTTCATAGTTGAGTTAAAATGATAGTTACGAGATCTTTCTTACAAGTGTTTATCTTCTACCGTTCAAGTTAGTTAAAGGAATTCCTTTAATGAATGTTGATAAATTTCACACAAATTGTCAATACAAATAATATATTCGATACGCCATTAGTAGCTAAATCCACAGGTACTTTCGTTGTGATAACCAAATCCGTAAACAATGTCTGCTAATAATATAAATCCCAGATTTTATAACCATCTTTTGTAATAATAATCCAACATCGAAGTTCTAAGTAGTTGTAGATCTTATAGGAATACATCAGCCATTTTGTTGCAATAAAACCCAATAATATATTTCCAAATATGTTCCTCTCGGCGTGGCTGGCAATATCACTAGTGATTCAGATTAAATCTTTAACAGAAATAATAAAGAATATTATTATTAATATTAAATCATAAATATAGACAACTCAAACATCATGTAAGAAATTAAGGATTAATACAGCGTCTTTGATATATTTACCTCTGGGAAAATGTCGATGTAAGGTGAAGGAAATCTGTTTATTAATTCAGCGCTGTAGATAAATAAATATATAGAAATTATAGGTCAGTAACTGGTATAGTATGATCATACAATACATGAAATATAGACAACTAAAAAATGATGTTTTGAAGAATAATTAGGCAGCGTTTTGATAGATTTACCTTCGGTATAAGTTTGATGGAATGAGCGGCGAAGGTAACATTGTTATTCGGTTTTTTAATTCAGCTGCAGATAAATAAGCTTGAATTCAAGATCATTAAAAGTATTATTATAAACATTATTTAGTTTATACTGAACTATAGCAATGAGGTTGTAATATTTTACCTGGCAGTCTCATTTTTTGACAGCGACACATCGAAGAAGTAGACATTTCGCTTACAAAAACTGTGTCGAAAACATTAATTGAAATCTAATCTACAATAAAGCAAACATAAGACTACCTCAGTATAAACAATCAGCAAGTATATATTTTCAATAGCTAAACTGTATTGAATTTTCAAGTGTATCTTACCTTTAAAAATCCCGAGAGATATTGAACGATTATATAAATTCCAACTTCATCAACACGGAAGCTCCAGAGCGGCCGTTATAAAAATGTGTTGTGAAACTTTCTGGCGCCTATTTTCTGCAATTCAAACTGGGTGTGATTGTTTACATCACGTCTCCAATCGATCAAAAATACGTAGGTTGCCAAGCCGTAATTTTGCGACCTAGTCGGCACTTATGACGTAAACACATGAAAATAGTTTTATAAAAGTGTTTGGGACCCTGACACGACGTTGAGGGACGTTGTATAGCTGTATAATTGTGACTGACCGCTGTGAAACCTTCCAGACTCACTGGGGACGTCCCCTGACCGTCAGTGTTTGCTGGGATTATATCTCATAGATTTAATGACGGATCAGAACAACCTATAGCGTGTGCCTCTAGAACATTGAACAATGCTGAGAAAAATTACTCGCACACAGAAAAAGAAGGACTTGCCGTGATATTTGGCCTTGAAAAGTTTCATTTATATTTGTATGGTCGGCAATTTGATATAATAACCGACCACAAGCCTTTGCTAACCCTGTTTTCAGAAAGCAAACAAACAACAAAGTTAGCAGCGTCTAGATTAATTCGTTGGTCATTACAACTGGCCAGCTACCAATATAAAATGATTTACAAACCTGGAGCTGAACACCAAAACGCTGATGCATTAAGTCGTTTGCCAGTTGACAAGGCACCAAAACTAAAAGCCACACCTACACCTTCAGATACTATAAATCTAGTACACACCCTAAACGACAGTGCGCTAACGTTTGATCACATAAACCGAGCCTCAAAAAGGGACCCCATCATCTGTGAACTTGTTCGAGCCGTAAAAAGTGGGGTGCGACCATCAGATCATGAGAGCAACAAACAATTTCGATCAAAATGGGACGAGCTTACCACCCATAAAGATGCTATACTGTGGGGATCCAGGGTTGTTATTCCACAATCTCCCAGGAAAAGAGCATTAGACGTATTGCACCACACCCATCAAAGGATTGTGAAAATGAAAGGGCTAGCTCGCAGCTTCATCTGGTGGCCACATATAGACAATGATATTGAAAGTACAGCTAAAAATTGTATAACATGTCTACAAAACTCTAGAATGCCAAACGCAGCACCTGTACATTTATGGCAGTATCCTACAAAGCCATGGTCCCGTTTGCACATTGACCACGCTGGTCCATTCATGGGAAAGACCTTCCTCATAGTAATTGATGCTTATTCAAAATGGGTAGAGGCTCACATTGTTTCATCTACATCTTCAGAAGACACCATCTTGTATCTCACTCAGATATTTTCAAATTTTGGTCTTCCAGAACAAATTGTTTCTGATAATGCTTCCGGATCAAATCATCAGAATTCCGAGCGTTTTGCTCACAAAATGGCATCACACATACAACTACTGCTCGGTATCACCCACGCTCAAACGGTCAAGTGGAGAGGGCTGTACAGCTAGTAAAGACAGCTATGAAAAAGAACCGCGCCACAAAGTCACTGCAGCTACGATTGAGCCAAATTTTGTTCTCCTACAGAACCACTCCACACTCATCAACGGGTATTCCTCCGTGTGAATTGCTGATGAAAAGAAGTCTCAGAACTGCAATGCATTTGCTTTTACCAGATTTAGAAAGTAAGATGAGACAGCTACAGCCAAACCCAACACTGAATTCTTCTACTCCACTAACAAAGGACACAGAAGTTCTCGTGAAAGATACTGTTAAAGATTCCTGGTTTAATGCTACAGTAATTTGCCAGACGGGACAACTATCATATAAACTGCAAACTCCAGATGGTCGTACAATAGATCGTCATGTCGATCATTTACAGACTACCACGTCTACTGCAAGTACTACAGCAAGTAATACCGCAAAATACACCACTGGGAGAAGGAGAAAAGGTCCATTATATTATGGGTTCTCATAATTGTAATTCAAGATACAATTAATGATTCATACAAAATAGCAATTAGATCACTGTATTGTGATTCAAATTACTTAATGTTATATTTACACTGATTAAATAATTACACGGTCACATATATAGCCGTGAGTAAAATAACACTACATGTATTTCTTTTTTATTTTATTTACACTAATCCTATGATAGAGGAATGTCATGTATGACGTCATCAATAATTGTAGCCTCGTAAACAAGTCAATAATATTGTCAGTTCAGTTCAGGTACGCCTAGCGAATACAACGTTGTCTTTTCTGTATCTTATACTTAATATTATTTAATAACCGTTTGAATAATAGATATTTTACAGAACCCAGACCATTTATGTACACTATACTATAAATATAAAGTAAGCAACATAATGCTCATTCGTTGATTGTATTCTAAGAAGTAAATGTCATATATCAATTATACTATAATAAGATTATACTGTTTGTGTTTGATTGACTGGAACCTAACAGCACCTTGCCGCTTAGGCCTGGATTATACAGCGCGCTTTCGAGCGTGCCGTGCTTTCGTTTACAGTGAATTGAAAGTTGGCTCGCTGCCGGCGCGCCCGTCTAACTTGACACGGCTCGCTGTCATTAGCACGGCGCGCTCCAAATCGAAAGCTCGCATAGGAAGAGCGTGTTTTCACTTGAAGGCGAGCTTTCATTTCGACATTCCAGGGATTCCTCTTACCATATTTGGTAAAAACCGGGGGTTGATGTCGAGAAAGAAATGTCTAGCCTCTTTTTCTCGGCCGTTGCCTAGATACAGTTCCGTTTTGCAAATAAACAGATGAATAAACATTGATTTTCTTTCGAATTATAATCGAAATCCACAAAATAATAATAGGGAAACTACTCAGAGCATCTGTACTTCTCAATTGAAGAGGAGAAAACTTTCAAATAGTATTAATTAGACAAGGTTATATATATATGCTCTGCAGATTAGATATAAGCCACAGACTTTTATTTGTAGGACCGTGGTAGGTTAAAAAACTATCATTGTACGATAATCACAACTATTTGATGGCGAATTGTGATAAAAATCACTTTTTGAAGCAATAAATTTATTTCACGTAAAGAGTATACTTGTCAATCAAAAGTCTTGTGAGATATTTTCTTACACGTCATCATGTAATTTAAAGGAAGTTTTTACACAACTTTTGAGGACGGCTCGCTGTATAACTAGACATTTTCAAAAGCGCGCGCCTTCAAATGAAAGCGCGCTCGAAAGCACGGCACGCTCGAAAGCGCGCTGTATAATCCAGGCCTTATGGTTTTGCGGTCGAGTATCATTTGAAATTTGGAAATTCCCCCATACAGGGTCATCGGCGGCTAGCGATTTAAATTTCACAAAATCAACCAGATGTTTCAACGTTGGTAATTCTTTATGTCTATTTCTAATATCGGTAACTTTTCTTAACCATCTTTCTTTGCTTCGAGAAGGTAAAAGGTTGACAATTAATTTCAATGATTCTGTCATCAATTAATGTCATCGAAATAGTTCATTCTATCTAGGGCAGACCAACATGCAAATAATTCATGATAGAAAGTACGAAATGTACCAGCTTTTTTGATTGAAACATGTTGAAACTCGGTCGATATAGGCTCGACTAACAACAATTTTGTCACCAAATAATTCTTTCAGGGTTTCTAGGCATTCTCTGTAACCTCTTTCGTCAATGCAATATCCTTCGACTGCAGTTTTGGCTGGACCAGTTAAATTGGCAAGAAAGTGTGTCATTTTTGCAGCTGACGAAAGTGAACGACGGTCGTGAATTTGATGTTTGAAACTGGATATAAAGTCATTATATCGAAGAGGATCTCCGTCAAACGTTTCTATTTTCAAATTCAAACCAGCTAAAGTATCGCTAAATAATTCATCTCTTTCGATAAACTCTAGTTGTTTTTCAAAGTTATTAGAAATCCAATCGTCAATTGATCTTTTTATAACTGGCATTTCACATGGTTTCAATGGGGTATTTCTAATGTTTTTTGTAGGTTGGATTTCATCAACATCATTATTACTTTCAATTTGATTTTCGGATTGGTGTGTTACATGGGACATATTTTCTTGTCGTAAATCATTTTGAATACTTTCAGTTTCACGAATTACGGTATTATTATTTGTATGAGTGCTATTTCTACTGGTAACATTTGTAGTGGTCGAAAGTTCTTCGTCTAATCTGTTTTCTAGTTCATCTTCAATCGCGCTAAAAATATTGTCATATTTTTCTTCGGCTTTTGCTAACCATAAACTAGCGTTTTCAAACTTTTCATCGGTATCCGCAAATTTGTCAATGTATTCCGCGTTTAACGAGCGAATTTCTTCAAAGGCAATAGCAATTCTTTCTTTGCTTTTTAAAATCAATCTTCTACTTGATTGTTTTCCTAATAAACTTTCAGTATAGCTTTATTTTTTGCGTGAATACAGCTAGTTTACCACCTCTAACACGGCGGACAGTACTTTCGGATGTATGAGTGATCAGGGAACCATTTTCAGGGGCAGTAGATTGGGGCAGTTCAGCATTCTGAGTTTCTTCAGACATCGTAACAATAACTCCAAACAAGGGATGTCTACAAGGGTATCTTTAGATCGAAGATTCATTCCGATTAGACTAGGACCAAAATGTGATAGGGGGCTCGCACTCCTAGATAGACCACGCTAAACGATATGGGCAGACTGTACTAAACCCAAAGCGTCAAGTTTCTCTAGTGTGCCTTCAACTATGACAATAGCAATAATCAACGTGCTAAGATAATTCAAGTCTTTAACTTGAATATAGCCAAAATGTGTTCCCATAAAATGCAACTTATAATCAGAACGAACTCACCCAGTTCAATTTTACTAACGAAGTCAATATAATAGTATATTACTCCGGGAGCCAAGACAAGACGCAACCAAGACAACCAAATTATATGTCCAATACTTGTATTCTAACAATAACCAAAATCTTAATAATAATAATACAGTTTTATAATTCTTCTTGTTGTTGACTTCTTCATACTCTTGTTAACTTCAACTCTCACTAAAACTTACAAATTATTCTATATTTATATTAAATTCTATTTACGTAAATACCAAAGTCCAAATAATACTAATACAATAACATGGATTAAGAAAGGAACAATTTTTACATAATACGGAATAAACATCATTATCAATTATAAGCTATTATTAAACTAACAAACAGGAACATTTCTAGTTAACTACAATTTTTGTTCCGCTCTATAACTATCTGGTAAGTGACGCATATATCTGAGTTGAGGTATGACGTCAACGTGTTAGTTTTTGACATATGATTAATTCAAACGCGTTCTGTCATCAACAGTCACTTGTAATGCAATCTTTTGCTCGTTGAAATGCCTGGTCTTTTTCATCTGTCCAATTCCACTTTGTATCTTTTTGTAGAAGTTCATAGAGTGGTGCTAGGAGTTCCGTTGAGTTTTGAAGAAACTTTGCGTAATAGTTGAATAGTCCTAGCCAAGAACGTCACTCTGTGACATCGGTGGTAATCCTGGCCCCCCACCCCACTTAACCACGCCCAATTTCGAAAATTTTCATGTCAAAAGTTTGATCACGATGTGATCAGTCCTGATCAGGCTATAGCTAAACTGATCAACTGAAGATGTAAGAGATATTCACGTTCCACGGTACAAAATTACCATAGTCCTGGCCCCCCACCCCCTCCAATCACGCCCAATTTTGAAAATTTTCATACCTGATCAGGCATCGACTAAACTGATCAACATAAGACCCAGAAGACATTCACGTTTTTTGTACTCCATTTTAAGCGTCACCCTAGCTCCCCCCACTTTTTACCAATTCTCAATCAATTTTGAATATTTTCACAACACAGGTTTGATCACAGCTTGATCAGTGCAGAACACTAATATTATACTGATCAGTCAAAAATTTGATAGATAACTTCAAAAAAGATCAGAAATGTGAAAAAGAGGTAGAAATATATAATTTTTGCTTTTGATATGATGACTGTTGGGTAGACAAAAACTTTCTGTCCGTAGATAATATTCTTAGATTTTTACATATATATATATATGTTTAAGCTCAATTGTGGAGTTGAAGGAGTAAAAGCTAGGGTGACGCTTAAAATGGAGTACGAAATTGTGAATGTCTTCTAAGTCTTACGTTGATCGGATTAGTCGATGCCTGATCAGGACTGATCACATTGTGATCAAACTTTTGAGATGAAAATTTTCAAAATTGGGCGTGGTTGAAGGGGGTGGGGGGCAGGACTACGGTAATTTTGTACCGTGGAACGTGAATATATCTTACATCTTCAGTTGATCAGTTTAGCTATAGCCTGATCAGGACTGATCACATCGTGATCAAACTTTTGATATTAAAATTTTCAAAATTGGGCGTGGTTGAAGGGGGTGGGGGCAGGACTACGGTAATCTTGTACCGTGGAACGTGAATATCTCTTTGATATTCAATTGATCAGTTTAGCTATAGCCTGATTAGGACTGATCACATCGTGATCAAACTTTTTACATGAAATTTGGCCATGACTACGCCCTATGAATTGAGCGTAAAACGCAAATATTTCTTTGATCGTAATTTGATCAGCAATATAAATGCCTGATCAGTACTTATGACAGCGTTATCAAAATTTTGATATATAAATTTTTGAATTTGGTGAGGTGGGGGGGGGGCTGGCGTAGTCCTGCCCCCCACAAGAAAATCGTTAATAACTGTAAGGCTTTTCTTTGATCAGTCTTAAAAACACTTGATCACAACTGATCTACTGATCAAAGTATTTATGATATTTTGGACAAAATTTGAAGTGGTGGGGGGGGGGGGGGCAGGACTACGCAGGTGGCTAAATTTGGCAGTTGCTGTCATGTTATAATTGACAGGGACTTTATTCCAGACAGAGTTCTAGACTTGATTAATTTATTAAGAGATTAAAAAGTAAGACCGTATAGCTAAGAATTGTCCATGAATTGTTGAACTTTATTTGGCAGGAAATCCATCACACGAAAACGCAATTATTTGTAGGGGTTAGAAAGTTCTGAAATGTTTATCGAAGTCTGTATCAATATCAAAAATTTGATACATACATTGCCTTGAAATTACTAAAAATTAAATTTTCAATTTTCAATTTAAAATTCAAAATTGGTATATATGTTTAATAAGGGATTAACATCAACTACCTCTCATCAATTTCACCACAAAAATGATTTGTTTTCTAATTTAATGGGTCATTGATTTTTCATTAAATACAATTTGAATGTAATTGTTACGGATATCATTTAATAATATAACGCGAGGAATTCAACATGATAACTGTTTTTCAAACAAGTTACATCTGAATATAGCAAATCTCAAGCTGATACTTAATTTAATTTCTCATTTGAATTTTCAATTACAGAGTATACATTTAAATTGATTTTATGAAAAAGTATTCAATCTGTCATAGCTAGTTGCCATTTTCAAAACATATGTGTTCTAGTTCTTGGTTAAAATCGTGCAGGTATAATATAGGTCTATAAACGCAGACGTGCGGGATATGACTATACCTGCACGCTTTTAGGGGTTGCCATGGAATTTCGTGGGTTGTCTTGACATAACTGCTAAACACGTGGTACAAATCCACCAATCCTGACACAAGTTTTTTTTCAAGTGATTATTAATACTGTAAATAAAACGGTAATATCATAAAACGTTATAGGTGTTCACTATTTAGCGGTCGAACAATAATTTAATAAATCGTTTAATAAATCAGAATATTAATACATTAATCAAGTCTGGAGTAAAGTCCCCGAAAATTAAGACATGACATCTACTGCAAAATTTAGCCAATGCAGAACTGTTTTCGTAACATCGAGACGCTTAAAGTGGGAATAAACCCCCAGACTATCTTTACATATGTAGTAGAACCCGACGTGAAAAAAACAATGGCGTAATTTTTTTTTCGATCTGGAAATTATTTCTTGGTGAAAAGCGCCTTCAAAGTGGTGTTTTGACCCAAATGTCGCTGAGAAAAAAAAGGGATTGGATCTAGCTTTATGACGACAAAGTCACAAGTCGTGCGGTTTGTCTAACAGACTCAAGAGTGGGCTGATCACGCGACATAATCTTTGAGGTGACCTAGCTCCGAGAAGTCACGCAAAAAAAATTTCTGACAAGGCTGAGCCATGAACAAACATATAAACTGGCGAATTACGTAAAAAAGATGCAATTTGTGATTTCAGGAGCAGAATAAAATCTATTGAAACGCTCGGTCGAAATAATTTCTTGTAGCGTCATTGAGCGCGATGAATCTGATATAGATTGCGGATTAATACAAATGTCAGGCGGTGCGACTGTTCCTTTGTGATTAGTCTAGTGACACATATTAGTTACGTATTCTGTGTGACCGCAGTACTTCTCAAATCTTAATTAGTAGACACGTACCCTTCAAAATAGCTTGATCTTACGCTATATAAGTTTTAACTATTTTTAACTCTATGATCTGCAAGTTGCTCTTGAGTAAACATTTCTACAAGATATCCTTTTCATGATCTAAATGTGAATGTAAACTGATTTGATTTGCACGGGCATGCACAGACGACTTTTCCTGGAGTATGGTACTGCAAAGTATTAATTGTACTGGAGTTGGTACTGCAAAATATTAATTGTACTTTTTTCGGATTTATTTAACTATCGGTATTACTAAATTATTAAATAGACATTTTTCAACTATCATTTCAACGTTTAAGTTTGAAATTGATGTTCGTCTAGTAAAACTTAAACCATGTAATCGTATAGTTTATACGACTGTATAGATAGATATATTATACTCAATAGTCTAACAAAGTGTTCATCATTAATTTTCGTATCAATGTATAAACGAGCATTTGCTCATTTTGGTTACGAATCGAAATAAAAAATTATACACACACACCAAGAATTCAATATTTAAAAAACCATTGAGAATTCTTCAGTACATTACACTATAAAATTCTATAAAATATCGGAAAATAGTACAAACATGATAGAGGGCTCGGACGTTCTTATTCAAGTTTACAGCCGTATACTAGAGCCACTAGAACTACAGTAATGCAGATTCTATCATTTGTCGGTTTTGCGGTATATCTTCATTGCATAAATTATTATCCTCTCTATCAAAGTTATATGATTAACAAAATTAGGGTTTTGCAATGTGAAGTCTCGTTCCTTATTCTACATACGCCACAAAATTATTTTACCAGTCTAGTATTCATTCCTTCGGCTAGAAAGTAGAACATGTTAGCACCATGTCGTCACAATCTGTAATTTATAGGATGCAGCAATACAGTGCAGAAGTTACTTTGCACAAAATACCTTTCTACAGAGACGAGAAATCAGATGGACAGATTTCGCTTCTGTGAAAAGAGGACTATAAAACTGACGGCTATGGTGTTCTTAATAGCGTTTCCCACCATACATTACGATTTTTACCCTCGAAAGAACACTCCATTTTCAGTGCAGACATACGCTTACAACAATAAATTCTACTTAGCTAGCTTTTGTGGTCACCAGAGCATATTTTGATATGTGTTAAATATGTGTGAGAATGAGATGTCAAAATATAATCTTTATAACGCGCGCTACGAATGAAATATTTTCTGATTTTTATTTTCTTCAAATTCGTGAACTTTAAAATCATTAAATCATCTGGAATTTTGCTACTCTTGAGTTTATATGTTCTTCCTTACCTCAGTTTTGTGGGAGAGAAAAATAGATTGCCGTTACAGAGCTACGCCGTCTCAAACGTAGCATCGCGTGATTAATCCGATCTAAAGTCTATTAGAAAAACCACACGACTTGTGACTTTGTCGTCATAAAGCTAGATCCAATCCCTTTTTTCCCTCAGCGACATTTGGGCCAAAACACCACTTTGAAGGCATTTTTCACCAAGAAATAATTTCCAGATCGAAAAAAAAATTACGCCATTGTTTTTTTCACGTCGGGTTCTACTATATATGTAAAGATAGTCTGGGGGTTTATTCCCACTTTAAAAATTGTAGTACAAAAAGATCATAAACTATCACGTATTTCCTGTAAACGCACGTAAGTTACAGACACAGGTTCACGTCAGTTGTCCACCTTCCCAGAATTTCCTTTTTGAAGTTTTCTGCATTCATAAAACATTTTTGCAGATTGGTGGCATAGAACATGTAGGTTTGTTCAAGTAACTAGGCTGGGTACTTCCATCTTCTTCAGATGATTTAATTCAATGTAGAGGCCATGCTTGAGGAGCAACTATAGGTCTAAGTAAATTCTGGGCACCCGATGTCACCGACATTAAAGCTACGACTGTTCAGACACACTCTAGATGCCTCTAGAACCTGTTTTATTATATGCATCTGAAACGTGGGCTCTGTCAACCACATTATATATTGACTGGACTTGACTCAGCTTATGGCGCTATGCTTCGGCATTCTTTCTATCATGCTGCTAAAATTAGGAATTTTCCCCTTCTCATTCATTGGTAACTGAAGATGCTACGACGGGGTTATGTGCAAGTAGTATATTTTCATAAAATTTTGTATCGTGAATTGTCTTATATACAAATATCTTTGACAGTTATATCTGACCATGATTTGTTGCTTTCTTTGTGTAGCAAATATGTATGGCGTAAGGGGGACGGCACATTCTTATAATATGACTGTCTATTGTCTATACTACTACTCCTGCTATTATTATTATCTATAGTTTGACTTCAAAAACTAAAATACGTTTGTGTGATGATATGTTTATGAGCTGTCAAAACAAACAAACAAAGAACTGACGTAGCTTTATTGATCTCATTCAATTCAGGTGCACGGGAAAAATATCTAAAGTACTGTTCAAATTTATTATATTTATGGAATTAGAAAAAAAGTCAGAGATGTGACATTTTCTTGGAAACTCAGAGTTTCGTGTGATAGCGCACATCAGATTGTTTTATGCATATCTTCATCGAGCACTCTATTTAGCAATTTTGCCAGCAATAAAGTTATTTAAAGAATTATATATACATGTACTTAGCAATACTCAGTCAAGCAAACAGCTGTAAATAGTAAATCAATCACACGAGCAATTACATTTTTTTATTGGATTTTACGGAATATCAGAAAGAATATCATCTATTAGATTCATATTGAAATAGCTTGTGGGAATGCTTTTATCCAACATCTCAACATTTTGTTGCGTTTTTATGCTTGTGAAATGTGCAAATGATAGAGAATACTGTGGCCATGGAATTGCTACAGATCGCTTATTGTTCCCCCAATCAGAACAGGTATTATCAATCAAATTGTCATCTCATCGTACTGATTTGCTTACATATGATCCAACATATGGTGCTACAATTGTCTATGGCCAACCCAATGGTGAATTTCCAAAAGAAACGATAACAATCGGACCTCCACAATATTGTTCAACGGGTTCACTCCATACGGCAGATATTAATGCGGATGGGAAAGATGACATAATATGTAGAAATGGTCCTACTGGTAAATTTACAGTTCGATTGAATGAAAATGGAAAATTTTATAATGAAAGGCAAATGGCGATTGGGTTTACGTGTTTGGATAGTGTTATGTTTGGCAATTTTGATGGTAAAGGCGGCGAAGACATATTCTGTATGGATACTAACAGCCCATCAAAATCGATTACGATCTTTATGTTTTCTAATTGTGATAACACGTATCATATTCATGACCCACAGACAGGACAGGTACAATACTTTTCAACCAGCAAAGCTGATTTCCAAAACGGTGCATATGCCTACAATCCAATTAGCACAAACGGACTGTGTAGCGGTACAACGCATACGTTTCCACCAACAGACTTTTTGAGCAAGTGCCCTTACAATAATGGTAACAGAATGAAGGCAATTATATTAGATGCAAACAAGGATGGCTTGGATGATATTTTCTGTGAATCTAGAATAAATAACCCACCTGGTGTGCTATTTCTAAATCTAGATACAACAGGCAACGGAAACATTTTTGACTCCGGAACATTAGTGGCAAATGTACTGTGTGACGAGGGAGGCATTGAAGATCTTTTCGCGGCTGACGTTGATGGAGATGGTGATAAAGACCTTGTGTGTTTGATTGAAAGAGCCAATGCTGGTCTAGAAACGTTAATCTTCTTCAACGATGGATCTGGGAATTTTGCTCAAGGTGAGCCAGCTGCAAAATTAGCTGGATGCTTGAATTTATGTCAAAGTAAAAGATTTGCAGCTCATGCAGGAGATTTCAATGAAGATGGATTTGAGGATTTTATTTGTATAAACTTTAATAATAGAATAGCTGATATTGTTCTTTCATCTCTGAAACAAATCGTATAACTTGCTTCATTGCATACTATTTCCAGAAATCACTTCTTGAATATTATATTTAAATATATCTGACGAATGAGGTTAATACATTTCAGAACCGAATGATATTTTGTCGTGGAATTGAACAAGGGAAATTACTCATGCATCTTGAGAATTGTATTGAATGAGAGATGCTTAATTCCGATTTCATTATAGTGAGTAGCGACAAATATAACACACGACTCTTTTGATTTACTCTAAAACCATCGCCAGGTCAGTGGAAGGGAGAGAGAGAGATCATAATCTATTAAATTTTGAGGCTCTAGAATGATTATTTTGATTCTTATTGTCCTGTATAGGTGTTGATAATGAAAATCTTGCCAACCTGAGTGGCAGATACAACGGTAATCAATCAGTCACAAAAAATCGCTCCCACTCTTTATTAAGTAAATTTTTATATCTATTTATTGCACACACATTTTCTTTCGAGTTTCCAGTAATTTTATCCACTGATAACATTATAAAACTAATGTTAATGAAACATTGATCAAAGTTGACAAAGTTAAAAAAGTTGATAAAGCTACGTGTTTTCATGCCTCAATTTTCAATAATATTGTGCGTGACTGTTTGGATCACAGCTATGACGGTCACTCTGCATGTCTACAATATAGCATTCTACCTTCTATGCTTTGTTTCATTGTGTTCTTTGTATAACAGTAATTATTATTTCATATTTATCGAATAAATCGAAACCGTTGCAGATTATCGTGTGTTTTACTTGTCGCTACTCAGTTTTGAGAATTATTGTGATAATTTGTCAAAATATTATAACCAAGATCTTACCGGCCTATATGCGATGAAATATGAATTTTGAAATTCAAATTGATTTAAGTTCATAAAAAATGTCAAATTTCTCGATTGATCAACCGTTTATAGAAGTGGCTTCATTGTTTTCTAAATAACTCAAGCAAAACAGGCTGTTTAAAGTGTGCCCAAGTAGTCTACCGTTTGTCTAGAAACAAATAGAGACTTCACGCAGACTAAACGATTGTTTGCTTTGAAGCTTTATTTTTTTCGTTGATTATGTACGTGAAACTTATATGGGACAAGATACCTCAGGGCTGAGGATCATTCATTTCGCAGTCAATAACAACGAACAAGAATAGTTTGAAAACAATGTCTATAAATAATTTCTTCATTCAATTTTCTGACTGATAGATTGAAAAAGCGATATGAGGTCCCACTCGTTTGTCCTACCTTGTACTTAGAAGGGTCTCAAACATCATATTGGAGTCTTCATACAAGAAACGAGATTACATGTAATAGAGGTTAAAATTGTTGAACATTAATTAATGCTTTTAATAGACCAGATAATACATTAAATTATAGTCAGACTACAAGACTACAAGTAGTTTGAGTTTCATACCAGTTTTTTGTGAAGTTGAACTATCCTATATAGTAGCATTTCTAAGAAGGGCCAGACGGCTTGAAAATCTAAGTAAGCCAGGGTCTGTTATAGACAGTACACATTATCATGAAACGCATCATATACTATAGTTTTTACTAACGGTCGTGAATTATATTATTTTGGTGCTTATACAATAGTTCTTCCATAATATAGAGCTGATATTTTGATCATCGTAGAAAGAAAACGAGCAAGAAAACGGCGCCAAAATGTAGCGCTCAAGGAAAATTTCTGTTTGCCTTGTAACCTCATAGAACTACCTTTTTCTTTCGCTCTTTCCATCTAAAAAGTGTTACAGATGTGATTTTATGATTTTATTTTACAGATGTTATTCGCTGTCCATGCATAATTTCATCATTTAAATGTATCAATATTCCCAAAAAGTAATGCATTCACCGCCAAAAGTTGGTTGATCTGGCAGCGAAAATGTTACATCTTTTAGTTCCTGTAATTTTTCTCCAAGGAGAAAAATAGGACATAAAACACACCAGCAACAATGTTGAGTAAGCAACTAAGCACAGAAGTAATTTTCTGAACTTAGAAATGAAATAAATCCTCTAATGACACGAAGTTAGATCCATTTGATAACTGCAGAAACATATTTGCAACCGCATGCAATCATTCATTCGTCCGACTGTAAACACCCACTACAGACCACGTGACCACCCACTCCAAACTTAGCCCAATTGGTATATTGTTAATAATTATGTAAGTTATCGTCTGTCTATATACTCCCTCTACACATTGTATGTACTCCTACAGAAATGCAACGAAGTGCATGTTTTGACATATTGTGATATGTTCAGATATAATAGAGACAGTCATTGTGTTAGATAAAATGTAAGTATTTGATTAAAATACTCCAAACAAATCTTTTGACTGAAAAAGAATTCGAGCATACATTCGAGTGAGTTCGCTCCATAGACATAATAGATATAGACTGCTGATGGCGTTCGAAGACGGGCTTAAAACGTAGCACCTATGGGGATCCATAATGGCTGACACATGCTCCCAAAGTGGCGGGGAAAGCAGTGTTTTGACCCAATATTGTTGTTAGAAAATAAAAGAATAGATGAGCCGGATTATTTCAAGCTACTTTTAAAGCAATTAAATATGATTGAAATTAACAGTTTTGTTGTGTATCACTCAATTTCGAATCAAATCTGCTCAATTATTTTATCAAATTTTCACTGAAATATTCCAATTTTGTAAGTAGATATATCGCCGCTTTTGTAACAATAAGACATCAAAATTTCAAAGTTTGCTCAGATTTAACATTTATCAATCATCCAAGCTGT
This sequence comes from Haliclystus octoradiatus, assembly GCA_916610825.1. Classification (NCBI taxonomy): domain Eukaryota; kingdom Metazoa; phylum Cnidaria; class Staurozoa; order Stauromedusae; family Haliclystidae; genus Haliclystus; species Haliclystus octoradiatus. The sequence goes on along the minus strand of OU744450.1, from coordinate 17,794,351 downwards.
ATTTACATGACAAGGTGCATGTTTACTGCTGGTTACAGCAAAACACAGGACGCAGAATGAGTGTAGAAAAGTTTATATTGAAACAATAACAAACAAATTGCAATAAAGCTGCGAAAAATATTCAAATTTAATTCACCAAATATCCAAATATATTACACCCCAACCCCATAGTGATAATAGTTATAAAGTCTAAGATTGATGAAGATAGCCACAAATTAAGCCTCATAATCAGCAGTACCATCGCAAACAAGCGTAGCGGATACCAATTAATATCAAAATATGCAAATTTTTATTATAATCAATGTTTCCGTATCATTAAAACCATATTAAAAAGGTTCAAAAGCAAGACAAATAGACATATGCAGCGATTTAAATCAATTCAAGCACTTTGTGTCTACTTCAAATACCAAATTGTATTGGAATTTTTAGACTTTTGCGGTCAGTTTACAACATACAAGTGCAACTTTTGGGCGCATGTGTCTACCATTTTGGCTGCCCATGAGTGCCACGCGTCACGTGACCCCATCAGCGGTCTATATCTATTATGTCTATGGTTCGCTCACCCAAATATTACAATTTTCTAGAAGACGACGCATGAAGGAAGACTTTTCAATCATCTTAACGATATTTCAACTAACCATTGTTCGAGAATAGCAATAATATATTTACATCTAGCTGTTACAAATTGCAAAAGTGCTGCAAGTATAGGGAAATGATAGTAAAGATATTTGATAAAATGTGATAGAAGGTTGTTTGTAATTGTATGATATTGACAATAATGCAGGGAATATGCAAGAAAATATGGACCTGTTTAATACTTTGCATGATAGAGAAAATTTGTTACTGTACTTCTCATATTCGACAGAGATTGGATTTGTTTGACTGGAGTTTGACAGAGAAGAAACAACGAAACTGTAAAATGATCGAAAAATGTTATAAAAATTTCAACAAAGTTATTCTATAATATGCATTGAAATTGATTATTGATTGATTGACACCGGGAAATTGATTGCAGCAGTGACAGGGACGGTCCATTGGCAATATTATTGCTCATTATGATGCGCAACTACGACGTCATCAAGCCGTCCCTTTTATTTTCTAAACAAACACCACCATCCTACAAGCAACATTAAGGGAATGTTTTCTGCAAGTAAATAAACTTTCACCGATATTATCAATCAAAAATATAGGATGCTTTCAGTATAGCTATACGAATATTCCCCGAATACTGTACTAAGGATGTAGCCCGTGCAGAATGCCGGGAGACAGAAATTTTCCTGGATAGAAAGCATGTAAGAACTGGGGTTATGGGCAGTGGCGAAAGTGACCATAGAGACGTTCCATTTGCAATATCAGTGCTCATTATGGTATCCTGAAAGCGAACGTTATCAAAACATTTCTTTTATTTAAAAAAACAAGCACCACTATCCTATAAATAACATTGTTATTTTAATAAATAAACTTTTTTAAGATACCACAGTATCAATTAAAAAAAAAATTTATTTAAAAAACAAGCACCACTATCCTATAAATAACATTGTTATTTTAATAAATAAACTTTTTGAGATACCACAGTATCAATTAAAAAAAAAGGTAAAAAAGAAATTTGAGCACAGTATCAATTAAAAAAAAGGGGAAAAAAACTGTAGAGGTTGATGTAAATATGAACATACACTGATGCAAAATAAATTAAAAACAGTAAAGCTTTTTATAATATAAAATAATATAAAATAATATTTACAAATTATAAATACACTTGTGTACAAAACCTGAAAGATTTAATAATGTACGCTGCAACAGCCGAACTGAGTGCGTGTGTGTGTGTATATTTTATTTTTATTTATATGGGAAAAAATTAGAGCAGCACTGAAATCTACTACAAAGTTTGAGTTTAAACATTGAAGCATTAATTCTGTAATAAAATAGTATAGAGCAGTAAACAGCGTTTAACAGCGTTGAGTGTGGACTTCAAGTGAAGCTGCTATAAATGACGATGATTTTCATAAAATTGGTTGTATTTTCTACTTTGGTGCTTTAACTCCAGCGACGACGTGACGTATATTCAATGACGTAATTATATGCAGGCATCAGCACATTTCAGTGGATGTGAGTGTGGACTTCAAGTGAAGCTGCTATAAATGACGATGATTTTTATAAAATTGGTTGTATTTTCTACTTTGGTGCTTTATTTAACTCCAGCGACGACGTGACGTATATTCAATGACGTAATTATATGCAGGCATCAGCACATTTCAGTGACAAGAAAAATTATATGCAGGCATCAGCACATTTCAGTGACAAGGAAAAATTATATGCAGGCATCAGCACATTTCAGTGACAAGAAAAATTCCTATGACACTGCAAAGTTCAGCATAGACATGGTTTAAATCCAGCGACATGTGACGTAAATTTATGCGAGAATCAATATTAGTGACAACAAAAAATTCCTATGACACCGCAATATTAGTGACAACAAAAAATTCCTATGACACCGCTGAATTTCCAGTAAGTGCGATTAGAAAGCTACTCGCAGGGCTCGCAGCAATTATTTGCTTGTGAGTGTGGTAATTAATTATATAGGTTAAGATTTATATTGAACCTATGAAATTGCTTAAAGACCATAGAATGACCAGCAGCATTTGCATATTGTTGTCTTTGAAATCTGGACCCAGATTTCAATCACTTTTTTTCATGATACACGGCCTTTGTGTTTCCTTTGCACTGCACGCACGTGATTTTGCAAAACATTTTGTAAAACGAACATGGAAGTGGAAGCATATCTGCCAAGTTATTTATCAACGAACTGGTTTGGAAAGTTACAAGAGCAATAAAGGTGGACATCGTAAAGGCTTCGACGCTTGAAGAAATGTGTACCACGAAAATTAATTCACTTGCTACTAGCGTCATACGAATAGAGGACGGAAGACAGAGTTGAAAACTACAACTGAACTACGACTTAACTCGACTGATTCAAAATTTCATGTTGGTGTTTACTTGATACAAGAATATTGGGGATTGAAACAACGGGAACAGATTTGTTAGCATTCGAAATAGAAATTTATCACCGAAACAAAATGAAATTATAACACCAGGTGAATTCGTTTTTCAATATGGATACTTTGATCATAGACTCCAAATTATGTTTGTAAACACGGAGTCTTCGTCTAAAAATAGTTGTAGTTACATACCTATGCATGTTTTATATTGCATTGTTTTTCTGTAGTATATATGCACGTAAATTGTCAAATTTAGAATCATATGAATTTATTTAGTGTTGATTTGAAAGTACATTTTATCCAAGTTGTTTTGATTTGCGTCAAACTTCTCAGACAGATAATCGGACTGTGGCTCCAATTCCGCTATTTATTTGTGAGCCGTATACATTTGTTGGCTATCTGTAGCCATAGACTTTGCGTTTCGGCAAGTAAGAATTGAGATTTATTCAAAACTGAAAATGATAAACCAGACTATTTTCTTGAGCTTTCTGTCGTGTCTTTCCGTAGGAACAGCCACGAGGACAATCCTCTGGCGTGGGTGCTGACGTCACTTTCCAGAGGATTACCCTCGTTTCTTGTAATCAAAACAACAAAACCAAGAAAAGGCTGCTGGTCATTCGAAACTCTTTAATCTTCTACGTAAAATAATGTGCGTGTTTTGATTTGCATCACACTTGACTGGGAAATTCCTTGTATCACGACACATATCACAATAATTACAAATAATAAAGATAAAAACATCCTAAAGGGAATGAAACTTTGAATAACCACAGACATTGTGAGCTCCTTCTGTAAAAATATATGCAATATCAATCTTCATTTAATTATTATTATATTGTCCATAACGGTGTTGCAATCAAATTCAATCAAATAGTCGGCATAATCAGCCGTATTGTGAAAGTAAACAACACGTAGGCCATCTGAATATCCATCTATTTTGAATATTGTTTATGATATCCATCTCAAGTCATTAAGTGCCAAATAAATCATGCAGCCCCTGTTCACAGTCTCTCCAGAACGGAAAAGCTGAAGACAAAATCATAAATCAGCCGACGGCGTATCGTATGAATTACAATAATACCATCTGACTGTGATTCATTCAGATTTAGAAGGACAAAACAAAATCCAAAATAATAATATGATAATCAAAAATGTCCAAAGTAAAATCTAGATTCCGTAGTAAAATTTCTAATTAAAAACAATTTTGCCAGATCAGAGCAGAAACATAAACAGGAGCACTTGCAATTTGACTGAGCTGTCATTAGTTGATTGATGGGGAGATCCTACTGGAACAATAGCGAGATGACGTAATAGCCATTGTGGTTATTGATGGAGAGATCCCCCACGTACAATAATAGTATGACGCAATAGCAAAAGTCAATGGTACGAGGTAAAATCATCGACAAACAATGGCAGTGCTATCTGGAGCCGCAAAATAGAAACATTTTGCTTCGATACGAAAAGCAGAAAACGAAAATCAAAAGTCAAGAGACGTGAGAAACCAGTTTTGAACACAGCACTTCGAATAGTACTATTTACGAAAATTTTAATATTCAGAATTCGGAGAGATATACGCGAACAACCATTGGAAAGGACTTACAATTATAGGTTGAGATGTAAAGTTAATCGCTTTAATTTCTTTTTTTCAAGTACTTTTAAACCATCATATCAATGTATATAATTTTACGATAGGCAGTGTGAACTCCTTGCCTTTTGCTAATACTTTTGTAGCCCGCACATGACCATCTTTACCAGGAAACACTGCAATTACTCTTCCTAATGGCCACGTTCCTCTTGGTGATTTTTGATCTACTACATTTACAATATCATTTCTCATTAAATGTTTTCGTTGAGCCCTCTATTTTATTCTCGTTCCAAGGGTAGGAATCCGCTCTTTTAGCCATCTTTTCCAGAGAGGATTATCCATCCTGCCTTCAAAATATATGCTGTATCATCTACTGCTTTGTGGAGCAAATAAAACTCGATACTGCCATATAAGAAATGATTTGGTGTCAGTGGCACATCGTCCATTGAACTAACGGATTGATAAGTAAATGGTCTACTACTTAATAAAAATTCTACAGAAAAATTCACGTATCTAATTCCTCATTCATATTATCAGCGTTTGATAGTACCGCTAAAAACTTCGATGCAGAAATTATGATAGTATTATGATTATACTAGCAATTAGTGTAGGTCCAGTAGACTGGTCCTTGGGTGACTTTCAGATTTCTAAATAGCAAAAATAATTAAACAATTGTTACGCTCTGAGAACATTTAAATCTAAGTCCTATAAATTAAGAAGTCTAAAACATGAACAGATGGTTTAAACAAAATTGTCTTTTCCAACTCGAATATTGTCTGCTAGAGCTTGACCTATTTATGCTCTTTAACGTGCGTGACTGCGGGATTTCTCTGACAAGGTCGCTAGTTCCCCCTGAAGAGGGGACTATATTTACATAAAATCTTTGAAAAACTATTTGAAATTCACTGGGCACACATCAAGGTATCATTTTTGAGTCAGTAAGTCTTCAATCAAAATCCAGATATGTCCGACGCACAAGATAATGATAATTTCAATAGTGTTTCCATAGCCTGAATTATAGCTTGGTCCAAAAAGAAAAATTGAAATGTGAAATGCACAATCCAATTTATTTGTCAGAGGAGTTTAAAAATAAGATTGCCAAAATTTATTTTCAAATTCCATCGGGAAGTGGGGTACTAAGGCCCCTGTAGATTAATAGGTAAAGTGAATGGGTAAAACACTAATAATTTTGGAATGGCCCTATTTCATCTTTACAGTAGACATTTCACGGGTATTTTTTGATGGTTATAAAGGTGACATTCTCAATAATTCTGTTTGGATAATTAAAATATTCAAAATCCAACAAATCCCATGCAAATTACTGTTTCTATATGATGCATAAAAAAGCGTGGCTTCCGCTGAGATAATCGCTTATTTAGACAAGTGCGAGGCTTAAATCTGTCATCGCCGAGAAAATTGTAGCGTAGGTGCGAACTGCTTCTGCGGTCACTTCTGATAGAGATGTTTAAAAATCGACTTGGAGCGATGAAACTTACTCTGTGGGCATTTAGAAGTAGATATAGAATCATTCTTGTCTCGTGCCTTTGTCATTCGTGACGGTAAAACTTTACAAAAGTAGGCACAGCATGCTGTCGATAGCATTGAGTAGCAAACAATCTGGATTTCACTTCTCGCTTCACTTTCAATATAATAGCGGTTTACTATTAAACAAATAGTTCATACTTTCCGTGAACTATATGCTCTGATAGCACCACGAGAGGCACGTATGGAGAAAACGAGAAGGCATCAGAAAATTACGAGCCGCCTCGGCGAGTAAATTTCGCCTTCGAGTTTTCTCCTTACGTGCCTCTCGTGGTGCTATCAGAGCATAGTTCACGGAAAGTATGAATTATTTGGTTTAGAACATAGCCAGCCCCGAGTTGTGACTGTCGGGGACGTTTTTTCAGAGCATTTTCTGATCTTTCAATCCATGATCAAGTATGTAATTCTCCTATTTTCGTGACGTCACAGGAAGAAAGCTGAGTCGAGAGCTGTACATTTGCCTTTTTTTAATTCAACTAAAAGCTACGAGGAAAAATTGATATCGAGAAATTTATATTTGTCTTCTTGATAGTAAAAGAATGGATGCTTAACATCGTTTTCTTACATAGTCATGGATTCTTATCTTTAAACAATATTTTCTATTTTTTTTCGTGTGTTATTCATTATGGAAAACTGAATGGGAAAACTTGAAATGGAAAGAAAATATTTCTTTCCTATAATTTGAAGAATTTCGTAAAAAGCCGTGAACGTGAAGAATGAAATGAAACAATGATAGATTTATTGACTAAATGTTTGCTAATTACCTATTTAAAAGAGCAGATTATGGAATTCATGATAACTTTTTAGAATGTTGCTAACTTTCATTTGGAGAAATGGTTTAATTATTTGAAATTTTAGCGGTTGATTTTGTGTAGCCTATGTTGTGGTTTTGGTAGTTTACGAAAAGCTTATCTTTCTACGCCAGGAATTTAGTTTTTATACTCATATCTAGGAACTTCCAAAAAGTGGCCATAAAAGAATGAGGGGATGTATTAATGAAATGAAGTTATGTTATGTTATGTTTTCACAATCATCAATACTGTAAAATTTGGGCTAATTGTTTTTGAATTGTTAATTTTTTGCAAAATATTTCTATACACTTTAAACATGTTTGTTTACTGGCTCAGATATTTCTCCTGCAAGCCATTTGATTTATTTTGAACAACTGAGAAACTGCATGAAACAGCTAGTCACTCAATGAAATTGTATATGACTCTACAAATATTCACTGTATTTTCTTTTACTCTTTATTACTTGCTAGTTTATAATGTCATATTTAAATAATTATCGGTTGTTTGGTATTTTCATAAATTTCTTGCAATCGACGGGGTCAAGCTCGGCTATGGTGAAATGGCGTTATTGGCGTTAACCAATCAAATTGCAAGAATAAATCGTAGCAGATCCTTGATATGTTCTAAAGACAAATTGAAAACAAGAAATCGACATTAAAATGCCCTATTAGTTTGAAATATTGATGTTTTATATTACGAGGATAAATTGAAAGCGACGAGTAAAGCGAGAACATATGTTTGAGAATGGACCTCGCTTTTCTCGCTCTGATGTGCTATACGTTAGGAGAGTATATGGGGACGTGCATTGTGTGTCTGATATTCAAAAGAAACTGTTGAACAGTACATTTAGAATATACTTTGCTGCAAAGAAAGTTAATTGGACACATTAAGGTCTCATGTCATCAGAAACTGAGCATTGGTGTTTATTGTATATTGCTAATATATAAAATCATCGCGAAAGTTCGCAATGGCTGAGACATTTTTTATAATAACTACAACATCAGATGATTGACTTTAATCAATTTTCAGAAGATGTCGAGGTTTCTACCTTTGAAGTTCAATGCTGCAAATGAATTCCATTTGACTTCTATAAGAAACAATAATGGCTGCCTATACACTAAAATATATTTGATAAGTTTTCACGAGCCTATGAATTTCCATAATCATCAACTGTATGTATTGAATATCGTGTAGATTTATGTACATTTTAATGATACAGCATTTTTAAGTTAGAAAGAAATGGAATGATGATATTTGCAGGTGAATAATGCATTGGACTCGCTATATACAAAGACTGTAGAACCTGACGAGAGCTGGATAAATTCAAAACAATTTATTGAAACAGACTTTATTTAATAATGTCAATAATATATCTAAATTCCTTTCCAAATCAAATATGAAAACGATCAAAAAAGCAAAGACTTGATCAATTTTGGAAATATAATAAAATTAATATGTCACTGTATAGAATCGTAATTATGATTAGAACAGTCAAGATAAACAATATAATATATAGTGGGAAGCTTATCGAGCCCATTAATGTGTAATGAATCAAGTATATCAATGCAATGGAAATCAGCATCTGGATGGGGATTGATGTGGTATAAAGAAATATTACGTTTTCACAATTGTTTATTTGTTTACTGTTTATCAGTTTATCGCTCGTTTATAGTTTTTTTTCTATATTTCTAATATCTCCTTGATATTCTCGTTGCATTTTTCGACTGCAAGTAACAAAGCGGCTGACATGATATTTTTTTTTCTTCCACTTTGGGTACTTGCTCCGACTTAGGATACTGTTTGGCATGGGCAGTAATCACCAAATTGTCGTTGAGAGCCTTTGCGCGGGCCAGTCTTTTTATTATTTTGACGGCAGGTGGTTGATAGCCTCTATCCCTGTTCTGAATGTTTTTGGATCAGGTAAGCATGGGATTGTGTGATGTTCGGCTGCTTTTTTCCCAGATAAATTAGAGACGCTCGAAAATATAGTTGGTGAATCCGAGAATAAGTCATTTCTGGATCGCTTTCTATCTTTTCCGCTATCCTTGATAATTGATACCTGATCTCCCTCTAGAAATGTAAAAAACGAAGTGCAAAACATAGCAGCGATTTTGAATATTGTGAATGCAAAATTAATCATAATTTGATGATGTTTGAATTTCTAGGGATCCCAAAATTTGATTGTGTTTGCGAGAAATCATAGGTGAAATTAAATTTCACACTGTTTCCAACCTCAGAAATTAATCTCGTTACAGTGATATGACGTGCAATTAGATATAAACGTCTCTTTTTATAAGAAAGTTTAGAATCCGCCAGTATTGACATTTTCTTAAGAAATTGATAATTTCAATATCCAAACTTTCTTAAACCTAATTTTTTACTAATCGAATATCAAATAGGCATATAAATTGAAAGTTAATATTTTTACATGGTTTAATGCAATTTAACCAACTATAGGAGCTATTAAAATTTTATCAAAATGACACCTCTGAAAAATTTCCAAAGTAAATTCAAGGAGTACATGATCTTGGCAGTTAAGAAAATAGAAACAAAAAACAAGCAAACACTGATAAAGGTTGGCAATCGCAAATAATTGACTTTCTTAGGTCCACAAATCCGCGTATTGAATCACTGTATTTTAATTGAAGAATACTTCACTTATTATCAATTTCCAAATGTAGAAAGGAGGAGCTACGTAGGGTATTTAAGACAGAGTTCATTAATAGCCAAACTACTGTAACGTAGGAAGCTACATGCATAATGAAAAGAATCATGTCAAATTAATTAAGGTATCTGGACATATCTTACTTACCAGATTCATTTAAGTAAATGGCATTCAATTCATCATCAGATGAAGATTCACAATCTGCTACTTCAACTTTAAAAAGAATATTGAGAGTCGTAAGCGGCCAATTTCAAACTTTTAAACCCGGGAAAGGTTCCATTTTGGGAAAGAATATTACATCACGTAGTCTCGTAAGAAAATGGTAGCGATGTTTCAATCCTCCAAATAATAATTTTACCCTATCGTAGCCTGCAACCATGGCTCTCCTATCAGCCTTTACAGTAGCCAGTCAATCATCCTCTTCCTCTTCGTTTAGTAATTTTTCTGGCCCAATGATTCATGGTCTGATTGGGAAATGGGACGCTGGGTAAACATTGGCCAAATGTCTACGAGCAGACACGCAAGCAATATCGGAGGGTTTCATAATATCACCCCTAAACGACAATGTTTTTTTGAACATAACCATGCCTTTGATGATTTCTTTTTCTATCTCCCTCCTGACATCAGCAACATCTTTATTTGGGTGAATATCCATAATTATATCTCTGTTACTGATTGTTCTTAGATCGATATATATATATATATTAAATGTATGCGAATATTTACGATTTAATATATACTGCAAAGGAAAGTGTAATGTACAAATTGCGATCTCATATAGATCTGTAGAAGTGGATACATTTGACTTTAACCAGATGAAATTCCCTGTTGCGAGATTGCTCAATGTATGCCAGTGTCTTACTTATTTAATTTTAAATGAAGCAATGAATTATAAAGGGTGACTGGCCGCATTGGCCAGTCACGCGACCGACGAAGTCTATAATATGCGTTAAAATATTCTAATCCGGTCTCTAAGTAGGAAATCCAATTCTGTATAATACAAATCAAAATTGGCTGTAGAGAATTTAGACATATTCTATGTAACTCTGAATTATGACACACATTTTATTATAACCACTTTTATCATGCTACAACCTCCTTTTATCCCAAAAATTTAATTTAATTTGTTGATTGCTTATGATTCAACAATATCCAGATCCTGTTTAAATCATGTTCTACATTTATGGATAAAGATCGTGTCACGATTCCTTCCATAATATGTTTGTAAGATTATAGCAGTTGTTGATTATCTTTCATTACCATACCTTGGTAGCCCGACTATAAGATATAACTATATTCAATCTATGTAATAGATGCATAAATATTCGCTACAATTTACAACCTGTAAAAGTAAGAGTGATAGTAAATCAACCATTATAAAAAATCGATAAATTGATGTGTACTACTCTGGTGACAGAACCAAAAGCTTATAGATTTCTCAATATTTGTAGCAAAGGTCATAATTCCGATTTACAGTTAAATATTGCTAATACTGTATCACAGCCACAGTTGAGTAAATGAACAGTTGTCTTTAATTTTGATCGCCAAATTTGTTGGTTACAAGTAGTTTTTCAACTTTTACGGTTATTTTAAATCAGTATTATGGCAACGCCTTTGATTATTAGAGCAGACCTCGATATATGGCTGATTGAAAAATGCATATGTGACATTGAGAATCCCAGAAAGCGTCCTACTAAACGAATTGTATTACAGCTATACTACAACTTCATCCGTGTTGAAAAATTTAACGCAGCAGAGGCAAGGAATGCAGTTGTACATCAAATTTTTGAAATATGGAATAAAGCTAGAATTCCAATGGCCCTTTTTCCGAACGCTATAGGAAAATTTAAAAGAATGGTAATGAGTCGGCAATGAGCCAATAGGAATCACCGTTTTTCCTGTGACAACCGCTTGTCTATTTTTTTGCAAAAACGGAAATGCAGATGATCAGATCAGATTTCAGAGTTATCAATTAATAAATAAATAATTTTATCAACCAACATCAAATCTTTCTAAAACCGTTTATATTTACAAATGATCTTATTTTGAAGATTGTATATTTATATTTACGTTTGATATTGTACAATTGTTGAAGATGGAACCGAAGCCTGAAGCATAATTAAAATTCATTTCTCCTGCTGCAACTGATCCATTTTCGCTCGTCGTGTTTATGGTAACCGAATTCGTGTTTCCTTGCTCTTCATCACTTCTGCTACGAAATGGATTGCTTTCTGTACGTCCAACAAGTGAACCAGAGAGAACTGTAACAATTAATTGTGTGGTAGTCGGTCTGTTGTTGTGATGCTGCAATGTTCAGAGTATTTACACCGAGTGGACGATTTCGGTAAAAATATCGGTCTGAAGGTTTCCAGTTTTGTTTTGCATACTGAAACTAGGCCGAGCATTCTGGAATTAATTTCCTCACATAAATAGTATCTCAATGACACAATAACATACTGTTGAAAATATTTACTGCATATTTTGTTTTTTACTTCGTGATTTTCGCCTGACGTGTTTCATTCAGAAGGACATACAAGTCATTAATTGTACAAGTAGGTAACCTTCGTGTTCTGTTGTTATCATTACTATTATTATTATTACTATCTGAATTTAATTCTAAAACAAAGGAACAATTTTCTTTGTTTTGAGCTATTTTGAAACTTTAGTTAACAAGAAAAAGTGTTAGTTTGTTTTGATTTTATTGCGTTTATGTTTTAAACCTGGTCCAAATATCCCGCCATTGTTAGCATTATCTGCACTGTGAGTTCCAAACATGACCATTAGCCAATCAGATTGCTAGAACAACATTCGAAGATTTATAATACAAGATCTTTCACGAATCCATATAGATTGAAACCGGGTGTAAATGAAAAATGAACTAGAACTAATCAGACAAATCTGCTGCAATATAGGCAACAAAGGAATATCACATAAATTCATTTGAACTCTGTATTCTCGATGTGTCGTGCTAGTAATCCACAGTAAATGTCAGCAACGTACAATCTTTCGTTTTCATCACACAATCTTTCCCGAATCAATATAGATTGAAACCAGGTGTAAATGAAACATGAACTATAACTAATCAGACAAATCTGCTGCAATATAGGCAACACAATGATATCTCATAAAGTGAGTTTGAATTTCACACACATGATATCACATGATATTACATATGATATAATTGCTATTACTGAAACCTGGCTGGACTGTTCATGTTTTACTGATGCTATGATATTCCCCTTTGAAAATTACATTATTTACCGCTGTGACCGAAAATCACGTAGTGGTGGTGTCTTAATTCTTGTGTGTTCATCATTGCAATCATTAGAATTTAAACTAAATCACTCAGATTCTGACATAGAAACACTCATAATTGACCTCATTGATACTAACAGTTCTAAAACTAGATGTATTTGCTTTTATCGACCTCCTAATTACGATACTGAGGAATCAGAAGGATTATTCAATCATTTATCAAGTTGTTGCGATATTTCTTACCCTGTTGTGATATATGGTGATATCAATTTACCTACTATTGATTAGACTGAGTGTACATTATCAACTTATCCTTACATTGATAATTGTTTCTTGCACTTTTACAGTGAAAATGGTTTGTCTCAATTTTTAGAAGAACTTACACGCCGTAACGTTATTCTTGATGTCGTTCTATCCGATGATGAATTAACTGTGTTTGATTTATCGGTAGCAGAACCATTTTCAACAAGCGACCACGCCTCTGTTAAATTTTCAACTCAACTATCACCTAGCATCTATGGTTCATAAGTCAACATTACCTGAATATGATTTCCCAAAAGCAGATTTTGAAGAAATCCATCCAGCTTTGTCAGCAATCGACTGGATTATGTTCTTTTCTATTTGTTCTTCTGTTCAGGCTTTTTATGATAATTTTTTAGCATTGTTGCTGGAACTTATTGATACATTTGTTCCTTTGAAGACCAAGCGATCCGGTTTTTACAAATTTCCACTTTATATTCTATGTCTAATAAAAGAGAAGCATCGATTGTGGCGTAATCGTCATTTACTAGGTGGATATTGACTTCCGTTTTCTGTCGCCTTATGGAGTCAGTTATAAAAGATGCTATGCTCGATTTTTTATTGTACCGTGGTCTTAATTCTAAAGAACATCATGGAATTTTAAAATATAAATCAACAGCAAAGCAACTTTTAGAAACAATAAATGACTGGACAATTGCTCTTGAAAGTAAAAACTGTGTTGATGTTGTGTATATAGATCTAGCGAAAGCATTTGACTCTGTATCCCATCCAATGCTACTTTTGAAAATTAAATCTTATGGAATATCTGGGCCATCACTATGATGGATTGAGCAATACCTGTCATTAAGCACACATTGCGTACGTGTTGGTGAAAGTTTATCTACTGAAGAAAAAGATGTGTCAGTGGTGTGCCTCGAGGATCCGTCCTTGGACCACTCTTATTTTTAATGTACATCAATGACTTACCTGATCTTTTTAAAAGAACTTCCTGCAAACTTTTCGCTGATGACATGAAACTTTACACTGCTTACAAATTCGATCAACTCTACCTGATAAGATATCCATCTTTTATGAATCTATCACAGCATTTGAACAATGGGCTGAACGATGGCAATTCAAATTAGCTGCAGGTAAATGTTCTGTTTTACATATTGGCTCCTGAAATGAACAATTTATTATTAATTATGATAACTAATTACGCCGACCTAATTTATCGAAGGAATACTTTGAGAACTGGAAGATATGTGTTGAAAAGAGGATGCAGAGAAGATTCACTTTGGGGGATCATGTCATGTGTCATGTTTATAGAACATACTATTTGATGTAGTTGTTACTAATTCTGTCCTGGAAGGATCCCACGCTAAGGACGTGAATGGTTAATCGGGTCAGAGGACCGCAAGAGGAACTCAATTAGAGCGATATAGGAGTGAAGTGTCCATGTGGAACAATATGGCTTACGCCATACACTATTTGCGTAGAATTTACATCCCTGTCTGATTTCGATAAAATGTTTGTTCCTTACACTTTAAGTCTAATATCGGACCTTTAGTGTGAGACATGCTAGAGAGAACTTTGAATATTTGGCCATTTTTAAAGGTATTACCACCTTTTCTAGCATGATATTCAGTGCTTTTCTCGATATTGCGTACATTTACGGTAAGTCTGGATAGAATAGTTGGTGATTTTTCAATCTTTGTTTTACTAATAGTACTAAAACAATCATCATTGTCAATATTTTCATCGTAATGATTATTCTGGGTATAAATCACTCTTACTGGCTTCGCTGGAATTTTGTTGCGAAATCTAATTTGTTTTTTTCAGCTGCTCTTGCATAATTAAGTAAAATGTTTATTTCATCAGGAATTACATCATCGGAACGAGTCAAGACACCAGTTTGAATAGCATCAGGGAGGGATTGAAAATAAGATTTAGACAATTATTTTTCAGATATTTTTGCGTCTGCTAGTCTACAATGCTTTTCCACTCTCAACTTGAGTTCTCCCAATGTTTCGTTATTTTGCAGTTTGGCGCGTAAAAGTATTAATTCAGCGTGACGCCCTAACGCTTTGGGAATAAATGTTTTTTGATATTGAAATTCTATAGAGTCCCAATTTCCCTGGTCTTGCAGGCCTTCAAACCAAGACTGTGCTAAGCCAGTCAATAGGTTATAAAATACCATGGGTTTTTCATTGACTGATACACCCATATCCCTACAATATGAATTAAACTTACGCAGCCAAGCTGCACCGCCTTCCTAGGCATATTCGTATAGGAACCGTCAACGAGCATGCTTCACTCTGGAAACAACTTTGCCACTAATCGATTGTTTTTTACATTCAGTTTTGGTAGAATAGTTAATTGCTTTCGCTCTATCTTTTACGCATCTTATACAATCACAGTCATTTGCATGCGATGATGACGAACCGTTCGAAATGTTATTTATATTGCCTATATTTGCAAATGAATCACATCTCTTAGTTGTCGATGCTTTATCCAATAAATTTAAATTATCAACGTTGCCATGGCAATTGTCTTCATGTTTGATATTTTTTGTTGAATTAAATGCCTTTTTATTAGGCACACCCGTCAATATAAGTTCGCTTAAGGACGCTTCCGCCGACTCCGTTTGAACTCTTACTTCATCGACAATCTCACTACGTCCATTTTCCTGTTTATTCTGTAAAATTAAAAAGCGCTTATTTATGCTGTCAGTGTTCCTTTTGATTTTTTCCAATAAATTCATCTCAAGGATGTTGCTCCTTGACAACACATTGTTTACCTGCTGAGATATATTGGCATCAAATATTTCAATCAACTGTCCAGCCATTCTATCAATCGATGACTGTAAACAATTCTGTGCATTTTCTTTAATAATTTCAATAATATCCATATTAAATCCATGATCACAAGGTGAATTAACATGAATGCACTTATCCACACTAATTTTATCCATAGAACCTATTGTAGCTGTTCGGTTTTCTGTCTAATATCCGGCATAATAAAGACATTTGAATTATAATCAACGCTGGTTTCCGGCTAAGCCCCCAATTGTTAAGACAAAACTAGTCTATACGTAAATAATCCGAACCAGGCTTGATGACTATTAAATACCAGTAATAAGTTGAGATAAACCAAATGACGATAGCAATTGTATAACAATCAGTATTAATATATATTGTGATAATAAAATATAAGAGCGAGATCAACTCCTTTAAACATATAATTTATATCTCTTGTTATTTCCGATTAACATTCTCTATATCAAATCATAAAGGATTGGGTACTAATCTTCTAAACCAATCATTGAAGGATAGCTAATATTGTCATAACAGTAGCTTGAAAAATTGTTTTCACTTTTCAAGTTTGAGCCTGCAAGGCGCTTTGGTCTATTTTATGCCTTTAATATGCCGTTCTCTATACAGTTCAATCGCTATATTGATGTAATATGAATTGAATTTTTATAAAGGAAATGATTAAGATGTCTTGATTAATTGTACATCGATCGTTTCAATGCGTATTGTGTCTCATGTTCTCCTCCAAAGTTCACTCTCTGTATTATACAGTGATAATCAACTTAGTCAAATTGCTTAATTGTTAGTGATCTGATAGTTTGATCACAAAATGTCCAGTACTGGACATACAGTAATGGTTAGTATTTCTACATGAAAATTACGACTTTCTGAAGTATTTTTAAAATAATAAGCTTCAGTTAATAATTTATTTAATATATCGTACATAATTTAGTGGGCAGCCAAATCGAATTCAAATCGAAATCTCCAGAACAAAAATATTTCGTTTACAATTTAAGCTGTGAGAAAAAGTTTGAACAAGTCATCAAAACAAGTTCATCAGCTTTATGATAATGAAAATAATGCAAAATACTAAATTGAATAACTAATGCCAGCAAAAGATGTCTTGAAGAATCAAAGAAGCGTATGTGAAATAAACAATATAGAGCGGGGCAAAAACGCTTTGAAAATCAGACAGATTTTATATCCTTACTTTATTAATGAAACAAAATGCAGTTCATATTTTGTTTTCATATTTACAAACAAACATTTCAATTCCTTTCAAATAATGGCATTAATGCATAATTTTGGGAACATTGATAAAGCAATCTGTTCTGAAATCAAAGCTACGTTGGTGTGTGTTGATGAAAACAGTCTATATAGCGCGAGGCACAAAAATGTAAGAACTTTTAAGAAAATTTTAAAATGATGTCGGCGTTCAAAAATTTGAAAATATTTCAAAGTTTGATGAGACTATCGAAGAGTATACGAAGAATTTAAAGTTATTAATTCTGAGTTAATCAAAACATTGTACAAGAGTGTTTATATGATTCATAATTGCATGTAAATATGTGAACAATTTGGTTTACGATAGGACAGGTTTTGATTTTCAGATTTTATTTCCATAATTAACGAAAGAGTTTTGAACGTTATTATAATACAGATCTCATTACGTCGTTCAGAAGTAAGAACAAGACACAATATTTTGCTATAGTTTAGGAATATAAAATAGTGTATTTTGTTCTTATTCCTCATCAACATTTATTAATTCAAAATTAATGAAGTTTAATTAAAAGATATATAATTCAACAAATTTTAAATTGAATTGAAAATATGGCGTATTTTAAACTTCATTCAATGATGTCATCCTGTCAGTTAATAAAATTTCTCGTAGCATTTGAATATAGTTCCTGTAGATAATTTTAACAATCAACAATCATTAAATATCTGTTTTAGTTCTGCTGTTTAAAATCAAAATCCATTAACAGCTATGTGAAAGAATGTATAGCGCTGCGATTCAATTTACATTTTCAAGGTTTACAGAAACAACTTAAACATGATTCAAGTTCACTCGAAAATTTTTTAATTCGAAATTATGAAACTTAAATTACAAACGATAATCCCGGTGACTAATTCCAATTGCAACGAAGATAAAAATTATAAATATTGACATATAACCCATCTCTTTGAGGTAATCGTGATGTATGTTTGAATAATAATTGAATATGAAGAAGTGACCAGCATATCAATTATTCATAGCTGGAATTATTCAAACATATCCAGCAATAAAGACCCACTAGTCGTAATTCTCTGAAACTCGGCCAATTTATAAAAACAATTGGTTTTGAAATCCACATGCTACCGATGTAATTAGCTATCGATGTAAATATTTCCAATCTCAATTATTTTAAAAGTAAAGGTATTTAAACTCGACAGGGTGGTTATCACGTGATCGAGTAAATGACGTAAATTAATGTTTGCGCACGCGCAGTGGAATCCATAATGACTGCGACTGCCGGTCAATTAGAAACTTTGAATTGATCATATTTATAATTTTTCAAGTCAAGTTTACGCCGAAGAAGCTTAGCTTCGACGCCCGGTAATGGATTTGGAGCATTCCACGTACTGGCACTATTGCTATTATATGGTGACGGTTGTTCCAGATTACAGACCGAGCGCCACAGAACTAACGGCAGGATTCTCCGGGCAACTTGAAAATCACACAAAAGTGTTCATAAAAATATGTTAAACAGTTCCTTATTTCTTGTTTCAATTAAATTATTTTTTAAACACTTCAAAAATCCAATAGTTGTATTTCATGATACAGCGTCAAAGCCTTCTTATCTTTTTGTGAAAATGCTGCATGTGAGCTTCATGGCCTTTGATTCTTTTGTTCTCCTCATGTTTTTGGCAATCCATAGATGCATGAAAAAAACACGAAATGTATGAAATAAGAGGGCTCTAACCGTGAAATGATTTATAAATTCATCGCCGGTTATTGAGCAACTCAATAAAATTGACTAAAACAAGAAACGGGAAGGTGTTTATGGTTTTTAAGAACATTATATGTGAATTTCAAGTTTCCCGGAGAAACCTGCCGTTTTGATATGTGTCGCTCGGTATATTAGGTAAATTGAGATCTGACAGCGCCAGAATAAGAATAAGAATGAGTTACTACGTGTGATTGGTTATATATAACTATATCATAGAGAATTAGGAACTAGCTTCCAGATCCCAACACTTGCCTTACAAAAACCATAAATCTAGTTTGCTTTTTACTGTTGATATCAACCATGCTGTCCAAGTAGTAGGAGCAATACTTGAACTAATATTTAAACATTTATCTTTGAAATATTAAATCGATTGAAAACTAACAAGTATGGCAGCAACATTTCGTAGCTCATGCCTTCACGTTTTGATTTCCAGTTCATTTATCGCCAAAACCATGACAAAACAATCGATTCAAATCACGTGAACATACAATGCAAGTTAGCTTGAGTCATCTATTTGGCTAATGCAGGGTTACTATCCTTTACTACGTGATAAATTAGCGGGTAAGATAGACTCATTTTGATTGTGTCAACGTTTTCTAAAGGCTGGTGCTGTGTCAGCAAAATGGCTTTTTCTGAGTAGTGCGCAGACTTTACACTTTCGCCAAGATAGTTTTTAGTCTGCACGCAGGCTACATTATGTATAACATCACCTGTATAGATTGCTTGCAATGATTTTAGCAGTTAGGAGGGCTCGCAGTAGCCATCAGCTAAAATACAATTTAGTCAAGCCGCAAATGTGCCTACTGAGTATGTCCATCAGCTCAAAAAGGATGCATATAAAAATACCTGTCCGTCACCAATGACGTTAATAAAATGAAAAGAGAAATTATTGATCGGATATTAAAAATCCTATTCAATCGGGTTCTCACGAATGTCGTCACTATACTAGGTAGCTAATTAATATTCAACCCAACTTGAGATTAAATCTCGCAAGGGAGATCCATAGAGCTAGCTCGTTTGTAACTACAGTATCAGATAAAATTTAAAAAAACCTCGAGATAGAAATCTATAGGTGTTATATTTTCAATATTTGTAGAAAAAAATGAGTGTCTCCAGGGGAAATAAGGCATGGCAGGAACATCGAACGTGACATTCGATAGTAGTGATCACACGTGAAAAGCCTCTACATGTTAATATAGTGGTATCAAATAATATTTAAACGCCTGCAAGTTAAATTTTTTAATTTCGCTGGAAAAATTCATGAGTTTTATGCTACAAATCCTTACCGTAGAAGGCAATCTTGGCAGAAATTTTTGCATAATCTCCTGACAAGAGATCATATGTATCATTTTGCGTAAGAAATGTACATAAGTTGCGGACAGACCAAAATAAATGTTTTAAAACAAACAGACATTATTATATTAATATAGAGAATATTTACAAAGCAAATTTTAAATTTCCAGACCTTTGTAATACATTCCATATGTATAACATAATATATTACTCAAGCGATTTCCCTGTAATACAAACCAGTCTAGCTGAAATATGTAAATTTCACATAAAAGCCTTAATTTCACAACTTCCCTCCTCCGTCGTGTTTTTATATATTTTTTATGTTATCTATAATTGTGTGGCATCTACGTACAAAATACAGAGAATAAACATATAAGGGATTTAATATCAACACTGTAAGCGTTTAATCGGCTTGTATCCATTCAATGATTGTTACTTTGACAAATGGCTTCTTTTCTGCTTCGATCATAATTAGCTTTATGAGAATTCATTGTGAACAACAACCCAGGAAAATCCATTTTGCAATATAGATACTGTTCTCGTATTTGCACTTCAGAGAGATAGCTATTCCAGAAAAAAACAGAACTGACTTTTCCATAATAAGCTGTGTTACCAGCTGCATCACAGGTACTGCCTTTTACATTAGAATTTCGAGCAACGAATAGTTCCCCTCCACCAGCCAGGTCTTTTTCATACAGTCCTACATCTCCATGGTGAAATGCCCCGTCCAAGTATATCTTCCAACTTCCTCCTTCACTTTTCCATTGAAGACAGATATGATGAGGTTTATTGTCTCGAATTCCGTCCACATGGATACTACGTGCCTTGCTATGAATGTAAATACCGATTTTATCTCTAACTATATGAATACCAAAATCATTACATGCTGCAGTGTCAATTTGTTCCGAATACAAGAATATTGATGCATGAGTTTCACTTGTACCACCTTCCTGGAACCAAGCACAACCAGTCAATTCAGTTATAGATAAAGGAAAGTTCACTTTATACGAAGTAAAAGGATATCCATCTGATACTGTATCAGCATAGACGAACCACGTTGGAGAAACTGTAATAAGAAACGTTACAATTTTTAAAATCAACTTTTTCGATTGCTTTTTAAAAGTGATAACCTATATCTATAAATTCCAAAGTCTGTGTGTGTGTGTGTGTGTGTGTGTGTGTGTTCGCGTGCTGTCGCGATCATGGATTTGTTTTTCATTTTTCTCTGTCAGTTGTTACCTAAAAATTTTGTTAGAATCAATGTTATCCCGCGAGTTTAATGACGCTTTTAGTTTTTTATATTCTATTCCCTATTTCCTGCATCGAAAGAAAACATATCTTTAATTTGTAATCCAACTTTGGGTGACAACAACAAAGCAATTTGTCCTTCTCAATTTCACACGCATCATTGACCATTCTCTATTGTTCACGCGATTATTGACCATTCTCTATTGTTCACGCGATTATTCTATTGTTCTATTGATGAAATCTGTTAATCAAATTCTAAATCTAAGTAACGGAGACGTGCAGTCTTGAAAATGAATGGATCAACCCAGCAGCGCGGGTCACCCATTGCTAGTACTATATATTTTATAAAGAGGATACACTAATACACTACCTACTCCTCTCAGTTCTCACTCTTCTGGCAGGGTAATAAATAGAACAGAAACATAACAAGTAGCCGTATTTTTCACAGTAGGACGCCGTATGATTCCAAAATGATATTTTGCTGGCTGAGACAATTCGACAGCGTATTGTGGATGGGGCATGCCATTATAATGCATCCATCTGGAATCAACTTAATTTTCGTCCTATAGACAACTAGCAATGAGTTACCCACGTTGCTTGATTTAATAATATATTATGCCAATATACTAAGCCAATAACTCCCACATCTCCAGTCCTAAAATCCACCAATATTTCAAAGATAGAAGACCTCTTTTTACTGAAAACGTTTACTTTATTACACAAAATAATTAAAAAAAAAATGAAATAATTATACATTTATCAAAAGTGTTAAAAGAAAGAAAGCATATCGTTTCCCCATTTCTTTTGTCACGACCAGCTTTACTCAAAACTTGCCTACTTAAAGAAAGCCATCTCTTTGGAATAGAAATAAAAAGTTTTCAGACATTTATGGTTCCTCTACAAACTCCAATCATCGTTTAAAAATACACTTTATTGATAGCTACAATACTATTTGTGTAATTCCAGACTATTACTTTTGCAACTTATCTACAATTCCTGAAACCCAGTTATGACAATGAGGTTTAGCAAACAGCGTTGATTTACTATTAAGCGTCTTTATTCAAATATAAAACATTGTGAAATGCAGCTGAAAAAGGATTGCTGATAAAATACAAGACATTGTTTTAATAAGAAACACATCATGCTTTGAAAATATTTGTAATTAATTTTTTTGGTTTCAAACATTTAATTTCTTGATAAACTTTCAAATGATATCTCCATTTTGCAGTTTGAAATTATGAATTTAATCAATCTTCGTTTCAACTTTTCATGTTCCATTCAGGTTGGTAAATAAAACCCTATCACAATGAAACCAATGAAATAAAACCCCATAAAAACATTCGACGAAGTGAAGTGGTCAAATAAATCATGCATTTGAATCATTAAATAGCTTCTCCACGTTCGCGCATACAAAATACAAAAATCCGCGAACTTGCAGCTTTAAATAAAAGACCGTGTGCTTGGAAATAGCACGTGCGATTTCACTGAGATTTGAAGAAGAATTGGGAGAGTTATTAGGATACATACGTTTGAAGCGACTCTCTTTTCTATGTTAAGTTTGTATAGTGAACTATTGCATCAGGGGATCCACTACAGTATTATCCTAAAACTACATAGTTCATTGCAATCTTGATTTTGATATCAGATGCCATCAGATGAGCTCCTCTACAATCACACAGAAAGTAAGAATAGCAGCTTAACAACACGAATCAAATGAAAATTAATACTTGATTAAATTCTGGGTAAGAGACGGAACTTTAATTTTACCCTCTACAAGTAAGACTTACACTTCGAACAACCAAGAAAATATGTGGCTTGTCTTTCAGCAGTTAAGAACGATCGAGTACAGTATTGTTTTGAAAGTGCCTAAAATAGCATACACATGCAATCAATATACGCAATATAATAATAATAATTCTGATAAACAGTTAAAGTGATATTATTATCTTCAATATTTTACGGCAATACAGAAATAAATGTGATTGCTTAATCATGAAATTATCGAATCAGGCTGATCAGACTGATACTCAATACTGCAATTTGATTCAATCAAGCCTACTTTTTAACTCAAATGTAGAATATAAGTATCTTTTAAAGATTTATATTTTTAATATTCGATCTTGTTCGTCATCTACTTTTATATTGACGCAATGAAAATCTGTATTCCGAAACTGGTAATTAAATGATGATATCCACTAGTGTTTCTTGCATATGATTACCTAGCTCTAACTTCACAGACTTTGACAAAACTAATTTAAAACTTACGTACAGCATCTCTAGCAATTTAGATCAATATTTAAGACAGAAATAGCACAAGCATGAATGAACTCGTATACGTGCCATGCATTGTTAATTTCCTAAATGCAATTCGACTATACACAAATCCCATAGTCATGTGCAATCGATCTCTTGAATATGAATTTTTCCAATACAAATTTTGCTAATGTATTCCGGATAACTGCATAGTTTCTTTAAAGCGGGAAAACCTTTGGAAACATAATATGAAATATGATTTATCCGAATCTGAAAATCACAATGGCGTAATTTTTATTTCGAGCTAGAATTGTAATATTAGTGTAAACCCCAATCAAAGGGTTACTTTAGACCGGCGAATTGTTGAGAAGAAGGATCGAGTTTTTAAATTGTTGTTGTTATGAAGGAATAATTGCTAGCTGTCGTGGTTATTTCGAGATAATTCTTCATGGTAAGGCATTATACATTATGACGTCGCTCCATTTGAATCTCCGTTTTTCAAGATTTCAAATTGTCAATTTTCCAGATGCTTATTTCTCAAAAATATTTTTCCTCTTATCGGAAACACTTGGTAAAGTAACCAAGACACTTAGCACAATATGTTAATGTAAAAATTTCGGGCTTGAATTTTTTATGAGTCGACCCTATAATTGTCTGCAATATTATGTCAATTATCTTTCACCACGTCAATGAATTCAGACGGACTACATCATTGTAAAGTGATATCAAGAGGAAAAGATCCCACTCTATCAGCGCCTGACAAGCAATGTGGGATGAATGAGCCTCAATATTTAACACAAACATACCTCAATGTATAATTCTGGTACAGAATTGGAAAATTGATATTGTAGGTCCAAAATACTATTTCATCTATTTCACTGTAATACCCTTTGAGACATTCTTTCGATGAGCTTCAAAGCATTACTATTATATTAAAGTTTCTATATACAGTATAGTACGATCATCCTGAAGTCATACTTTTCAAAGAGCTTTTACTAACTGAGCAAAAAAAACAATGCTTTTCGATTGATGCACAACATCATTATCGTTCTGTATAAACAGGGATGTTCTGCGCTCCGTTTTTAGTTCGTGATTAACTTTGGCGTGTCAATAAGAATAGGACTCGACTTATCGAATTAAAGTTCAATAAGCAGGCAGAGGTTCAATGTTTGTGTTTGTGTTCAATGTGCATTTCATTTATCTAGTTGAGAACTTACTTGGCGAAATTCTTCCTTGATTAAACGATAACAAAGAAAGTAATGAAATGAGAAATTAGACTATAATCTTAATAGTACTGTAACGGATATATAATGAAAATAGAGAGGATTTTCTTATTTTCTTTTTCAGCTAAAGAGCAGACACGAATCGTTAGTAATGGATAAATCTAATGTCCCTATCCAGCTTTCTACTTGTTTTTCCTAATAGCATATCAACGTACCAACTTTTCAGGTGATGACATCTTCATGATAGCATATGCATTACGTCCATGATCTGCTGGGGCATTTGTAAGTCTTATAATCTGTTTCAGCATACACTGATGACTCGTCTCTTGCCAATCAGCTGTTGCACAGGATGCCATTTGAATGCATTTGTGTATGCAATGTTGATGACTAGCAGCATAGATTGCTTTTAGTTCTTCGAAATGGGAGTTTTCAAGTATTGCTACATGTTGGTAAAGTGCTAGAGAGCCAGTTGAAGCAGAGAGTACAATCAGTAAAATAGTAACCAGTATTTGTATTGGGTGTATAAGATCCATGTTAATATACATGCTGTAATATGTCCTGAATAAAATCGAGATCCATGTAAATGGTAGCTATTTACTCTTTTCTCTTAGGGTTAACTGAAGATCCGATTAGTTCATGTTTACTCGTACTCAACTCAATAGCATGAATAAAAGTGATTGAAAAGATCAACATGTCATGACGTCAATTGTTTTGATAGTTCTAACATCCCCTTATTAAACAGTGCGAATCTGTTCCTAGTTATAGAGGCTTAGATCTAATAAGTACAATCAATTATTATCATTAAGATGCGTGTATACCATGAAGTAACTGCATTGACCTAATATCGATCATTCAAGCCTTTTGATTCTCATGCAAACAAATATTTTCGTACAGCAGGTCTTGTGAATATATGAGCGATTAACCATTCATGGTTCAGTAGCATCATATTCATCCTATCCGTAGATTTACATAGATTGCCAATGGTGGCATCACGATTACCAACCATATGGCCTATAGTCAAAAATCTAAGTCGAAAACGTTGACTGCCGGTTGCGAAAGAGCGTGCATTTTTGAGCGGTCTTTTAGTTTATAAAAAAATTTCGACTATCGCAAGTTTGATCACCCTGTTGAATCAAATATATTATTCTTTAAAGTGCATTATGGCAGATTAATTCTCTATTTTAATTGAAAATACGTATTCATTGAAGCAGATTTCTAATTTTACTTATTATTATTATTATTATTATTATTATTATTATTATTATTATTATTATTATTATTATTATTATTATTATTATTATTATTATTATTATTATTATTATTATTATTATTATTATTATAATGTAATAATAATAATGATGATATGGTATCTAACAGCAGTTGATATAGTGCTCGATGTCATTTGACAGAGCGTGAATAATAATAATAATGGAGTCAAAGACTACGCATTCATTTTCTGTAACTTAAAGTTTCTCGCTTTATGCGATCATCAGACAGATACTATTAATGAAAAATATATACCAGTTACTCTTATTTGACAATAGTGAGAAAAAAATTGAAAAAAGAGAAAAACTATTGTTATACTTACAATGGTTTTATCTTTACAATTACTAAGTTATATTGATATGTATTGTTATTAGTTTCCTTAATTAAATGGCGCTGTTATAAGGCTACGTTTTTGTTTCTTTGAAATTAGATAAATAATATTTGTTTTCATGCCTACATTTTGATATGAGTTCAGATTTTTTATTTAATATGGCTTCTTTTGAGCAGATGATGTGGAATTTTTCCACTAAACATAGGTGACACTTTTTTGACATATTATTATAGGGTCTGCCGGTTGCCAGAGATGACCATTTAATCGTGTAGTCTATGTCTTTGTTTTTGAGATCCCATATATACTTTGACAATTGCGTACTTGATGATAAGTTGCTGTGTTTGAAGGTCGATATGTGCTGCGTATAACGTGTTTTAAATGTTCCTTCCGTGAGGCCGATGTAGTTTTTTCCTTCTGGATTGTTCGGTGTTGAGACGTTGGCATTGTAAATTAGACTTTTTGATTGGCATTTATTATCAAATGGGCATTTTTCTTTATTTCGACAGTTACATAAAGCGGCGTTTGTGGCATTGTTTTCATTGCTGTTAGTAATCTTTTTGTTATGGTTCTTGATTATCGTGTCCATGTTGCTAGTGCAGCTATAAC
The DNA here is from genome assembly GCA_916610825.1 of Haliclystus octoradiatus. Classification (NCBI taxonomy): domain Eukaryota; kingdom Metazoa; phylum Cnidaria; class Staurozoa; order Stauromedusae; family Haliclystidae; genus Haliclystus; species Haliclystus octoradiatus. The sequence goes on along the minus strand of OU744450.1, from coordinate 17,767,254 downwards.
TTACCTTGACGCAGTTAAAGTTGAATATTTTGTTAAATCTGTGGGATTTTGGGAAATGTTTTTTGATTAGTTTTAAAAATGTTCGCCCAACATTTGTTTTTACGCTTTTGTTGTACGGCGGGTTGAATCAAATAGTTTCCCGGCTTCTCCTTCTTTTGTTGTTGTTTGACTGTGAAGGGCGTGGCTTGAATGACAAGTTGGTCTGGTGTCCGCTTGCCTTCAAAGCGTCTTCGTAGATAACTTTAGATTTTTCGAAAATTGAATTGTTAGTTGATAGGTCGGAGATGCGTTGGTTGATTGCGATTGGAATTTGTTTTAGTATTACAGGTGGATGATTAGATTTCGTATTAATGTAGAGAGGCTGGTCGTTCGGTTTTCTGTACGGTTGGTAAGAGTTATTAGTTAAATTGAAAGTTAGGTCCAGGTAGTCGACCGTCTTCAGATTGGTCTTTGTTGTAATTTTAAGGCCAACATCTTTGAACAATTTTGTTAACTTTTTTCGAATTTTTTCAGCCTGTGGGCCTGACTTGTTTTTGAGGACAGCTAGACCGTCATCTCGATAAAGTCCTACTTCGTTAGCGCCATATATTTCTTTTAACTTTTCTAAAATGAATAGCCCGACCAATTCACAAACCTCCGCACCGTCGTGGCTGCCCATCGTTACGTCGAATAGATTTTCGTTGCCTCTTTTTGTCCACGCCGATCCTGAGCTGAATAGCACTGACTTCCTTGCATGCATGATTATTTTTGTGTCGCTTTCCGAGATCGATGTTAAATTTTTAGCAAAATTAATGGCTTGAGTTAGTAGATTCTTCGATATTGTTGGATAAAAGTTCTCTATGTCAAACACCATAAATGTTAATCTGTGTTTATTTTCCAAAGATTTGAACCAATCTATGACAGATGACGTATTTCTCCATTGGTTTACTTTTGTCTTTTCTTTGACACTAAGGATAATTTTTTCTAAGATCTTTTTACTAACAATGCCCATTTCGCTCTTTGCCGGATTGATTAATCGGCATGTAGGATTCTGTCGAAAATTATCTTTGTGATCTTTTATTGTGATGAAAGCTTCTTGTTGGGCTATAATGTCGGTTCTATTTTCAATTTTTAATTCTTTTGCGATATCTCTCGCCTCTCTGTTGATCTTGTTTACTGTGTTCTTATTTGCCTTCTTGTATGTAGCAGTTACGTTGTCGTGTAGTAGCTTTTCATGTTGTTCTGTGTCGACCTCGTAGAAGTTTCTGGTTTTATCTGCCGGTATAAATGCTTTCGATGATGTCTTGATTTTGGCGATGTCTTTCTTTAACTGGCGTTGGAAGTGGTCGTTCACGTACCTAAATTGGATATTTCGTGTCATTTTCATTAAATCAGCTTCAAAACCTTCTAGCTCCGTAATTTGTGATGGACAATTTCTTGATTTGAAACCAAAATTTTCTTTCGCTGGGCTGTCGTCTTTTTCGTTTGTTTCATTCTCCTGGACTACATCGGCCTCACGGAAGGAACATTTAAAACACGTTATACGCAGCACATATCGACCTTCAAACACAGCAACTTATCATCAAGTACGCAATTGTCAAAGTATATATGGGATCTCAAAAACAAAGACATAGACTACACGATTAAATGGTCATCTCTGGCAACCGGCAGACCCTATAATAATATGTCAAAAAAGTGTCACCTATGTTTAGTGGAAAAATTCCACATCATCTGCTCAAAAGAAGCCATATTAAATAAAAAATCTGAACTCATATCAAAATGTAGGCATGAAAATAAATATTATTTATCTAATTTCAAAGAAACAAAAACGTAGCCTTATAACAGCGCCATTTAATTAAGGAAACTAATAACAATACATATCAATATAACTTAGTAATTGTAAAGATAAAACCATTGTAAGTATAACAATAGTTTTTCTCTTTTTTCAATTTTTTTCTCACTATTGTCAAATAAGAGTAACTGGTATATATTTTTCATTAATAGTATCTGTCTGATGATCGCATAAAGCGAGAAACTTTAAGTTACAGAAAATGAATGCGTAGTCTTTGACTCCATTATTATTATTATTCACGCTCTGTCAAATGACATCGAGTACTATATCAACTGCTGTTAGATACCATATCATCATTATTATTATTACATTATATTAACGCTCCTGCTTGCAGTAGAGCACTATAATCTCATTGCAAAAACCATGGAACAAACAACATTCAACTATTCAATGAAAAATATACCAGTACCACCCAGAAAAACATATCTAATTCAACTAATTGCAAAAATAGAAAGCGTTATCAAAAGGATGCGATGGAAGGCATTTTTCTTCCAGGAGAATGAAACAAACGAAAAAGACGACAGCCCAGCGAAAGAAAATTTTGGTTTCAAATCAAGAAATTGCCCATCACAAATTACGGAGCTAGAAGGTTTTGAAGCTGATTTAATGAAAATGACACGAAATATCCAATTTAGGTACGTGAACGACCACTTCCAACGCCAGTTAAAGAAAGACATCGCCAAAATCAAGACATCATCGAAAGCATTTATACCGGCAGATAAAACCAGAAACTTCTACGAGGTCGACACAGAACAACATGAAAAGCTACTACACGACAACGTAACTGCTACATACAAGAAGGCAAATAAGAACACAGTAAACAAGATCAACAGAGAGGCGAGAGATATCGCAAAAGAATTAAAAATTGAAAATAGAACCGACATTATAGCCCAACAAGAAGCTTTCATCACAATAAAAGATCACAAAGATAATTTTCGACAGAATCCTACATGCCGATTAATCAATCCGGCAAAGAGCGAAATGGGCATTGTTAGTAAAAAGATCTTAGAAAAAATTATCCTTAGTGTCAAAGAAAAGACAAAAGTAAACCAATGGAGAAATACGTCATCTGTCATAGATTGGTTCAAATCTTTGGAAAATAAACACAGATTAACATTTATGGTGTTTGACATAGAGAACTTTTATCCAACAATATCGAAGAATCTACTAACTCAAGCCATTAATTTTGCTAAAAATTTAACATCGATCTCGGAAAGCGACACAAAAATAATCATGCATGCAAGGAAGTCAGTGCTATTCAGCTCAGGATCGGCGTGGACAAAAAGAGGCAACGAAAATCTATTCGACGTAACGATGGGCAGCCACGACGGTGCGGAGGTTTGTGAATTGGTCGGGCTATTCATTTTAGAAAAGTTAAAAGAAATATATGGCGCTAACGAAGTAGGACTTTATCGAGATGACGGTCTAGCTGTCCTCAAAAACAAGTCAGGCCCACAGGCTGAAAAAATTCGAAAAAAGTTAACAAAATTGTTCAAAGATGTTGGCCTTAAAATTACAACAAAGACCAATCTGAAGACGGTCGACTACCTGGACCTAACTTTCAATTTAACTAATAACTCTTACCAACCGTACAGAAAACCGAACGACCAGCCTCTCTACATTAATACGAAATCTAATCATCCACCTGTAATACTAAAACAAATTCCAATCGCAATCAACCAACGCATCTCCGACCTATCAACTAACAATTCAATTTTCGAAAAATCTAAAGTTATCTACGAAGACGCTTTGAAGGCAAGCGGACACCAGACCAACTTGTCATTCAAGCCACGCCCTTCACAGTCAAACAACAACAAAAGAAGGAGAAGCCGGAAAACTATTTGGTTCAACCCGCCGTACAACAAAAGCGTAAAAACAAATGTTGGGCGAACATTTTTAAAACTAATCAAAAAACATTTCCCAAAATCCCACAGATTTAACAAAATATTCAACTTTAACTGCGTCAAGGTAAGTTATAGCTGCACTAGCAACATGGACACGATAATCAAGAACCATAACAAAAAGATTACTAACAGCAATGAAAACAATGCCACAAACGCCGCTTTATGTAACTGTCGAAATAAAGAAAAATGCCCATTTGATAATAAATGCCAATCAAAAAGTCTAATTTACAACGCCAACGTCTCAACACCGAACAATCCAGAAGGAAAAAACTACATCGGCCTCACGGAAGGAACATTTGAAACACGTTATACGCAGCACATATCGACCTTCAAACACAGCAACTTATCATCAAGTACGCAATTGTCAAAGTATATATGGGATCTCAAAAACAAAGACATAGACTACACGATTAAATGGTCATCTCTGGCAACCGGCAGACCCTATAATAATATGTCAAAAAAGTGTCACCTATGTTTAGTGGAAAAATTCCACATCATCTGCTCAAAAGAAGCCATATTAAATAAAAAATCTGAACTCATATCAAAATGTAGGCATGAAAATAAATATTATTTATCTAATTTCAAAGAAACAAAAACGTAGCCTTATAACAGCGCCATTTAATTAAGGAAACTAATAACAATACATATCAATATAACTTAGTAATTGTAAAGATAAAACCATTGTAAGTATAACAATAGTTTTTCTCTTTTTTCAATTTTTTTCTCACTATTGTCAAATAAGAGTAACTGGTATATATTTTTCATTAATAGTATCTGTCTGATGATCGCATAAAGCGAGAAACTTTAAGTTACAGAAAATGAATGCGTAGTCTTTGACTCCATTATTATTATTATTATTATTATTATTATTATTATTATTATTATTATTATTATTATTATTATTATTATTATTATTATTATTATTATTATTATTATTATTATTATTATTATTATTATTATTATTATTATTATTATTATTATTATTATTATTATTATTATTATTATTATTATTATTATTATTATTATTATTATTATTATTATTATTATTATTATTATTATTATTATTATTATTATTATTATTATTATTATTATTATTATTATTATTATTATTATTATTATTATTATTATTATTATTATTATTATTATTATTATTATTACTATTATTATTATTATTATTATTATTATTATTATTATTATTATTATTATTATTATTATTATTATTATTATTATTATTATTATTATTATTATTATTATTATTATTATTATTATTATTATTATTATTATTATTATTATTATTATTATTATTATTATTATTATTATTATTATTATTATTATTATTATTATTATTATTATTATTATTATTATTATTATTATTATTATTATTATTAGCTTTCGTTTATGTCAGTCCCCATTGCTCCACTGTTAACCAAATCCATAAAAAACAGATATTTGAGATCTTGCAGTGTGAGTTGGTACAGATTCCATGTGATTGCGACATACTGGTTGGCGGCGACTTCAATGCCCGTCTAGGTAAATCAAATGACTTCATATCAAATGATGACGAACTATATCTTGATTTACCTCCTTCGTATTTTCCTGACTGTGATATCACTCATCGAAAAAGCCAAGATGACACTGTGAATAAACATTTGATAAGTATATGCAACAGTAACCAACTTCAGATCATGAACGGTCGACTGCAAGGTGATGAAGAAGGGTCATGTACATACTACGGTAAAAATGGCTCAAGTTTGTTGGATTTTGTTCTAGCCTCAGAAAACTTATTTTTTAAATCCTTGAACCTTCTTAAACCCTTAATAATCAACAAAAATGCCTTGCTATTTTCTGATCATTGTTCCATAAACCTCTCTCAAAATCTCTTGCTGTCAACAAAATACAGTCTAAAAATTCTTAACCTAAAATTATATCCGAGGACCGACCTTCTCGCTACGTTTGGTGCAATGAAAAAATATGTGAGTATGCAGAACAATTTGATAATAAGAACAATTCTGAAATTCTAAAATCTCTTTCAAGAAGAACTATTTCATCCAAGGAAGATGTTGACCATATGATCAATGATATAAACTTCATGCTCACTTCATCTGCGCAAGGCATCTTGAAAACAAAATCTTACAAAAAGTATAAAAAATCAAGAAATTTTAAATCACCATGGTACACGAAATCCTGCTCTAATATTAATTATGAAATGAATAACATCGTAAGACTGTTGAAATCACGTCCCAATGATCCGTTTCTTCGCGGTCGTATTTGTCGTCTTAGAAAATTATGCAAACGTGAAATCAAACTGTCAAAAAAAAAAACAATGCTTCAGCTTTACACGAATTAAATGACTCAATGTATAATAACAAAACTAAATTTTGTCAATTATTCAAGTCACGCAAAAACAATTTCCAAACAGGTAATGGTACAGGTAAACAGGTACTTCCCGACGTTGATGAACTATATAATAATCATTTTAAAGAGTTACACGAAGTGAGCTCGGATACAACAACTATAAATAATTTTGCTAATATTGACAACACCACAAAACATGACTCAGAGATCAGCTCTATTGAAAAACTTAATCGACCAATAGAATTCGATGAAATATTTGCAGCACTAAAACTTCTGAAACTGAAAAATCACCTGGAAAAGACGGAGTTCTTTCTGAAATGATCCAGATAACGATGGACAAATTTGTTGACATATATCAAAAACTTTTTGATCACATATTTCAGTCTGGTTACTTTCCTGAGTGTTGGAAGGAGTCCCTTATCTTGCCTCTCCATAAATCTGGCAGTAAACTAAATACTAACTACTTCTAATTACAGAGGAATAAGCCTCACAAGTATCCTTTTTTTGATAAAAGAGGCAATCTCTTTTTTCTCGTCTTGAACGAAAGACTCAATTATTTTTTGATTGCAAATCATATTATTCACAAAAGTCAAGGTGGCTTCCAAAAGAATCGAAGAACGGTAGACCATCTTTTTTGCCTTAAAACATTAATTGCCAAATACACCAAGCATAACTAAAAACTGTTTGCATGCTTTATTTATTTGAGAAAAGCGTTTGGCACCATTTGGGATACTGGTCTTTTATCGAAACTTGAACAGTTAAACATCAATGGATTATTTTACAACATGATTAATAGCCTATACTCAGATAATAAAGCACAAATAATTTACAACAACAATCTAACAAAAACTATCTATCCGAGTATTGAAGTCCGCCAGGGTTGTATTCTAAGCCCAAACTTGTTCGATCTGTACATTAATGACCTCGCAAACTCTATGACATGTCCATTGACAGATCCAGTTTTTCTTGTTGACACACCATTGAATTCTCTCATGTTTGCTGATGACATTGTTTTACTTTCACAAAGCAAAGAGGAACTTCAAAAATGCCTTGATAAAACTCTACAGTATTGCGACAACTGGAAACTGAAAATAAACTATGAGTAATCAAAATGTGTCGTATTTTGCAAACAATTTAATCAGAAAAATTGCACATTTTCTATCAATAATAATGTTTTAGAAACAGTGGAAAATTATAAATATCTAGGCTTTTCTTTCCATAGTTCTTGCAGGCATGCATTTGGCATAAAACAGCTTTGTTTGAAGGCAGAAAAGGCATGGAAAATGACTCGGAGGTTTTTGGGGCAGTCGTCAGCCAGCTATGTCGGAATTCACAGAACATTATATAACAGTATAATAAAACCAGTCATTCTTTACGGCAGTGATATTTGGGGTGATACAATAACACGTACAAGAGGAAAACAATCACATCGAAACATTGTAGCGAAAGATTATTTGCCGGATCCTAAATGTGAAGAGAAATAGTAATATCACTGCCGTTAGAGGTGAACTTGGTTTCCCTCCACTGTTAATGGATGTAAAATTAAACATGGTAAAATATTTACTCAGATTAATAACTTCAGACAGTGATAGTTTAATTTACAAAGCATTCGGAGAGCAAATATTGGACAATTCATCAACTTCATGGCTTAAAAGTGTACAAAAACATGTTCACGAAGTTGACATTAATTTACCTCTGCTACTTAGTAAAAACATATCCCTAAGATGTAACAAAACAAAATTAATTACTGCAATAAAAAATCAAATTAAAAGCAATTATGCAAATAATTTTGAACTATCTAAATTAAATAGAACTATTCCAAGCTTTTCACTTCAATTGGACTTTCACAAAAATATTAAAACGAAACTTGAGTTTGAAAGTTATCTGCTGCTCCCAGACCGAAAGGAAAGGATAGCTATCATTCAACTTAGAATTAGCTCTCATAGGTTAGGAGTCCAGACTGGCAGATATTTCAATATCCCGTACGAAGAAAGGACATGTACATTTTGTAAAAATAGCAGCCTGGACAATGAGATGCACCTTCTTTTTAATTGTAATTTTAATAATAATTTTAGAGATATATTTTTAAAGGTATAGAAAAGCTATATTGTGACATTGAAAACTTCTACGTAGAAAACAATGAAGAAAAGTTAGACATATTATTCACACAACCATCTTTTGCAGTAAGTTAATAATTTTCACACCTTTCCACGCCCCATACTGATCAGCAAACACAAGCTTTTGCCTTCGAGTTAGCACACTCTATACGCTTCTACAAACGGTGCAAAATGAACACGTATCGTATAGCTTATAAGAACGATAGTGTCCATAAATAGAGATTATTTCATGGGAAGCGCGTCCTAAGGATTGTATAATACAACGTAACGCGTTTATAATTATATGTTATAGTCAATGAAACTTGAGCTCTTAAAGTGGTGTCAATGATGAAAGTGTAGGATGTTAAGATCTTTGGAAGCCTGAAATTGAAGTTTTTTTTACTGCTACGAATGTGTTTGAAGGATTCTTTCAGTGCTTTCTCTGTCAGTTAAATGTTTGATTTGAGGACTTGTTTGCATAAATTGATAACATACTCGCAGCAAATTTGTCACATAAATTTTGATCATTGTGTATTTCTCAACATAGAAATGAAGACACTATCATTAAATGTTCAACTATCATAGCCATCTTGTCGTTCAATAAACTAATATAGTAAATTCAGCAAGACGACCAGAAAGATGAGGAATAATAATTAATTTACATAATACTCCAAATCACGGTTGTTACTGCGTATGTGTTATTTCGCAGAGATTGGTGATGATTCGGGATAAAATTCAGTTCCTGTCCACCTCGTAGAATAACAGTTGTAGTGAACATTAATCGTTCTTGTCTTTTTAAGGAATACCCTTGAAGAACTTAGTTTTGATGATTTCAAACTTGACTTCAGGATTTTTTGTGCCAAAGAGTATTAAGGGTATCATGAGCAAAATAAGAATTGGCAGCTCTGGCTTTCATCGCAGTGCAATTTCAAGTTCCATTAGCTGTTGAAGTAAATGAAAGACAGAATGAGGGGAAAAAGAAATATGAAGTAATTACTTAGTAGATGGAAAGAAGCTCCCAGACCAGGTAGTGGACATTAATTGTCAGTTTTGGGTAACTGAGGAAGCTGGAATGAAGTCTTGGCCACCATTTATTTTTGCCAATATTGAGGAGTTCCTCCTTTCTGAAGAGCAGAAGTCTTCTGCAATGCTTGGTAAAGAATGCTGAGAGATCACAAGGAATTTAAAGTGTTGCGGATGCGTAGATGATAAACTTAAGACGCCGTTGAATGTCGACTGGATTGCTAATTTAATATAATTCACTAAATAAAGACAAATACAATGAAATTAATAAAGCTGCATGATATTATGACAGTAATTTGTTTACAAATTATTTTACGATAAACTGCTATTGTTTTCATATTGCTAAGGTCATCTCAATGTATGCTATAATATTTTGAATTAAATCTATCTAAATTTAGTTTGTGATGTAATGTATTCTCTGAGTCTTTTTATATAGTTCTTAATTTAAGGTTAAAATCTAATAATTTGATGTAATAAATTTGTACAGTTCAAAACATAAAGTATTCAGTTACTTTGATTGTAAATGGCTGAAGGAGGTATTTTAACAAGTTGCTGCTCGCAGCACATCAACTCCGTCCCAACCTCCTCAATTTCACTGCGTTAGCGCGTTCTCGTGACTTTACGTTCTTTTCTTTCTCAAACTGACAATTCACGTAACTACATCCATCACGTCAACCACAGCCATCATTCGTGTGAAGCATGCTGGTTCATGTGTGTGATTTCTCTATTGGGAAGATTATGGCATCGTGTGGATCATGTGTGGATTCATAGAATCATCTCAAACACAAAAACTCGCATTAAGTTAAACTTGAAGAATGTGTTTGGCTATCTTCTATCATTCGCATGCTACCAGTACCAGTTATCAACGTGGCATAATATAGATCTAGGTAAGTAGGCTTTACTTAGGCTACAAAGTGTCCCTCCTTCTTGAGTCTGACATTTCAATTTTTAAATTGCATTACAGCGAAGAGTTAATATTATCAAACTTTGCGATACATCTTACAGATTGTTGTTCTTTTTGGTGAGATTAACTTCATCTCAATCGAACACTTCCTGGTTGGGCTAGTAGGCTATACTATACCTCTGCTCATCTAATGCATAGGCCTACCTTGCAATTCAGAACAGATCCAATCTAATCTATCGACATTAAAAGGTGGTTTAAATGATATCTGACTGTGAATTTTATTCCTGTTATTATATTTACATTAATAATCTCTCTTTCAAATGTCAGTAATTCTGTATAGTCATTCCATCATGCCGGTATATCAGATAATATAGGCCTACAGTTATAATATTTATTTCACCAATTTAAGTTTGCAAATGGTGTTTGACTGCCTGTTTGGAATGCTTGTTGTGTCGATGTAACTAGTTATTTATCAAACAATAAGGGATTGGTAGATCCCTTTAGCCTCACAGGGGAGAACCCCTGTTAAAAAGAGACAAAGGGTAAGGTACCACCCCTATGGAAAGCCTCAGTCAATGCAATTGAATAGAATAGAATAGAATAGAATACAGTTTATTAAAGACATTTAAGTGTACATATATGAGGGTTCGAAATTAGTGATTACAAAACTTGTTTTACATTGTGAGATTGTCACTATCACTTCTTGATGTCTATCGAATATTTACAGGTTAAATAAATTGTTTGTTAGAATGTTTTATTTACTATCTTTCAAGAATTGCAATTTATTTTAAATTTCGATATTTTTGCGTTTACTAAAACTGTTTAGGATCGGTTTTCTTCCAATAATAATTGTTTGATGACCGTGTTCTTGAATTGATGTTTTGGTAATTTTGTGTATGCTGCATATTTTGTAACGACTTAGCACAAGTGATGTTTTGGTGGGGGAACGCGGAGGAACGTCGTCCCCCAACTACTTCACTTTTTTCATTTGAAGTGAAGTTTTATATGTTCTTGTTCCGAATAATATTACCATCAATATTATCAGTAATAGAAGTATTATTTTCAAAGCAAACATCAGTGGCAGCAGTTTCTCGATTTTATTATTTATCTGAACTGCGTTTCGGCTATTAAATATCTCTAGCCATTTGGCCCATTTTCAAGATGATAACTTCATATTTTAGCAAGGAAATAATTAAATGACCCAATAGATTATACTGAATTAGTCCGCTCTTGAAATGCACTACAGAGCTCTTGAAGGATTATAATTTTGAAAATATTTCCGGGGACATGCCCCCAGACCCTCTTCAAGAAGGGGCCTTTGGGCCCTTTGAGAATTGCGAGCCGCTCCCCCACTATATTTTTTCATAAAACATCACTTCTTAGCACCGCTGAACATGAAACGTCTCTTGCTTCGATCGGTGGACGGAGCTGGTAAATGAGATTGGCCTTGTTGTCTGGTGTTGTAGTTATGGCGAGCTTGGGGGATCGGTTCTCTGGCTAAAATTGTTTTTGCATCTCATGTTATTGATTAATATTGAGCCAACCTAGTTGTTGAAGATTGTTTCCCATTTGCGAAAACTTTGGTTTTCCCGAAATGACTTTTCCTGCATTATTTATCACATACCGCTGAAATTTCTGTAACAAGGTTGGACAGGAAGAGCCCTAAACTGGAAGCCCATAGAGAGCTGAATTATCATTGACTCGATTACTGTAATTAATTTTGCTGTTATTATCACTTGCATAATGTGTGCTGTGCTTTGTAAGAATGTTCTTGATCGAGAGCTACCCCTAAATATTTTGCAGTTGGTACGTATGATATACGCTCGTCATTCAGTAGGCCTATACGATGTCTGGAGGATTGTTCTTTACCAAAACTCTCTTGTGACCGATACATAATGCTTTCATTTTTTAGTATTAAGGCACAGAGAGTTATCCTTACACCATTCGCTTATATTTTTCAGATCAGAGTTGATTTTATCGCTGGCTCTGTTTCTGGGCAGAGGATGTTTTGGGTTGTAACTGTACAGGAGTTGTGTGTCATATGCGTATTGCCAGGACAGAGAGTTTTGCATTACATCTGGCATATTGTTAATATAGATAACGAAAAGCAATCATCCCAAGATTGATCCCTGTGGAACGCCACAGGCGAGGTACATTTTTTGTGATACTGTGATTATATTTGTGAGTTGGCGTGTGTGTGTGTGTGTTGGCCGTAGATTGCAATGAGTATGTTTTATTTAAGTTAATCTATATATATAAGTAGATAAGTAAAAAGTAAATATAAAATAGCTGGAGCTTTCACTTCATTAACAGGAGAAGCATAGTGTCCGTGTGGCATAGTGTGTTAGTAGTAAGTGCTCAGTGTCCATTAATTAGAGTAGACGTCTAATTAGAGATATTGCAATCCCATTATTACTGTGGTAGAGTATTTTGAGATTATTATATTTGTTTGTGTTTGTGTTTTTATTTCTTATTTTGTTGTTTGTTTGTTTGTTTCCTAAATAGTAACTATTATTGGAATGTTCGTCACTGCTAACAGTACTACAGTTTCACCTTTCAGCGTCCCTCATGGGAAAGGGCACTAGTCCTTGATGCTGAATGAATGTGTCATGTGTTGGAAAAAGGCGGATGTTGGCTGACCAATGACTGACCAATAATTAAAGTGGTACACATAACATACATAATAATTATGAATATAAATGGACTTGGTGTAAATAATTGGAGGAAATCAGATAGAAATTTTTTGTCTGGGGCATCCTTGGTGAGCATGGATTATTAGGGTAGAGGGATAGTATATCATATAATATATCATATATCATAAGTATATCATCATGTTTTCTATTTAAAAACTATCTTGAACTTTAACGGCCCAAATTGGACGACTATGGTAGTTAGTCCCTGGATACTCGGGATTATGGTCAGTGTGGTCTTCTGTATTTCATGAATTTTCTTTGCTAGTTGATGGTCCAAATAGTATTTGCTTTGAGAGGTGTTAGATAGGAGCTTTTGGTGGGAGTTACGGTGTATTTTATAGATTTGCTGAACTGGTTGAAGTTCATATAGTATTTGTAGTAGCTGGAGGTGTTGGATTGGGATTTTGGTAGATATTGTTTGTTACCTAAATAGTAGGCTAACTATTATTGGAATGTTTGTTCCGCTCACAGTGCACATTCATATAGCATCAAGGGCTAGTGTTCCTTCCCACAAGGGACGTTATAAGCTAAAGCTGTAGTGCTGTTAGCGGGAATAACATTCCAGTAATAGTTACTATTTAGGAAACAAACAGACGATAATCTGGAAGGTCCGTTTGGGTGGATAAGATTTCGAGCAAATACTCAGATAGAGGATGTATATATGTAACATAAGGATATCAGTATTTGTGATACTTCTGATGTACCTGATCGTACATGACTTGAGAATTGCCCATTTCGTTCTGGTGGGGTGATAGGATGTGAAATGAAATGCAATAAATTATGAGTATCTGTTAGTTTTATGTATATATCAGTTTCGGGTCTGATTTTGTAGACATTGAGAACAAGGAAGGTGATATGTATGTTTGAGATCCAGTTGAGGTGAATTTTAATGTTTATGTGTTGAGTTTGCCTTTGAAATAAATTCGTTAAGACGGACCTCGGAGGTGGCCACTGGCCAAATAAGGAAACACCATCAAGCCAAGGTAAAGAAGCAATTTTATAGGCTTCCATGTGGATTGTTGAAAGAGTATTGTCTCCAGTTCAGCCATGTCATGTATATGTCAGCGATACTAGGGGCAAATTTAGTCCCCATAGCAGTTCCAGATTGTTGTACGTAGTACTGTTTGTTGAAAGTGAAATAATTTTTACACAGGATTATTTTGATCCTGTGATAAGATGGCGAAGTGGTTGTAGTGTCATTTCAATAAAGGAGGATAAGTTGTCCGTTAAAGAATTGCAACCAAAGACGTTATGCGCCAGGTTTGTGTATTTTTGGTAACAAGTAAAGTATTTTCATTCTAGGTAGAGCCGAGGGGATGTCATGGTGATAGGCTGTGGTAAGATGTAGATGTGCCTGGATCTTTTCTATGTATTTTTCACGTGTAATTACAACCAATGCTCCCCTTTGTCGGCAGGTTGGAAAATAAGTTTATGTTGTGCTTTGGTGATTGATGTTGTTGCGACCTTGGTTTGACTTGGAGCTGCGACAATTAAGACAATTATTATGGTAGTTGGTGTTGTTTGGACCTCTGTTGTTAGACAAGAACCTTTATCCCGTGTTCCGCTCCATGATACTGAGAGTCACTGCATTGTATGAAATGGAGTTCTGTAGCCATTATTGTTGTTATTATTGACATGTAACTTTTTAGCGAATGATGTGAAGCGCTCACTACAAAAAAAAACAGAATGACCAAGGTATATGCAACCTTAGGCAGTGATTGGTCTATTTTCTAACTCGTAAATAATTTGTGACGTCTTTGTGAATTGAAAAGGCGTTAAAAATGATTCACACAATACAGGGTACATCGTTTCACATGTAGATTACACCTGTTTTTCTCAAGTGGTCTATTGTATTATCATAGGCGTAGGAGCTGGGGGGCAGGGGGGCATTTGCCCCCCAAACGCATTTGAGAAAAAAATTCGGGCAATTTTTTGGGCAAATCAACAAATTACAAGTCTTTTGCGGTACAGTGAAAGTGTTCAGGAAATTTATTGTGTATTAATAAAATTCAACACTTCACAAAAACAGTTTTATGAACAGGAGTATACTATGCATTGTGAGCCTACCGGCAAGCTATCTTCTTATCATGTTCCAATCTAATATTCATAATTTTATGCAATAATTATGGTTGCTATATCGCTTAATTATTTTGAAGACTCCACCCCCACTCGTTTTGCAATATAAAAAATCCAGAACTTATCTACACGCTTTATATATTAACGTCTAAAAAGATTAAGACCGTGATGACATGAGAAATGTTACATTGACCCAAATGTGTAAGTGGCAATTTTTAGGTCAATTTTCGGGCAGATCAAGCTATTTCTTATATCTCTTTGCAAATGAAATTATTCAGTCATTCAATATTTCGCAGGTTATACGTAACGTTGTCCTGAAAAATATCAGTAAACAATAATCCAAATTTTCTTGCTCGCTCTGCTCGCAACAATTCTTCGCATCAGATCATATAGGGATTAGTGAAGCAGATCACTATTTGCCATAAAATAGGCTTGTCTCGCTCTTTCAAATTAAATACATAACCCAGTGCTGCATATGAAAGTGTATTTTACGGTGCCTAAAATACACTGCTATATGCAGCAAAATATTCTGCTCTAAGGTGGCTAAACATTCTCAGGAAATAAAAGTAAATACCTAAAATAGGATGGCCTATATGACGAGCCAGGTGTGACTAAAACGTTCTTTATAACGATCCACTACAGGGAGAAATGAACGTTATTATTTACACCGTAAAGCTAAGTTGCAGGAGGAATGGAATAGCTGATAACGGCTTTTTGAATTCAGTAAAAAATTATATAATCATATAATTGCTTAAAATGAATGTAAAATGAATATGTTTCAATATTTAATGACGGTATTAAGAAATTTGTGGGGCTGAAGGAGGCCTGTGATGTCTGTGTTTGTATCCTGCGATAAATCTTCTGCAATTTTGCATGTGAGTTACCTCTTATAACAACATTTCCCGGAAAAATTTTTTCGGGCAAAACCATTTTTGCCCCCCCTGGTTGGAAATGTGCCCCTACGCCTATGTGTATTATGTTTACAAAATAGATGATAAAACGTTAGCTAGCGCATCAATTCATTCGCCAACATTTTACAAGGCCCAGAATGTAGAGTAGCAGAATACTGGGCCTTTGTGAACGTAGGCTATTGTTATTGTAGGCTATTGGTTGTTTCAGAAAAGGAATGATTATTTCTGAGACTGATCGGGGCTGTAAACAGTGTAAAGCCATGTTCACTTCATTATATCGTAGCCTTGTTGACTCTGATAACAAATTGTGAATGCTTGATTATAGTTGACAAGCCTTCCGCTTGCGGCCTGTGTTCAAGGCCAGTCAGCCGGCCCCTGAAAAATATTGGGAAATAAAACAACAACACAATTTTTTTAAAATTATGTGCATTTACCGAAGGGCAACAAAGAACTGTGGAATTTCATTTACAAAATTACATAAATATCATTCAAATACAAATGATGTAGATGTTCATCTTTATGTCAAATATGAACAAAAAATATATTAATTGACTGGTAGTTTGTACCAACTGATGTATTTTGAAACATGACACACTCCAGTTAATAATGATCAAATACAACCAGCAAATATTATAAAGTCAATAATCTTATATATAATCAATAGTTACATATCATAAACTAATTTACCCAAGTAATGGCACACATAGCCACATAATGATCTAGAATACACCATAGTGACATCTGGATGATACACATTTGACCTCCTGAAAATTTTGAATTGAAATTTGCAACATGTTGTCCCAATAGAATGTTGAGAGTGAATAAATAGAATAAGTAGAAACAATATATATACATATATATATTTATACCAGGCTTGATTGTACCTAATGAATGTCATTATTTAGAATTATACCTTCATGCCGTTATGAGGTCTTGGATATTATGCCAGTTATCAAGCTGATATAATAGAAATAAACATTTGACAATTTACATGATTACCATAACACGTCTTACGCAGCCACTACAATATTACCGCTCCCCTACTCCTGTCTCGTTCTTTATATTGGTGCTTGAGTGCGCCTACTGATTTTCTGGTTGTTTTCTGGATGTTATTATTGCTGATTTATTAAGTTCTGATTTATGTTCTAGGGTCTTTACTTGGTTATAGAGAAGTCAGTTGATGATCTCAATTTGTCTAGCTCCAGCTACGTCCTTCGGTGTAGATTTAATTGGTTGTTTGTGCCACTCCACTACTGTTCTGTGTGATGTTACATATTTATATTGTTAATCCATCATATTTGTATATTAATTTTTAATTATTATCTTGATATAATGTCTGTTTCGAAGTTTGCTTCATTCGTTGTCATTCACTGTTCTGAACATTAGGATTCGATTCTGTTTATGATTTAGTATTGATGTGTTAATTAATTATATATTGCCTTTGGAGTACTAGTATTGGTTACTGTAGACAGGTGGTCATTATTTGAGGTGTTCATATCCTAGACGTTTGGTAATCACCTGGACTCAATATCAGGTTCCTACTTTTGAGTTGGTGGACGATTAAATTGTTTTACATTTGCTCAATTTGCTACTTTAGAATTATGTGTCAGATATGACATATTGGTGAGCGGTGATATCCTCCCACATAGCTTTATCCATGACATGGCTGGGGCTATAGGAGTTATTTTGGTCTTTGTTGAGTAGTTCACAGTGATCATCACAGGGAGGACACTAGCTTATGTCCCCTCCTCCAATTTTACACTTTCTCATTGGATACTGAGTAAGGCAGACTGGTGTTCGGCTTGCATAACATCTGGTCTAGGCCCTCCTAACGGCATCAAGGTTTAATTCTGAATGATAAGATTCTATATAGTAACCACCTTGCTAGTGTTCATTTGCCCAGTATCTAGGAATAATGTCTTGATATAAATGTTTTGCTGCAGCTATACATTAACTTCGTACACTCATTCATATACAACAATCGGATAGAAAAAACACATTTAAATTATCAGAAACGCTATTCTAAGCGTACAGCCTTATATGGTCATACCCAACCATAACAGAAACATTCATACTGTCATGCAGCATCAAGGGTTAGTGCCCCACGAATTCCAATAATAGTAGGCTACTATTAAGAAAAAAGCAACTGATGTTCACTTTCAGCCATCGCTCTAGCCAAGAAAGTCCATTATATACTTATAATTACCATGGACTGTATACTATTTAGTCCATTTGCATTATAATTTCTACTGTTCTAAGAACACTGCCTTTTCCCAACTGAAGTGTACAGACACACTCATACATTATCAAGGGTTATCAACGACATTGTCTTTTACAAACATTAATGCTCACCTCCATGTCAATATATTTGCTATGATGGTCTGATGGTTATCGTAATATGCAACTTCCATAGCTAATTAATCTACTTCAATTTCAAAGACATAACCGTTAACTAACAAAGTAAATAATAACAATGTGTAGGCCTAGTCACTCTTTGTTGAATTAAATTAGAAAGTGACGACCAATACCAAAAAGGATCAAGTACATTTTTATATCAGGAACTACCACCAAAACATCATGTCTACCAATGTCCAATCCATATCTTACAACCCGTTCCTTTGGTTCCTTCTCCCTACAACCCATAACGCGAATGTAGTTGAACGTGATGGATGTAGTTGCGTGAATTGTCAGTTTGAGAAAGAAAGAACGTAAAGTCACGAGTGTAATAGTATGAGAATAAAGTATTATACTCAGACAGAGAAGAGACGTGTAGTTGCAGTAACAAGCAACGAAGGAATGGTTTATTATGAATATATATCGGAAACTATACAGAGAGAACGGATAGGATTATATGTGAATGATCACGTAAGTTAGCTGTTTACAATGTAGATTATATTGGTTAAGATGAATGTAAATAGAACTACTATCGATATTATTATATGTATTGAAACTGCTATTGGTGCAGTAATTATGTTAAACTACCACATGCCCCCCTTTGGAGCGCTTGTGATTCATAAGTCAAGGCGCTTAGGTGGGTGGGTGATTCGAGTGCTGCGTCTTGGTTGGTCTACATCTGAATCTGATTGATCGACATCTGGATCTGGTTGAGATGTGACATCATCTGGGGATGAGGTTGATGCAGGACCATAATAATGACGAAGGAAACGACGGTTTCGCCAATACACCCGACCACTTTCTGATTTAACACAATAGCTACGGTGTCTATCATTGATTGAAATGACTTCAGCGATTTTGTCCCAACGATGAGAGATTGGATCTTGAATCCGAACAACATCACCCTGAGCCAGAGGACAAAGGTTGCGAGAGTGGAGATCGTACTGACGCTTTGCTTTTGCCTTCAAAGTGAGTGATTTTTTATCTGCTTCTTCAAGTAGAGCTTTTATGTCCACAGTGAATTTAGCTGGATTGATTGGTAATCGAGTGCGCACAGGCTTACCAAACAAACGTTGAGCAGGGCTCAAGCCATCATTGCGTGGAGTGTTGCGATACTCCAGTAATGCATTATAAAATTCAGAGGTATGAAGCTTGCCGTTGGTGGTCGTCTTGATCACAATAGACTTCATTGCCTTGACAGCGGCTTCTGCGTGACCGTTGGCAATATGGTGATAAGGAGAGGATGGATCGTGATGGATCCCCCACTCTTGACAAAATGACTTGAATTTATGACTGCTAAATTGAGGACCACCATCAGATGTGAGACGGACAGGTACACCCATTGTGCATAGCCAGGCCAAGAACACTTGGATGACGTCATCTGTGTCGGTACCACGACCACAATTCACAACCATTGGCCAACCACTATACTTATCAGTAATAACTAGGAAGTCAATACCAGAATGTTGGAACAAGTCAGCAGAAATACACTCACCAGGACGTGATGGAGGTAAATCTTGTAGTAGTGGCTCTTTACCCAATGAAGGTAACCGTTCTGCACAAGCTGAACATTCACGGACCAAAGTAACAACATCGTTGGTAATGCCAGGCCAGAAAACACATTGACGGGCATGAGCAAGGGTGCGGTCGCGCCCCAGGTGAGCTGCATGAAGGTCAGCAAGGATGCCAGGACGTAGTGCGATTGGGATCACCAGACGATCTTTGAATAGTACAATGTCATCATCCAGAAGTGAAAGATCATGTCGAACAGATCAATATGGATGGAGGCTGTCATCTAGGTTGGACTTGTCCGAAGGAAAGCCACACCTTAATTGAGAGTGAAGCTTGAGGTACACTTGATCCACTTTGGCTTCAGTACGGAGGCGAGTCAGATGAGCATCTTCAACAGAGGATGAGGTAATGGATGCGATGGCTGAGAAATTTGATGATTGATGTTGTTTGATATCATCTTCAGGATCAGCTGGTGATACCGGAAAGCGAGAAAATACATCGACTACGGTGTGCTTGATTCCCGCACGCCAAACAGCAGTGAGTTGGTAGCTTGATAACTTTTCTTTTAGACGAATCAGACGATTGCTTGGGATGTCACTGAGTGTCTTAGCGTTGATGATAGAAATTAACGGTTTGTGATCGACCACTAATTCAAAGGTTGTACCACGGAGGAACAGATGACATTTTTGGACAGCCCAGACCACAGCACAAAGTTCAATTTCAGTCGCAGAGTAACGACTTTCAGCGTCAGTGACGTATCGAGACCCACATTGGAGAAGTTTCCAAGAGCCATTAGGTTGTTCACACCAAAGAGCATACCCAAGTCCTTTTGACTGAGCAGCATCTGTTTCAAGGCGTAGATGTGCCTGATGATCAAATGCACACAGGATACGTGGACTTGTCAGGACAGAGATGAGTTTCTCAAAGGCTTGTTGATGTGCACCTTCCCAGACAAAATTCTGCTTTGTGCTCAAGAGTGCTCTTAGTGGTTGTGAGATCTCAGCTATATCTGGAGTGAACGTCTCAAACTGTTGTACCAGGCCACAGAACGAACGCAAGTCACTGCGAGTGCCAGGAACAGGAAACTTTTGAAGTGCGTCTACCAGGTTTGGAGTGACAGTGTAGCCAGATGAGGACAGTTGATAGCCACACCAAGAGACAGAAGGTTGGGCCAGGAACATCTTCTTTGGATTGAGTGTGATGCCATGTGCTGAACAGCGGGTTAGAACTTCACGGACACGTGCCAGATGGGTTGCCAGATCACGGTCGTAGATGACAACGTCTTCAACAATTTTGCGAAGGTTGGTGATGCCAGCCAGAGCTTCGTCACCACGTCGGTTGTGTTCATCGCCTGCACTACTCAAACCCATAACATTGCGTAAAAAACGATAACAACCCCAAGGAGTAATAAAGGTAGTCAAGTGCCGGCTTTCTGGGGAGAGGGCAACTTGCCAGTACCCATGGCGGGCATCTAGGGTAGTGAAATATTTCATACCAGGAGGTATTTGTGAAATTTCCTCTCGTGGGACCTTTGCTGGGTACCCGGGACGTTTGACAAAACGGTTCAGGGCAGTCAAATCGACAGTTATTCTAGGTTCGTTGGAATTCTTCTTAGGGACGACGACCATGGGGTGGATCCATGAAGGGGACTCTCCGAGGGGAACCTTCTCAATGACACCTTTGCTGACCATTGAGGATAACTGGGTTTGGACTGACTCTTGCCAGTGGAAGGGGACGGTGTAGGCCTTGTACCTCTTGACAGGGATGGCATTTGGCTCCAATTCAATAGACATTGGAGGACCAGACATAGGGGAGAGGGGTCCGTCTAGATTAAAAACCGTAGGAAACTCACTGATAAGATCAGGGATCTCAGAGGAAGGGTTAGGGTTGACATCAGGACCTTCCATTGGTACAGTGTTCTGGGCAGTGGAAGGACTGAGAGAAACGGCTGAGACATGATGGGGCCAACTGGGAGGGAGAATTCCAAGGGCTATACAACCATGTTTACTTAAGAGTGGTGCATTCAACTCCTCGACTACATAGACATTGCAGGCATAACTATGGTCCCCATGAGATAGTTTCATGGGACATGTACCGATTACGGGCAATTTGCACTTGTCTGCCGTAAACAATTCTTCTGAAGGAGGGTATAAGTTCAGTTCTAAATCAGGGTCTAGGTGGGCTAGAGTGAATCGGCTGATAACATCACAGGCTGCACCACTATCGGGTAACCAATTCAATGGGGAGGTACTCCGATAAGTGGTGGTTGGTAATGAGATAGTCTCAGAAGACATTGCAATATTTCCAAGGTAAATATGATTCTGTGACTTTGATTGTTGCACAGCAGCTTGTGCTTTTTTGCGACAAACCACTTGATAATGTCCAACTAAACCACAAAAGGAACACTGGGCTTCCTTAGCGGGACATTCAGGGCGGGGATGGGTGTTTTTCCCACAGAAATTACATTTCCCACTTGGCTTAGACTGGGAGTTAGACTGTTGTTGTGGTTGTGAAGTCTTACTCGATTGTTTACGTTTGGATTTGGATTTCCCAGAACTGACAGCTTGAACTGTGGAAGGTTTGGGCTGGGAGAGTTTGCTCTGGGTGCTTTTGCTAGACTCTTGAGCTGTGCAAATATCTAGTGTCTTCTGGAGGGTGAGAGAAGTAAAAGATTCTGCCAAAACCTTTTGTTGTGTGGCACTATCTTGAATGCCACAAATTAATCTGTCTCTGATTCTGTCATCCCGGTAGATTTGAGAAAATCCGGTGTCTAGTTGACAATGAGGGCATGCCTCGGTAGGGGGAAACCCACAGCTCTCTTCGATCAATCTGAGGGCGGCACAGTACTGATCAACGGTCTGACCTGTGTGTTGACTGCGAAGGTGAAATTCCTTTCTGTCCAAAAGGGGATTCCTTTGACGTCTGAGGTATTCTCCCATCTTTTGTATGATGTCATCGATGTCGTCGGTCTCCTTTATGTCTAGAACACTGCCAGTCCACAATTGCGACCAATCTTCATCAATGGCGGAGCGAAGAATACTTCTTCGAGCAAGTAAATTACAATCGTGACGTATCCTTGTAGCTTCACTGTATCCAAGAAAACGTTCTGTCCAGTCACGAAATGCTGATAACGTTAATGATGTTGGTGATTTCAGCTTCGGTACGTCCATGCGTTTGGCAGCGCCTCTACTTGGAGTTCGGTCGTCGCCATCTTGTCTTGTTGAACCTTGTGGTAAATTTGTGACAAGGCTATTGAGAGCTTCTTGAAATGCATGTTGCTGTGATTCTTGGATAGCGTTTTGCTGTTCTTGCTGTTGTTTTAAGACAGTTGTTAGAAGAGACAGCACATCAGCTTGATTATCTATTGTTGTTGTTGATTCGGCTTCGGTGTGATGGCTTGTTGGTGATTGTGAGCGGTCGTTGTTCTCTTCTAGTGCACGAAGTCTTGTTTCTAACGCTTCACGAAGACGTGTTTCTTCTTGGAGTTTTGATTTCAACTTTTGTGTTGCTTTACTTGGACTATTTGGCATTATGAAATGTATTTAGCGACGATGTAAATAAACGAAAATCTCAAGAATGAACGATAAACAATGGATGACCCGCGACGGAATATTTATTAAACTTGTAATAACTTGAATATCAACTGCGCCATGTAATAGTATGAGAATAAAGGATTATACTCAGACAGAGAAGAGACGTGTAGTTGCAGTAACAAGCAACGAAGGAATGGTTTATTATGAATATATATCGGAAACTATACAGAGAGAACGGATAGGATTATATGTGAATGATCACGTAAGTTAGCTGTTTACAATGTAGATTATATTGGTTAAGATGAATGTAAATAGAACTACTATCGATATTATTATATGTATTGAAACTGCTATTGGTGCAGTAATTATGTTAAACTACCACAACGAGAACGCGCTAACGCAGTGAAATTGAGGAGGCTGGGACGGAGTTGATGTGCTGCGAGCAGCAACTTGTGGTATTTTACCATGAAATATCTCCATCTTATCGATATTGCTTTTTGAAAGCCAAGTGTACCCCTTCTAAAAGTGTAAGCAATGTACCTCACGATGTTTGGGTTGCTGCTGAAAAGTTGACTGGCTCAGTTGCCTCAGCATATACTGCATTGGGTAAGTAAAATAGCCATTGAATTTGAAATAAAATTAAATATTGGAATCACTCTGTGTAAGCTGAACAGTTTCTGACCCTCTAATACATTCAGTTTTTAGTCTAACTATCATACTGAATGTTTATAGAATGGTATAATCATACTATTTTACCAGGCTAAATTATTCTTTCGTATTTGTATTAAAGTGATAAATACCTCAGTTATTCCTCATGGCATACATAAACTATTCAGATTAAGATTGCATTCATCGATCTACATTATTATATTTCAGACTTGGATCTACATGTAATCATGTTGGTGTGTTACTTTCCAAAGTTGAAAATTTCTGATTCAAGGGATTTTTCAAAAATTCAGCTACGTCAGCTTAGTTTAATTGGAATACCTTTGGTAAAACTAAAAAAGGGGTTGATCCAAAGATGTTAGTATAAAAAAGCCAAATTACAGTAAGAAATCTGCAGCACAACTCTCAATACAAAGCAAAAGAGTGAGTTTGTAAAAGTAAATGTACCACCACCTACATACTATTTAAAGCATCTTTAATGTGTACACTATCAGCAGGTGCACCGACAGCATGTTTCATCTCTTATGTTAACTTTCATGTGAACTGTGATTACCAGCATGAACATGACATCAGTGTTGATCATGAAGAATTTGCGTTACCCTGTCATCCACCTTCTACTTTATAAGTTATCCATTCTGTTGATGATAATTATAATGATATAATTATACAACTACATGTATGTTTTCATAAGATGAAGTTAATTTAGTGGTTCGACAAGACTTCACAGTGAATGTTCTGATTAGAGGGATCAGAGAGTTGGGCGTATTACTGCTTCCAATTCTACTTATAGAGTAATGACAAAAATAGATACATGGATCAAATTTCATAATAAAGCTTCTGTTGGCATCCCTTAATAAATCTGTTGTCGCTAGCAATACAACTAATTTACAGCTACCTGCACTAGCATACGATATTAAATGAAAAGTGGGGCCATAAAAAAGTATGACGATGTAGTGAGTGCCAAACATAAAGAATTTCAAAGTAAGAATATGTGGATTATTGGTTTTAAAGATAATGCCTTTGTTGGGGCAAGCCCAGACGCATTGATGTTATGTGAATGTTTTGGGAATGGTTTGCTAGAAGCTAAATGTCCATAGTATAGCAGACCATGATCTAAAAGGTATATGCATAACTCTTTATAAAATTAATATAGCTCCGGAAATTCTGACAGCCTAACTTTATCAGTAAACCATCCTTATTATAGCCAAGTACAGCATCAAATGAGAGTATCTGGATTTCAATTTTGCGATTTCTTGTGTATTCAAGAGTAACTTTTGATTTCAAAGGTTGTTTGAACAATGACTTAGCCTGATGAGAACTGTAGAATTATGTTGAAGAAATAATAATAACAACGTAGGTTGAATTGATTTGTATGGTATATTCTTCTTATGAATAATAATATTAATTCCAAGTTGACATGTTGATAGTAGACTGTACATTAAGTTCTCATAGTTTTCATAGTTTTCATTTACTGTATTTATAGTGTTATATTTCCATTTATTTTCATAAATGCTAGAAGCTGCTAGATCATGCATGGTCATTGTGAGTCATGCGGGGAGTCATGTAGGTTCTAGAATGTTCTAGATGGTTCAGGAAGGCTCCTACATAGCTCCCCCCGCCAGATGGCGGAGCCATAAATAAAAATGCATGATATAGGCTAAAAATGATAAAGATTAATGCTTTAATATATGCTAAATTGTAAGTAATAAATGTATGTAAATATAAATGTAAGTAATTACGGTATAGTAGAAGCTATTAATGAAGGTTTTAGATATGCTTATAGACTAATTGCATAACAGTTAATGAGAAAATTCATTACAATTTTGGTGCATACCAATTTGTTTAATTGCTTTGGATTTTCAGAAAAAGAAATTTTCATACAAGTGTTATATTTGGTTTAATTTCAGTTTCTTCTATGAGCTTGGTAATCTTCAATGTTTCTTTTATAGTCATATTTTTTGCTTGTGAGTTTGATGAATTCAGTATTTTCTTGAGTTTATTGCTTATTCTTGTGTGTTTGATTAGTTCAGTATTTTCTTGAGTTGTTGCTTATTCTTGTGTGTTTGATGAATTCAATATTTTCTTGAGTTGTTGCTTATTCTTGTGTGCTTGATTAGATCAGTATTTTCTTGAGTTGTTGCTTATTCTTGTGTTCTTGATTAATTCAGTATTTTCTTGAGTTGTTGCTTATTCTTCTGTGTTTCTTAGTTCGTTTAGTATTCTTAGTGTGTTCATTGTGTTTCAATGTTCTTAGTTGAATGTTGAATGTTACAATATTTAAAAGTTTTATGATGTTGGAATGTCCAATGTTTAGTGTTCAATATTTAAAAGTTCCAAAATGTTGGAATGTTCAATGGTTTATGTTCAGTATTTTAAAGTTCCAAAATGTTGAAATGTTCAATGGTTTATGTTCAGTATTTTAAAATCTTACTTTTTTAGTTCAGTCTCTTCAGTTTTGGGTAATCCAATTCCTTGTGGTTGGTTCCATTTCTTGTGTTTATTTCCATTTCTCGTGTGTAATTCCATAGTTCCACTCTTTTGTTTAGTTCCATTTCTTGTGTTTAGTTCCATTTCTTGTGTTTAGTTCCATTTCTTGTGTTTTCTGTGTGTTTTGATTAGTTTCGTAAAATGCTATTGTTCTTCAGTGTGAAAATCAATCTAGTTATATTGTTTTGATTCCGCGGTAGTGAATAAAATGTTGTGTTCAATTCCATGTTGTAATAAAATACTTTCAGATTTTAAATTATGTTGTAAAGTCTTGAAGATTATTCATAATTAGTTGTTTTTGTAATTCGACGGACCAATTGATGAGTTGTTCTTATATTTCGACGGACCAATTGATGAGTTGTTCTTATAATTCGACGGAGCAATTGATGAGAACTGTAGAATTATGTTGAAGAAATAATAATAACAACGTAATTTGAATTGATTTGTATGATATATTTCTTCTTATGAATAATAATATTAATTCCAAGTTGACATGTTGATAGTAGACTGTACATTAAGTTCTCATAGTTTTCATAGTTTTCATTTACTGTATTTATAGTGTTATATTTCCATTTATTTTCATAAATGCTAGAAGCTGCTAGATCATGCATGGTCATTGTGAGTCATGCGGGGAGTCATGTAGGTTCTCCTATGTTCTAGAATGTTCTAGATGGTTCAGGAAGGTTCCTACAAGCCCGGCAAACAAATTCAATCCCACTGATTGCTGACATATTCGATAGTGTGGGTGAAGACCAATATTTCTCTAATCTAGACATTTTAAATGCATACTATCAGCTGGAGCTTGATCCTGCCTCACGTCCATTGACTGCCTTCATCACAGAAACTAATTGACTGGGCCAGTTAGCATGTGCCAATTGAGTCTAGATAAGTCTTGAGCAGCATTTCAACAGGATATCGAAATAACAGTTTCTGGCATCTCAGGCGTACACCCCTATTGTGATGACATCTTAATGAAAACAAGGACAAGAAAACAACACAACAACACGCCTATACTCATGGTCATATCATATCATCTCATCAGATGTCGATTTATGCACGTTCACAGAAACAGGGTTAAAAGAAATTGATTGTGTCACCATTGCTTCGTTGTCTCCACCCTGCTATATGCTCCAGCATTTCTCAAGACAAACCAACAGAAATGGTGGGGGAACTGGGGTTATGTTTAAGAGCTGTCGTAATATCAACCTGATTGAAGCAAAAATTTCCCATCATTTGAATATTCGGAATGGAACTTTACACTAAAGCATCGTGTCAAACTTGTAGCAATATATCGTCCTCCTTCATCGCCTGATCTTCCTTCTTGACCAGCCCTCTTTATTGAACAATTTACATCTTATCTGGAAACAGCGGTCATGTCATCTGCGTTATTACTCATCACGGGTGATTTCAATTTTCACATGGATTGTCCAAACAATAATAATGCTAAAATGTTCAATGAATTACTATAGACGTTTGGATTGACTCAACATGTAAACTTTTCCACTCACACATCTGGCCATTGTCTCGACCTGATTATCACAAGATCAAATGATGACTCTTTAGTCACTTCCCTTCATCGCACCACTCTTCTATCTGACCACTATTTTATTGAATGTGCTTTGAGCATGCCAACTGTAAACATTGAATCCAAAACTATACAATACCGAAGCGTCAAGCATATCGACGTCACTAAATTCAAATCAGACATTAAATCATCTACACTTTACACAACTACATGGAATGATATTGACCAGCTCGCAAATGCCTATGATGATACACTAGCAAGTATTCTTGAAAAACATGCTCCTTTGAAAACTAGGATAATATCAATATGACCAAAAGTGCCTTGGTATAATAATGAACTGAAAAGTATGAAGGCAAAACGTAGGAAACTATAAAGAAAAGGATAGCAACAGGACTAGAAGTAGACAAGAAAGCCTTTATAGTGATGATAAATCTGTATAGTGTCTCACTTAATGATATTAAACGCAACTATTACACAGATCTTATTAACCAATGCGATGGAAATTCAAAAAAGCTATTCAATGTCATTAATAGCCTTACAAAAGCCGATGGTATAACAAATCTATCAATTCATGAAGATCCATTTCTTTTGGCAAATGACTTTGGAGATCATTTCTGCAGGAAGATCGATACGATCAGTGATAAAATTGATCATATGGAGAGTGAGCCACTTCTTTTAGAACATCAAGATGTCGCCCATGAACTTTCGTTTTTTACACCATTGACAATCAAGGAGGTAGAAGCAATAATTATTTGTGCTAGCAATGCTACCTGTGAATTGGATCCATTACCTACGAAACTTCTAAAGGTATGTTGTAGTGAAATTGCACCCATCATAACAACAATGATAAATATGTCATTTGAACAATGTCAAGTTCCAGAAAATTGAAAACTTCTTTAGTCTTACCGCTTCTAAAGAAAATTGGACTTAATTTGATATTATCGAGTTTTCGCCCCGTTTGTAATCTTGCTTTTGTTGCCAAATCGGCTGAAAAATCAGCGATTTTACAACTTCTACCACACTGCAAAGCTAATTCTCCAAACCTGTTGCACAGTCATCCTATCGTCAATTCCACTCCACTGAGACCGCACTGATTAAAGTCAACAATGATATCCTTTCAAGCATGGACAACCAAGAGCTATCTTTACTTGTGCTCTTGGACCTCAGCGCCGCTTTTGACACCATTGATCATGCAATCCTATTGGACTTACTCAAGAACAATTTTGGAGTTATTCAAAATACACATGAATGGATATCATCATTCATATCGCAAAGAAAACACCGTGTTGCAATTAATGGAATTAAGTCGGACCAATTCGATATGAAGTATGGTGTCCCTCAAGGTAACTGCCTTGGACCAATCTGGTTTGTTCTGTACAGCTCTGGTCTTTTTAAAATCGTTTCACGTCATCTTCCGTCTATCCACGCCTATGCAGATGACATACAGCTATACATCTCCTTTAAATCATCACAGTCTTCTCAGGATCGAGCTGTAAATGCTATGGAGGAATGCATAAAAGATGTAAGAGCTTGGATGCTTCAACACAAACTTCTAAAAAACGACAGTAAAACAGAGTTTATTATAGTCGGTTCGAAACAACAGTTATCGAAAATATCAATTCAAAACTTAAACGTTGGAGGTATAGATGTCTCTCCAATTGACAAGATAAGAAACTTAGGTTTCTGGATGGACAATCAAATGTGAATGAGTGCCCATGTTGGGAAAGTTTGTGCCAAAGCCTTCAGAAGTTTATATACCAGCAAGAAAATTCGAAAATATTTGGTGGAGTCATCAACCAAAATTCTTATATGCATGCGTTTGTGACCTCTCATGTTGATTATTGCAATGCTCTTTTCTACGGACTTCCTAATAATCAGCTACAAAGGGTTCAAAAGGTATTAAATGCTGCTGCACGTGTTGTCTGTTTGATCCCAAAATACGCACACATCACTCCAACGCTCATACAGTTACATTAGTTACCTATTAAGCAGCGTATCATGTACAAGATTGACGTTATGGTTTACAAGTCACTTAATGGAATAGCCCCACAATATATTTCTGAAATGTTGAAGCTGAAACACAATCGTAGATCAGCATACTTATTACGCTCTAACGTCAGTACTGCATTAATAGTCCCAAGATCTCGCTGTAAAACGTTTGGTGATGGGTCATTTTCAGTTGCGGGTCCTGTGGTATGGAACTCACTTCCCCAAACAGTTTGTGATGCTGCTAATATTGAAATTTTTAAAAAAGCTTAAAAGACTTAAAGTACTTTTAAGTTTTAACAAGTTTTATTGTATCACACATTTTTATTTATTTTTAATTGATATATATTCTTTATGAGAAAGTCTTTTAATAGTATTGCAATTAAGTAAAATACACTATATTCCTGTAATATACTTTCTCACGATGTGATTCATTTAGCTTCTGCAAAATTGATGTTTTATTTTTTTGCAATGACACATATCCCATCCATTTCGCCATTGCCAGCTGGTGATTTCTGCTTTTTGCGTGCTTCTTAAGTCGCTCAGGTTTCTTCCAGTTGTCATATTCAACGAGTCATCCCCCATAAACTTTTGCATGCAAAGCACTGAAATTTCTTGTTCTCGCTCTTATAGGTAAGCCAAGAATATAATCTGTACAATTCATTTCTAAATTCTCTTGTATAAGTTTCTTTCGAATATATCTTTGGGTTATATTGGTTTTGCAATGGTTGAAACGGTGACGAAAAGCAATCATCTGACTGTACAGTTTTAGTTTTAGTACTGTCATTCACTTGCGATACAAAACGATCTTTACTGGGATTAACATCGGAAGATGTATCCTCTTTGCAATTCATATCGTCGTCTGATTCACTGGTAGAAATATTTGATACTGAACCTTCCACATCTAGAAACAATATCACAGTTATATTATAGCACTTACTATTTTAATTGGGATAATGATATTCAATGTTCCCTATATATATGTGCTGTAATACTTTGCTTAATAGATAGTGCTCAATGCTATGTAGCAGAGCGTGCCATAGTATTGAAAATAGTCAGATCATTAGGCAATCTATTAATGTGCTATCATGTATAAACTTATTTATTGCAATACCTTCAGATGTTCAATGAACATAACTATCCCCGTCACTTAATAAGCGAGATTATTTCATAGGAAAAATGATTGCATAAAGATGTATTTCACAATAATAAGTTATTGGCTTGCTACCCCTATACTGTGCAAAACGAAACTGAAAAACCGTTTAATAGCTTATTCGTTAGCAAAAGCCAGAAATCAAAACATATCAGCATTTTTTAAGGGGAATAGTATTGCCAGTGGAAAGTTGGAAACACTATTAAACTAAACAAAGTATTTTAATTTAAATGTAAACCAATTGAACAATCAATCAACGTACGTACCTGTTTCCATATGTGATTCTTCAGGTGCTTCATTATCATTTGAGCAAGCAGTGGATATTATTTCTTCTGTTGCTGAATTACCTGTTCCTGGAGAAGTTGCTTTATTACAAAAAATTCCGCTAAGCAAAGTTTGATTACTTTCTACCACAACCGTAAACTTAACAGTGCATTCAGGATGTTGTTTAGCATGTTTATCTTGATAGTCAGAATCAATCTCCTTCGAACATTTATTACATTTGACGCGTTGTCGATATGCTCTTTTTCGAGGTCTTGTCGACATTTTGTTAAGATCATAAATTAAAACTGAATGAATGTCTCATGAATTAAATATTGAAAAAATGAATGGATGATGAATTTTTTGTTCCTGTGAGGGTGTGAGGCTGTGATATCCTGATTGAATACATTTCTTTTTATAAAACATAATGATCGTATATGTCATATGTGCTACTAACAGAGAGGAAACGTCACAATATTTCAGCATCAGAAACTTCAATAGGCATTATATTTAAATGGAATTAAATTTCCAAGGAAAATTAGACCTTTTAAGACCTCTAAGTGCTATACCTTTTGATTTTAATTAAAAAAAAAATTATGACCTTATTTCTACTTGAAAAACGGTCTGTAGAGCAGTTGTTGCCAAGAAATTTGAATACCATTTGACTGCGTCATTGGCACTATTTCATACCATACCATTGTTAATAAATTTTCGGGAACTAACTTTAACTAACTTTAACTAAGTACTGTAGATGGAATATTTGACTTATAAAGTAATCTTCTTAAATAGTTTACTTTCAAACAAAATATTTCTTTACAATGTACGATGCTCAACCAACCAATCATATTTGCCTTGATTGAGAAGTTCGTTCGATTATTCCCGAAATTTTATAAAGCCTAATAAATATTTAATAAATTATACAATTTAAATGAGAAAATGTGAATAATCTACATAACACAAGTTATTTTACTGACAAAGCATTAAGTAGATGATAAAAGACAACAATCCTGCCAATAATCCCGAATAATTCTATGCCGAAAGACAGAGAGGAATTAATTTTGCCCGAAAATTGCCCGAAAAATTCTCCTCAGCAAATTATTATTTATCAGGTACGTATTATATCTACAACGAAATACATGCGTGAAGTGGGTATTATATTTACTTCATATGGAAACAGTCTGTTCACTGTTCAAATATTGCAACCTTAGCAGCATCTAGGACTGTTCTTTCATTGACTTATCTTGTTCATGCATATAAAGCTTTTGCTTGTCCGATTGTGGAATCTGATACCTGTTTGGAGCCTTTATCTAATGAAAGACATAGATATTATCGAAAACATTCAACGTAAATTTACCCGCATCGTCTGTAGACGTTCTGGCATCGGTTACAACAGGTTAACAGCTAATAAGATCGTTTGCAAAAACTCAATCTTACAGCACTAGAATCTAGCGGTGTTTTTAATGTCGTAGTTACTGTTTACAAAATTCTAAATGGCTTAGTTGATACAGATGTTACAATATTTTGTATGATATCATATTCGAAATATCCATCATGATTCGAAACAAAGTCTGTGGTGCACGCCATGAGGTAACACATGTATGATAAGGTGACGATTTGTTTGAAACTTAAGTTTCCACCATGTTGTGTTTGCCATTGGCAAATTTGGAGCACCCTTTCCACTCCAATTCTATATTTTGAGAGAGCGATTTTTAACAGTTTCATCCAGCTCAAGTTTACTAAATGAGAAAGACATCAAGAATTGGTCAGCGAAAGAAGATGTTTGAGTATTAGAAAATGAAGAGAAAATTGGATGACGATGATGGTAGTTTGAAGTGCTTTTTCATGAACTTTGTTTTGATATTATTGATGGTGTTGATCTGTGATAATTTCAAATATAAGCCAATGACGTGGAAACCATAACAAACAACTGATGCTTTATCTCCATGTCAAATATTTCCATTGTGACTTGGAAGGACAAGGGGAAGATGTTGAAAGGGACTGATGGAGAAAGACATGTTTTGTTTGTATATGTGACTGTGGGAAGATAGCGTTGTTTGTAACGTTACTCCTGGAGAGGTAAATTCTTTTACATAATCCAAGTTTTACAACATTTTGTAGCCTCTGTTTTGCCCAAATTCACTTCCAATTTATTAACAATTGACCAGTTCTATAAGAGTTAGTAAAGCAGCTTGCATTAAATAAACGTCATTCGAATGCAAAACCAGATCTTCAGCAAAAAACAACGAAGCCCGGAAGGTTATTATATGTAGCATTTGCAGAGTATTGATGTTTTAAATTGTCGTAAACATTATAAATAAACTTGTAAGCTAAAGCAGAGCCCAATGTAGCTTTGAATCGCGTTTCAGTTGAGCTGCAGCTTGAAGATAAAGATTTCTGTTTAAACAAGTGCTAACGTTTTGGCCTTAATGATTGGCTGTTGGCGTAAAAAATGAGGAGGGGTGGAATGTCTTTCTGCTCCAATCAGCCACGATGCTTTCTTAAACACGATTTTCGTGTATGGTGTTCGCAGAATAATAGACCAGAGAACTGGTACTGTGGTCTTTAAAAAACTGAGTGTATACTGGATCAGAGTCAGGACAGGTGCTGAAGAAAACTGTTGATATGAACAGTAGGAAACATCAAGCATTAACTCACTCTTATTTTCATACTTAAGTACAATAACAGTTGTTTATAAGGGCGCCCTATAGGGAACCTCCAACAAGTACCCTATATGGATAATGTGTGCCGTCATAGCCAATTATTTATAAGAAGAGAAATACGGAATTCCACCAGGAACATTACAGTTTCTATTATACAAGCAAGTTTAAAATCTCTCTTATATCACATGAGTTACCTGATTTGTAGGTTTATCAAACAAAGGATAATATTCATTGACATTTTTTGAATTCTAATATTGAAAAAAGATCTCCAGTTAACGCATATCTGCGTATTTGAGAATATTATTCTAATATTCAAAACCTCAATTTCAAGTCTCTCATCGTCATTTATATATTGTGCCATTTATCCACATAATGACGAATACGAAAGATATAGATATCAACTTAGAATAACTAAACTAACTTTAATATAATTTTAAATGTATATTCATTCAATTAATTTTGTTTTGACAAACTGCTTCCTTTCTGCTTCCATCGACTGTTGCTTCGTGAGATTTCATAGTGAACAACAACCCAGAGAAATTCATTTTGCAGTATAAATATTGTTCTTGTATTTGAACTTCAGAGAGGTAATTATTCCATAAGAAAACGGAACTGACTTTTCCATAAAAAGCTGTGTTACCAGCTGTATCGCACGTTTTTCCTTTTATGTTAGCATTCCGAGCAACAAATACTTCCCCACCACCAGCCAGGCTTCTATCATACAATCCATCACCTTTGTGATGCAATGCCCCATCCAAGTATAGCCTCCAACGCCCCCTTCCACTTTTCCATTGAAGACAAATATGATGTGGTTGATTGTCTCTGATTCCGTTCACAACGATATTATCTACCCGATTATGAACATTGACAATGATTTTATTATCCGACATAAACAGACCAAAATCATTGCATAGTGAATCGTCAGAGGGTTCTGAATACAAGAATATTGCTGCATTAGTTTTACTTGTACCATCTTCCTGGAACCAGGCACAACCAGTCATCTCAGTCATAGATGAAGTGAAGTTAACCTTATACTTTGTGTACGGATAGTCAGATATTGATATATTGTAAATGAGCCACGTTGGAGAAACTGTAACAAGAAAATGTTAAAGAACTTGAGTCAAGTATATAATTTGGTTCGGAGGGGATCTGTCCAAGACTACCCTGTGTAAATAATTGATGCAAAGCTAATCCTTTTCTAAACAATAGTTCTCATGCTAACTTCATTATCGCAACTAAAAAGGCAACTGAAATATGATCCCGAAATAAATGGCACGTCCCCATATAGCCTATAGCCTTCGTATGTAAATTGGAATTATAATTCAACATCAATGCAACAACACACTGTGTGAGACGTATAAATCAGGAGGCTGAGCAAAGTGCGTTGCTATGCAGCAGGCTCACTGTGCGTGAAAATATGTGGTTTTAAGTGACCCATCTAATGCAATAGTCAGCGAGCGTATTTCTGACGCAATAGTCAGCGAGCTTCTCTTGTAACTGCTTCCACTTCTTTTTTATCCCATTTTTCAATTCAGATTCAGATTGTTCAGTAAATTCAAATTACACTCTACAAGTGGCTGAAAAGTCTGAAATTCGAAGGAGGTTAAATTTTTTGACCCAAAAGTGGCTTGCTGCCGGCATATCTTTCTATTAATATACACCGCATTCATATGAATCACTGACAAATTAACACGGTGTACTCCGATTCCAAAACTGGAAGGCAAGAAAAATGAATAAAAAACCACAAGCAGCAAGTTCAAGGATTTTTGACTTATAGTGTCTCATCTTTGTATATCTACATACATAAATGTCTGTGTTAATTAAAAAAGAAAATGGAGTACTGCTGGTGGTTTTTATATTCTGATTAATAGTTTTACTCTAATTATGTATTCTTGTTCCTAGTTCGAATTAGGAGTTAAATTTTCAACAGAAAATCATAAGAAAAACTCTTTTTTTGTTAAACACTACTTCGTAAGTTGTTTCTGTGATGATATTTCGTTGAGCTTGTATGCTCCGAGCCGAAATTGTTGATTATACGTAGCATGATACAAACACTAACAACAATCAATCAGCGATCAATTTCGCATTTTATGATTTATAAAGTATAGTAGTATAAGGTTGGTTGGTCGGTTGGTTGGCTGAAGGTGATCGGTATTAAACTTAACGCTCGCATCAACGAACAAATGTTTCAAAATATAATTGAGTTTGACTCAGAGAAGAGTGGGACTTGAAATTATATTCAACCCAACAATGTAGACTCACCCCCTGAACAACCAAGATAATATGTAGCTTGTCTTTCAGCAGTCAATCGCGAACGAGTACAAAATTGTTTGACCGAAGCCTATAAATAATAAAAAATTGAAACTCCGTATGATAAACGCGACAACGAATAAAATACCAGTGGGTTTGAAGAGAAACATTGCTCAAAATATATAAGTTTCAATACCAATTACTTGACGTTATAAACTCTTTTATGCACGAATAATTTGAACATCGTTTGAAACCTGCCTAGCTGTAATGGAAATAGACAACTATACAGCTATTTACCATTCCATATCCTAAACCATTCAATAGTATTTCATATTTATGTCACTTTTCTACAATGAATCATACATACGCAAATATGTAGATACGTTACGGAGTACGGAGATTGTTTAATGATACATGTATTGTGGGGCTGTGTTAATTAATAAACTATTTCGGTAACTTTAATAAACAAAATGACGAGACTGTCTAATTCGTAATAAATGTTAAGAGGAAATATAATATTCAATATTGGATTTACAGCTTCCATAACTTGCCTAATCCCAATGCTAATTGTCAAATTACCAATTACTAAGTTGGATAAAATTTCAACATTTATCCATAAATTAACAGAATAACTAACACATTTTCTGATACTGAGTTCGGTATAGCGTTATCCACACGTGCGGTGATCGCCTTTCAATTGGCTGAGATCTGGAGAGGAACAACGCTGAGATGACTTGGAAGATGATGCCCAAGGCGTCAATGATGCATCATACTTCATGTCTGTGGCCATAGTAATCGAATAGGGAAAGTTTACGGTAAGAAAGCTATGGAAAAGTTTGAAAATATGGCCTTATTTGCAAAAACTTTTGTTCAAAATTGACGAATTGATGGATGAACATTCGATTTTGGTAACTCGCTTTTATATGTCAAGATTGAAATTGCATTACATTGATGTAGCATTAGATATACTCGTGATATCCTTAATTCATGTTTCCTTCTGAGCATCTTACCAATGATTCAGGTGACACTACTTTCTCGATTGCATATGCTGCATTGATAACATGCTTCACTGGTACATTTAATAGTACAGCTACCATTTTTTTCAGCACGCATTTTCGGCTCATCTCTCCCCAATCAACAGTTGTGCATTTTGCCATTCGAATACATTTGTGTATGCAATGGAGATGACTGACAGCATCACTTCTAACTAGAACTTCGAAATGATCACTTTTTAATATTTTGACATGCTGATAGAATAGTGCAGAGTCTTTACTAACAACAGAGAGTGCTAACAATAAAATAGTAACCAAAATTGGCTGTATTAGATCCATATATATGCTATATATGTATCGAACGAAATCTCGATGAAGAGATATTCAGTAATATATAGAAGCTTCTGTTGATGTCCAAAAAATAAATTAGAAAATCTTCTATTCCAACATTAATCATAAATGCAAATTCAAAATGTATGCTTCGCTATTTTTAAACCTCATCTGATTTAAAATATCGTCTCAGGAAATATCCACAATCCAAGTTTTGTAATTGTAAGTATACGATTTGCCAAATTCATTTTCGGATCTCATGAAGTATTTAAACCTAATATTCAGCAGTATGATTATATGATAGAAAATCTACAAATTATAGAGTTGATGCCAACATCGCATGTTCCTGTTTTTATTTCCTGCTCTTCTTGACGACGTTACAGGTGATTTTACAAGATTTTCATTTCTAACATTTAAACCTTTTATACTCCCTTTCAAATACATGCTTGTTTAGTGACCAGTAAATCATACAGCAGTTGATCTAATATAAAGTTTGAATCTATTTACAGCTGGACTTAATACAATCCCGCAAACAATACTGTGTTTGACATTATTCCTGCGTTGTGTGGATAAACAGGTTCCCATTTTCGAATGACCACAGGGGAGCCGTGATGGAGATACGCAGGAGATTTATCAGTATTTACGAGAATACCGTGACAGATTGTATATTTTGCGTGACGTTATACACCATTTGCATTGTGGTCTAGTATTTAATTAATTACAGAGCAAAGAAATATTAATCTTGGTCAAATTGAACTAAATTATATTAGCTTTGCTTTAATTAATATATTAATCTTTTTGTGCGATAATAATATTTGTAATGAGCCTTGTGTGAGAAAACATGGAAAGATCCATCAGGTTCCTTACTGAATAAATGATAGCGGCGATGATGACCGCTATTATATTGAAAGAGTATATTTTTATGGTAAATATTTTTATAATGTAGCCGTTTAATAACCCGTTTTTTTATTATACCCATTTGCTCATTTATAAAGAAATTAGAATGCCCCAATGCTGTCAATACATTTCGTAGAGAATGAGATCAATGTTTATTAACTAATTAATTACATATTTTAGCTGAAACCCAATAGAAGACCTGCATTCCTGTGTAAAATACACGTCTGCCAGCAGGGGCACCGGAGCCTTACGATGATGAAAGGGGCAGACTTTACATAAAAGGCACCTTGCAGCAAATTTTTTTCGTTGTGCAATGTCGTTGTCACCCCTCCCCCCCTTCCCAATAAAATTTTTAGTCAAATTTCAGGCAATTTTGAAACAAAAATATGTCTATCTATTATTCCACATACAATCAACGGACTAGTTTTCATCACCCTCACCAATAATCGACATGTGCACTCTAACAGTGTATATAGAACCATGAGGACATAGAGGTCTAAGAGGAATTTCCAGCGCAAAGTATTCAAAAAGGCAACGCTACCATGCAGGTCATCGAGGTGATTTTTCAAGCATTTACACAACGAAAATGTAACAGCCTGGTTTCATTTTGGCCGGGATATTGTTAATTAGTTAAAGCAATATCTAAACTCATTCACGATGATGAGCCTGGGTTGGGTGCTTGGTTGGTAGAATATAGTCGTCAAATCTTTTACCCAAAAGGTAACCTTTTTCAATTGGTATATAATGGGACTGGAATCTATATAATGATCTAGAATCAATCAGTGCCAATCCCAAGAAATAATTATGAAAAAGTGCGTACCTGAACTAGTCCCAGGCCCTTTTGTCAAGATTGATTAGGTCATCTAGAACAATAAACATGTTTCAACCGATTTACGAAATTCTTTTTGCATCTGGTACCTTGTTACATTCAATACAAATCTACCGCGAGCTTTTTAAATAAAATGAAAAATGAAAAAATTATTAGAACAAATGTTAGTCGAACAAAAACGTTAACCGTCACCTGCAGTTTCAAAGCTGAATAACTTTTTTATTTTTCATTTCATTTTTAAAGCTCGCGATAGATATGTATAGTGAATGCAACAGGGTACCAGATGCAAAAAGAATGTTGAAAATCTGTTGTAACAAATGTTTACATAATGTTTTTCTTGGAATTGACTCCAAGTTTGTTACCGATAAATTTTAGATCATTTCCAGTCCCGTTATATACCAGTTGAAACTTTTATTTTTGGGGTAAAAGATCTGACAACTATGCTTTGGTTGGTAGGATATATAATATGAAGCCAAATCACTAAACGAAGAGTTAACAAGATATTTACTATGTGCTATCTCTTCTTGGGGGATTTCCTGGTGGCCAGCTGTTGTGGTTACGTTTGTTCTCCAGGATGTAGGTCGATATTAGATTTGATTGCATATCAGTATCCTATCAGTCATAGCTTTATGGTGCACGAGGGGGCACGTGAAGAAAAAAGAAAAGGCTTTGCAGCGGCTGGTGATTTTTGCCTTCTATAGTTGATCTAATAAATATTGTATAAACAGAAAAAAACGTAAATGGCGTATACCAAATTTAAAGTCATCGTTGTATATTGTGCCACATAGTGGCAGACATCATATTAAATATTATGGGACATAAAAGCAGTCAGTCAAAATATCTACAAGGCTACAATAGAAATAAAATTCACAAGTCAAAATTTCCCTCCAAAACTACAATTTCTCTACAAACCATATTTAACTGTAAAATTGTATGAAATACCTAATGGGCTTAATTATGTTACAGCTATGTGACAGATGCAGTTTTATGCCATAGTTTATCCCACTTCTGTGGCCTACAATAACAAAAGAAACCATAAACATTCTTGACATATCCTTGATGAAAAGGATTGACATCTTCTGCAAATACTTTTAAATATGATATTCTTGATCTGGACATAAATTCCCATGTTGTTTGTGCAGTAAACATGATGTAAACATGACAGAACATCAACAACACAATGACAATGGCTGATATAATAAGGATCACCATGACACATAACATCAGCCAATTAGATTTAAACCAATCAGTCCAAGTAATATGATTAACAAAGGCTGACCTACAAATGAAACGAATAAACAGTAAAGTAAGGAATTAAACGCACAAATGCACGTGAAGACAATCATACATTTGGTGTTAAACGTGTTATATTTTTCTTCGATTACTATGTTCTTTTATGCTACTCCCTCGCTCATCATAAAAGTGGTAAAGTAAATTATGGTTAACAGTTATTGATCAGATAAGAGGTGAAAATTGGATGTTAATAACGGTGTCTGATTTAGTTAAAGATTCACAGGTTAATTTGAAAACAAACCATCATTTGAATTAGCCTTCCATAACGGTTTAATAAAATGAAGCGGTCAATATAGATTAGTAATTGCCCGCTGTTCAACCAACAGAAATGCAAAGTTTTTCTTATTAACCTGTTGGTTGATGACTCAAGTGCCTTATTGCCTTTCTAGCATAATATTCTTATTAACAACTGTTCATGTAACTTGCTCACATCAAACAAACATGCTTCATCTAGTCGCAATCACTGTTTGCGTCCTTAAAATGGAAACACGCATTTGACTATCAGGATTTTAGTCGTTTCAATCAAGATATCTA
Organism: Haliclystus octoradiatus; assembly: GCA_916610825.1. NCBI lineage: Eukaryota > Metazoa > Cnidaria > Staurozoa > Stauromedusae > Haliclystidae > Haliclystus > Haliclystus octoradiatus. The sequence goes on along the minus strand of OU744450.1, from coordinate 17,726,159 downwards.
ATCAACTGTGGTTCAGATCCCCCAATGCCCAAAAGGTCAACTCAGCATTGACTTTATCTAAAAATATTAAATGAGTACCATCTAAGGATGGCGGATGGAATGGCCCAGAGGGAATTGCATTGTGAGCAGTTGCGGCATATTGTAGCGCATTCAGAATCGAGGTCTATCTGCCATGAAATATGTTGAAATCAATCTGCAGTGTTGTGGCCCAGATCAACAAGGAGCATTTGACATCATTGCTGTCAGCGAAAAGAGCCACTCTTCTAGAAATAGAGGAATGGAGCGGGTGCTTTCGGTAGGGATATAACGTCCCAATTACTTACTTTCTCCCACATGTAAGCAAGAATGTGAGTAGTGTGTTGGTGGAGAAAGTATCCTTGGCCAACTAAGCCACGTAATGTGCAAGAGAGGGGATGAAAATAAACAAAATTGATATAGTCCCGGTGGCCGGGTTTTGGGGTTGGAACAACTAAGTTCCGGTAGTCAAATGCGCACACCCAGAACACTAAATGTCAAAGCATGAAATATCAATATCGTATATTTAATTTTTTGACAGCTTCTTGATGAAATGGCACTTGAAATTCTTCTGTTAAAATTAAATGACATTAATCAACTTTCAAGATGGTATACATATAAAAAGAAATCAATTAACAATGACACTCTGTATACAATAAATACTAGCACTTTATTACATTGTAAACAATAGATGCATTGCACATTGTAAGTTCAAATAGGAAACATCCATGTATATTTTTCACTCTGTCTGAAGATCGCATAAAGCGTGAAACTCTGAGTAACAGAAAAAATGTGAAGTAATTGACTCTATTTATTTATTTATTTATCTACAGCTCTGTCATTTACTGACAGTCGGTATTGCTCTTGAAATATAAAATCTCTAAATATATACAGAATTCAGAAAGTAAATTATATGGAAGTTTGTAAGTCTACATAGTATACATACCAAGAAATGTCAATTGACCACAGCACTGTTGATGTTTGAAAAACCAAGAATAAGACAAAGAATTTATGATTGTGTTCTCCAACACAAGTACCAAGCCATGGGCAGTGGTGATCATATCTTCTCACACATCGATTGCAATCCTCACAATGTTTTGCACGTAATGGTTGTATCAAATCGCAAAATCCACAATGCCGTAAGCGCATCTTTCTACCAACAGTTGGTAACATAAGATCGGTTTCTTCTATTTTTTCCTCTTGCACGCTGACAGCCAGTGCCATATTCTCTTTCTGTTTTGAGAAACAATAACAAATCAATAAGCATACACGTGCAGCATAAACCACTACACTGCAGTCAGTAAATAAACATGATGGTTCAACCAGAAAAAGCAAATGATGGTCAAGTTGACACATCCTAATCATGTATATCATAACAGTATCTCTTTCAGGCTGAGATTTACAGTCTTGTGAAAAAAGCTCCAAGCTTATCGGGTGCTGAATAAATGATCATTATGATGATGATGATGATCCGTCATGACTCCCAAATATTTGCTTTACTCAAGAATCAGTATTCATGGTACCAGTAACAAAATTAATACTACAACTACAAGAAGCAAGTAGGCCTACATACTCTCACTAGGGTCTGACAAAAGGTTCAGCCTTCTGGAATCCTAGAAGCATTCCAGCATTTTTTTCATAATTTTTTGTTGATGTTTGACCAATAAATCAATAAAATTATTGATTTTCTTCTATATTTGCTCTAACTTTCTGGAATCTAGGATTGCAGGATTCCTACTTTTGTCGGACTCTGATATGCACTATATTTTACAATATTTAATTTCGCTATAATCTTCTGCAATTAAGTAAATAAACCAAAGAGGTGTTAATCGTGTGAGCACTTGAGTGAAAAAATCCAAAACTAAAAATTTTTGACTTTAGAGGCTTATTAGACCTTTTCCTGGATCCCGTATATTGATCAAATATAGCTCAAAATCTTGAGCTGAACATTGAAAACATCATTCCTAAAGCAGATTGCCATTTTGTTCAGCTGTTTTTTATTTAGAGACAATTAAGTAACATGTTTAGTGGTTTTTCTTGGTGTAAACCCTCTTGTAGAAAACAAGGGGGTTCCTGTTCGAGGAAAAAGAATAAGACACAAAATCGTAACTTTGATTGCATTTTTGAGGGGGAAATGCTTGTGCAAAGTAAAAATACAAGAAGATCATGTACGAATAGAAAAGTTTTCTCTTTCTAAAGTAAGCAATCTCCCAATATCCGGGATATACACTTCAAGAGTATTTTGATTGACAGCAGGCTGTAACAAAGTGCGGGATCATGGGAACCTGCTTCCACTGAGATCAGAACAAAACTAAAAAGGTTTTCAATTATCAACATTATTAATTTCTTATTCAAAATTATGATTTGCGGATTTCATACTTTCACATGTGAAAATAGTCAAATTTCACAAACGTTGATAAATTTGTTAAAAATTATGAAGCATTTGAAGTTCAATAGGTCTAGGCCTACCTAGCCTGCTCGCAGACTCACTGTCAAAATGTAAACTTGGTAAACAGTACAGTCTGCTAACTCGAGGACAAAAGCTTGCGTTTGCTGATTCAGCACAGGGCGCGGAAATTGGTTGCTTTGCTTTCGCTAAAAATGGTTGGCCATGAAAGTCGAGCCCAGAAAAAGACCTACGACTCCAACCATATTATTATTAATACTTGAAACTCATTTACAGTAAATATTTCACAATTAATTATACGAAAGATATCTAGTTTTCGATAAATCTGAAATTAGACTTTAACGTCAGTAATGATCAAGTCGCCTACTGCATTAATTCATGCTTCACCGGAATTACACTCGAGCCGCTACGAATTTTAACTAGCAAAGCAAGCCGCATGATAGATTTATTTTGTCGAACGAGTGAAGCAAAAATAGAGTAATCATAATGAAAATAAGAAGACAACGAAAACCAATGGCTCAACCAATAGCTTCCTTTCTATAGCCATTAAATACTGCGGCTGAACTAAAGTGTTTGTTGTTTGTTTAATAAATTTTCCTATCCATGTCGTTTTTGTGTCGCACCTCTCCGCTTGTAATAGCTTTTGAATACAAACGCTGTCCAATCAGGATCGAAAACATTTCATACATTTATAAGACTAACCAGAGATTTGACTAAAAATAATTGATGCAACTACGACAGTGAATGGTTCCAACTCGTCTTGGAAATGATAATAATTCTCAATTCTTGGCATTGACGTTTATCGCATAACTTACTTTACTTGTATAGTAAATGTTATTCTTTGGAAAAAAAGTAATAATATTACATCAATTTCCTTACGTTTTAGAAAAACTAGTATGAAAAAATTGTTTTTACTGTTGTCCGGTAAATTTTCTGAGATGACCGGCAAAATGTTGGTTACATACGCCACAGTGACTGGCAGACTTCTGGCCGTGATTTCAAGGCTTGTTCTAAACCAAATTGTTCACACTTTCCGTGAACTATTCTCTGATAGCACCCTTCGAGTCACTCCAGGAGAAACCTCGAAGGCGAAAATTACTTGCCGAGGTGGCTCTTTATTTTCTGGTGCCTTCTCGTTTTCTACTTACGTGCTGCTTGTAGCGCTATCAGAGCATAGATCACGGAAAGTGTGAACTATCTGTTTAATAGCTCATAGGAAAATGTAATATATAATGAATAAACCAACCTGCATATCTTTAGAGTTAAAATTGATGTCCTCTACGTTCACTGATGTCCTTTCTACATAACCAGGGTTAATGAAACTTGCTATGTAATAACACACAACAGACAATGACACCAAGAACAGATATATTGCAGCATAGTATAAATGTCCCTCGTGAAGAGCCTTTTTTAATTCTAAAATTAAACGCAGATAAATACAATCAATTTCCTTTATTATCCAGGTTTTCCCCTGTAGCATAGAAAATGCATTTAAATTCAACCGAAACAGTAAAATGCACGTTTCGACTGATGTGGGAATTCTTCAATCTTATAAAACAGAAGAGCAATTCATAAGCAAATTATTCTTTTTATGGATTTTGAGCAAAACTTCAAAAAGCAAATTAAAAAAAAAACTGAAATGTTGTACATTCTTCATCAATATTTGAGTTTTATCCATATTATAATTCAAAAAGACTTAAATGGACTGTATACAATGGTAGTATAATCAATAATTATATTCTCAACTGAAAAGGAAAAGTAGCTTGGGATGAACTAATCATTTTATTGTAAAATCATTGCATTTTTTTCTTCCCTCAAAAATTTGCTTTATAGGCCTACTGTAGTTTGCTCATTTTGTTCTCACTACAATGATCACATCATAAATCACTGGCATTGTTTTCTATGCCTCTTGGGCAACCACAGATCGAATATGCACATGCTGGAATCAAATTTGTGATCAAATTTGTGGTCAAATTCGGTGACCATTCTCATGTTTGATGGCAAAGTTTATAGTGTGTTGTTTTCTATGCTTTTGGGCATACCATTTGGATTATTCTTTGGTTATTATCAAACATAATAACTTGAAGCTATAGGCCTACAAATATAATGAATATATTTGTGTGCCAACTTTTTTACTTTTGAATTCCTTGTCAAACTTTTGAACAAACGCACTGAGGTATTAGGAACAAATGGAGAGATTAAACTTGTTTCAATTTATATTTTTCAAATAACAGTATTCATACAGCATGCTATGCTTATCATCCAACACCATTCAATATAATCTATTTAATTGCGTAAAGCTATAATATTTTTGATTGTTGAACTTCCTTGAACGCAACTAAGATTGATGAGAAGACAAGCGATAAAATAGACGTGATTTTGCAACGTTATTATTCCAAAATATGACATTTTCAAGCAAATGAAATTAAAATGATAGAAATTTAAATTACATAAATGTTTGTATGTTTTAACCTAGCTAATTTACAATACGTGATAACAAATTTCAATATAAATGTTATAAAATTTGTTATCACATACTGTAAATTAGCTAGGCCAAAACATATAAATATCCATGTAATTTAAATTTTTTTATCCTTTTAATTTTATTTTCTTGAAAATGTCATATTCGAATAATGACGAAACGTCACAAAATCCCGTATATTTCATCGCCTGTTTTCTTATCAAACTTATTAAGCAAAAGTTTTTATTAAGCAACTAAGATTATTGGATAAATTGAGTTGGGATTAGTTAGAAAAATGTAATATTGGAAAATAATTTGGTGGTTGAATTTTATCAGTAAATATTGATCGGTGCAGATAATCGGCATATGTTGGCCTAATAATCTTTGCATTTCTATTCTACTTTTTCTCAGAGCCAGGATAAATAGCATATAATCTAGTTAGTAAATGATTGTAGTAAAAAATTATCAGGATTTATTGAGAATTTGAGTAAATTTCAAAAGTAACTATATATTAATTAGCAGTTAGAGTATCAAAAGTAATCTGTTGCTTGCAACCGGTACTTTTCTGACGGGTAACTGAGCTGAAGAACTAATTTTTTTATCCCTCACTGTTCCATCCTTGCGACTTTTCTTGTTTTCTTAGCCTAGCCTAGCCTACAAGCATAGTCAAATACTGTGCAGTAAAGACTCTAAAACAGTCTAAGTGGTTTTGGATGTTATTCCCATACTGAATATATTATGAAACACTGCGTTATTTATACTAATTTACTACATGATTAAGCAGTCATAGTGGAATTCATGTATGTTACGTCAGATTTATCCGGCCTAAACAGTAGCTGATTTTTCGAAAAGTTGGCATACAAATATCCTAGGATTTTCCTATAGTTTTGGTATATTTTTGGTGTATTTTGAATGTTGACTAGAAGTGGCTTGAAATTGATGTAAGTATTGGGGTTAATTTCGTTTTCAGGTCTTCATACCATCGAATGATGCTATGTCTGACTAGTATGTGTATGAGCCGTGCGTGCAATTTTATTTAACATAGTCTTTCAATGAGAAATATTTCTTGAATGTATGCAGTGTTACAATGAAACTACGATGTATTTGAAATTGTAGCTGAAACTGTAAGTGTTAATCATTTTGTTTTAAAGTGCACATGACACCAAAAAATTTTATTCCGGAATCAAGTAGCCCATGCAAAATAAATAGGAATGGCGGCAATAATTTTTTGATTTGGACTCTTATAAGCGGAGATATTTAATTTTAAAAGTACCATATTTCAGAAATTGTGCTCTTTCGAAAGTCGGAACTCATGCCGGAATGACAAGAAAGCCCACTATGGAAAAATAACCAAGTCTAGACTTCAAAAATCGTAACTTTTTTCTCGCGAAAAAGAAATTGTCCACTTTCCGGAACAGATATGCCCATATCTTCGGGACACCTTGTTGGCCATATATGACTGAAATTGAACGTAAAATGTAGAGTTTATAAAGGTTTTATTAGACTTCGATAAAGTTTTTCTGTCAAAAAGGTGTTAAAACACTGGATTAACGCATGTTATGCATCAAGGTGTTGACTACTAAAACAGCGGCAAAATGCTTTGTATTCACTTCGCCGCGGATGATGATCTAAACGTCTATAAAATTAAAAAAAAATCCATTGCGCTATTTTGGTCGATCTCCCGCAGCTTAACGTCAGTGCTTCACTGATTTGTTAGCTTCAATCTCAATGATTGGCTATTAAAAACCATTGCATGACCCCCTGTTTGCCTTGCAGCAGACGCGTTTCTTCAACAAAAACACAATTACAGAAATAGATGAAATCGACACACGCAATGTGTTTAATATCATACCTTAATCTAGTTTTATATTCGACGGACAATGGTTGTTGTCCACTTCTTCACAAAGCTATCCTGTCTAAGAATTATATCTAATCAATGAATTTAATATGCTGGAGATGTTTTTATCTGATATATAAAATACAATATTGTATCACAAAAGACGTAATATATTGACGACACAGAGAGGTGTCTCATATTCGGGGAAAGATGGATATAATAATTCACTGAAACTAGAACATTTTGTACAGTTTAGACACACATATGGACAGTTTAACATTAATTTTGGTTTTCAAATCAACTTCATTCATTCAACCAAATCGACCGACCAAAATAGCGCAATGAATTTTTTTCAATTTTATAGACGTTAAGATCATCATCCGCGGCGAAGTGAATACAAAGCGTTTTGCCACTGTTTTAGTAGTCAACACCTTGATGCGTAACATGCGTTAATCCAGTGTTTTAACACCTTTTTGACAGAAAAACTCCATCGAAGTCTAATAAAACCTTTATAAACTCTACATTTTACGTTCAAATTCAGTCATATATGGCCAACAAGGTGTCCCGAAGATATGGGCATATCTGTTCTGGAAAGTGGACAATTTCTTTTTCGCGAGAAAAAAGTTACGATTTTTTGAAGTCTAGACTTGGTTATTTTTCCATAGTGGGCTTTCTTGTCATTCCGGCATGAGTTCCGACTTTCGAAGGAGCACAATTTCTGAAATGTGGTACTTTCAAAATTAAATATCTCCGCTTATAAGAGTCCAAATCGAAAAATTATTGCCGCCATTCCTATTTATTTTGCATGGGCTACTTGATTCCGGAATAAAATTTTTTGGTGTCATGTGCACTTTAATATTTTTATTTTCACTATACATAAAATTGTTGCTTTAAATTTTATAGGCTAACGTCGCCGTATTAGCTCATCTTAATAAAACATTGACACTTAGATGAATTGAAAAAACAAAGCAAGGAATTAAGACTAAGTAGGACTACAAATCAAATCAACGCCTGAGTCTATATTAATAGTCTAGGCTAACAGCTTAGGCCTTGGACGGCTAGACTTTCGATCTTGACTTCTGGACACAATTTATGGACAGTTTAGAAAAGCGTATACGATACGGTAGGCTACGGTATATATAATTTATTATCAAGGAATAGGCCTAACAACTTCGTATTCTTTCTAATCTAATTACATTTTACAACTTTCAAATTGACCTGGCACAAAAAGAAGTCCCAGTATAACAACTTTGCAAGTACGTGTAACTAGGCCTACTTTAGATACAACTTTTAGCCATATAATCTTGTGAAACTAAAACGAAAACTGATAGGACAGAACTTAGTTAGTTAGCCTAGCCCTAGCTAGCTTGACTGGGTCACTGCGTCACTGTAGGTCTGTAGTGTTACACAGAACTTTGAGAAGAAACTGAAAACATTGTAAAGAGAATGGAAAATCAAAAAATAGCATAATCTGCTAGATAAGGAGGAATAAATTGGGTTTTTCTCTTACCAGTGTCTTTGATTATCAATATAGCAAGTACTGCTCCAGTTAATAATGTATGAAAGCAGCGAACAGTCCATCTTTCCCTAGCGCTGGCCGCCATCTTCTTGTTGTGATTGTACGATGTGGCGTGATGTGTTGTATTGCACTTGCGCGATGTTTTTGTCCCAAAAAGAGGGGCGCTGGGAAGAGTTCATCGTCGGGGGGTGAAAACTGGTCAAAATTTGCAAACCCCGGTTGCAATCTCAAATAATTTGCTTTCTAATTAGACCAACAAATCCGAGCAGTTTTGGATGTTCAGAACTAATTTCAAGGTAAAATATCACTTTTTTATAAAAAGACTAGCCTGCTCGCAGACTCACTGTCAAAATATAAATTTGGTAAAACTGTAGTCTACTGTTTACCAAGATTACATTTTGACAGTGAGTCTGCGAGCAGGCTATAAAAAGACGTGTTTAAAGGATTATCAGAGTTATTTTAAAGTGCACATATGACAAATCGTAACTTTTTTCTCGCGGAAAAGAAATTGTCCACTTCCAAGAAAACAGACATATCCATCCATCGAAGGCTAATAAAACCTTTCCCGACTCTACAATTCACGTTCAATTTCAATCATATATGGCCAACAAGGTGTCTAAAAGATATGGGCATATCTGTTCTTTGAAGTGGACAATTTCTTTTCCGCGAGAAAGAAGTTACGATTTTAACTTTCTAGACTTAGTCTAACATAACTAGTCTAGACTTTGTTATTTTTCCGTAGTGAGCTCTCTTGTCATTTGAACATGAGTTCCGACATTCGAAGGAGCACTATTTTGAAATATGGTACAATCAACATTATAACTCAGCTTACGCTAGAGAAGTATTCCGATGATGATATGACGTTAGGTCGATGTACAATCGTAGACACGCATGACAACATTTTATGTGGTGAATTGAACTCCTGATACCGCATGTTAACTTGCTTTCAATTAACGGCTACTTATCCGGATAGGACTCCGGTGAAGTCGGCAAATTTATTACTACAACCCCCTCAAAGAAAAGATTAGGTTCCGTAACAATGTAAATGTTCAAACAATGCCAGGTTCCGTAAAGGTTCAATATGTCTGCTGCATGGGTAACAATATATGAATCATAATATTCATTTAGATTCAATTCAGTAATTATAACTTATTTTTGCATTGCAGTGACAGACAGGCTTTGCAATGTATACATGAGAAAGGGGGCCATTTCTGTATGCCAATGCCCCATTTCTATAGAAAGGGAGCAAATGGTTTCAACCATGAAAGGAAAACTACAAAATCAAGTTCCATATTCACTTATCGTAAAAGGTCTCTATATGGACTCCATGGATGTACTATGGACGTCAACAATGTACACTTTTATGCATTTGATCAAAATTATAATAAATGTAATAATGGAACTAATTATTATCAGCTATACGCGCATGATTTTATGCATAGTTTAAAAAGTTAAGAAGTAAATGTCGAAGAAGTACATTTCAAGTACATCCTTGATGAAAAACCAAAACAGTGAAAGTATTTCATTTCTTATGGCCTATGGGTTAGCTGTTTACGTGGTGATATGATTGTTATATTGGAAAAATATGTAGCCATGGGATCGTATAAACAGAAACAGGAGAAAATCAATAAAGATCCATTTAAAAGAGATAATCGTTACTGACTGAGACCTATATATTACATGCACTTCACCTATTAGGAATCATACCCCGGATTGTATTGTTATATGCCACTCCAATATGGCCGACGTGAAAAAAGCTCTAGAACAGCTAGACGTAAAAATGTAGAAGTAGTCAGCTATGGTAGTCACGCCTAATATATAACTAATATAATGATGCCATTTGGGATTCTTCCTGATGCCAAATTTATTAAACTGAGGAACTGGATGTCAACGCTAGATGATTGTACTGTTTAAACTACACTCTCTGTTCTAGGACATGGATAAGGGATTTGAGAGAGAAACATTTAAATCGTAACTTAAATACAATATTTAACTAATAGAAAACCGTGCTGAGTTTTATGTACTCTGATACGAACACGCTGGGTTCGTAAAAGAAAGAGGCTTTGAAAATCACAAGCCGATAGGCGAGTGATTAGGTGAGTGGTTTTGGCCTCGTGAGTGTCTCATAGTACCCAAAGTGTTCGTATCAGAGTACTTAACATATTTCAAAGAAGACATTATCAAACGTTGTTGCACTTTATATTTCTGACGCTTGACCAGAATGTTTTAACTATCACATTCGGTTAAATCAGTTTTCTTTTTTTGAAATCAACCGCAGCTATAGAAAAAAATGCTTCAAGCATTCGTATTTATAAATCTCTTTCGAGATAAAGATGTGTCTGTGATAGAGTGTGTCTTTTGTCTTTTGTGTCTTTTATGTGATAGAGTTTTATTTTATATCGCTACATGAAATTGTTGCGAGTTTACATATATAGCATCAATATTTGCACTTCAGAAATGAGGTCAAATGTGAAATAATTGAAGATTTCCAAGTTCATATTTTGAAGAATAGGCTTGGAAAGTTTTTGTAACACAAGATCCATCAACAATTCAGATTTCATGCACATAATGTCTGCTTGTTATTCATAATTGCAATGTAACATGAAATTCGAGGTAATTGCTTTTGTTTCAGAGACAAATCATCTTGTACTTTCAAGCAATATACTTATATACGTTTCAAAAAGTAGAAAGCAAAAATCTTCAAATAATATCAAAGTTGACATCATTTCTGAAAAAAAAATATTGCTGCTATACTATATGTAAACACGCAATAGTATCATGTAGTGATACAAAATTAAACTCTATCACAGACTATAACACTAACTCAAAAGCGATACATACACTTCAAGGTACACAATTCATGCTGACTTCATTGCTTTTATTATCAACCTTACATTGATGTTGTTAACCACATGAGATTTTAGGTGGAGCTTCAGCTACATCAACTTTTGATTTGAAGATCTTTTTAAGCCATTTAGTTTTCTTTTTTCTCCCCTTACTCGTCCCGTTGCTACAGATTGTACTCCCAACTTCCTTGGCCGTGGTTGCAACTGATCTATTTTCTTGTGAAGCAGCAACTTCTTCCAACTTTTTCTCTAGTTGATCAATATCCGCTTTTAATAATTTGTTGCTTTGATGCAGATGATAATTGGTAGCTTGGTGACTAGCAACATCCATGTCAGTTTTAGAACAAGATGTAGAAATCAGATTGATGTTCTCTCTTTTCAATTCTTCTACTTTTCTTTGCCATAATTCATTTCTCTTCTTTATAGCTTCTTTATATGATGACATTATCTCAACATGTGTGTTAATTATACTCATCTTGGCTGCGTTATCATTCATGCTGTTTTTTAATTGATTCTTTAATGTTAACATCGTTTCATGTTGCTCATTGTTAGTTCCATCTGTTTTTGGTTCAATCATCTTTTCTCCTTCATTTGCGTTCTTCTCCTCTTTCATTTCCAATTGCTCCGCATCCTTCTCTATGAGTTGTCTTTCGAGCTCTTTGATTCTTTCTCTAGCTCCATAAAGTTATTCACGATAATCCAAAACCATGTTGATCGAGGTGAATTCAACTTCACGGGTATATGTTTGCAGTTGTTGGAATTGAACAGAAAGAGTAGTTGCTTCTTCTTTAAGTTCTTTTTTCTTTTCAATGTATTGCCAGTGTTCTTTATCTTGGAATTCAATAACTTCTCTTTGGTCTTCGTTCTGTTTTCCTATGTCATTGTTTATTTCTTCCATTTGTTTGATAATTTCTTCACTGTCGTTTTCGATTTCCTTAATCTTATCCAACAACATTTCTTCAATTTGTGTCTCTTCTTCATGAGAAGATGAAGATTCCGCTTCTGAACTTTTGATTGCTTCGACAAGGCGTTCACCTTCGAACTCAATTAACTCCTGCTCGAATTCTTCTTTTTGCTCTACATTGAGCTTTTTCCAATCTTTTTTCCTTAGAACTTGGAAACATCTAGCGACAATATTATTTTCTTTTTTCTCAAAAGATTTTTTAATACCGCTTAGACTCTTTAGTTCGCCTTTGCACTTTACTAATTCCTCTACAGATTTGGCCAATTCAAATGCAGCCCAACTTCTGGCTTTCATCTCTCTGAACGTCTGGGTACTTGTACCTTGATCTATTTCAAACTTTCGAAAGAGTCACGGAAATGCTTGAAGTTTTGCCGAATACATATCAAACACTGAAATTGGAAAAAATAATACGTCAATAGGTGTGTATAGGTTAGCTTGACGACGAATATATCTAAGTTTGGTTCAAATCCCCTGAAGGTAAACACTTAGCCTTCAGTTTACTGGTATAGGGGTTTTTGAAATGTGTAAATGCAACCCAAAACTTTCAATTATGAATTTATGATGAGCATAAATATCAATGACAAATTTCATTTATCAGCAGGCTTTCCATCTATTTCCATCTTTCCATCGATTTGGCTTAATTATTTTACTTTTATAGAGAGTGATGTGTATATCTCGTATTATAGCCATTTTAAAAGATATCTGTAGAGGTATCCATAGGCTCTGGTATCCATCTATTGTTGATTATAGAGGATATTTATCAAAATGTATCGCATTGGAACAATACATTATTCAATTAAAACGAATGATTGAATCAAAATAATTTTAAAAAGATATATACAACGTAATCCTAATGGTAATGTGGCTATGTAATATCTATATATTATATAACTATCTGTATACCTATATAAATGCGAATATATTTGTGTGTGTGTTTGCGGCGGTATTTCGCGCTTTTCTCAGCCATTTCTAAAGGAAATGAATCAATCAAGCAGAATACCATTCGATAGATATTTGCAAATAATGGTGCCTAACGGATTTTGTATTTTCAAATGTTTTAAGATAAAATAATAATATCAAATGTTACGGACAAATGGAGGCTAATTGTTTCTCCGTATTTTTATTTAGTTAATTATGACAGCATACAACAAAAGAAGCTGCGATTAAAAATCTGTTGCAATAAATGCTTTTATAAACTATTTTCTGTGTAACTGTTTACCTAAGAATGATTTATATCTAGATTCAAACTATTTTCTGTTGGAAAGTTTTCACCAACATTATTAGTAGTAAGTTAGACCTGTGCCACATGCCCCTGTACTTCACTTGACCTGCGGCTGCTGCGTATAGGGTGACCAGATGAGCGCAAGTACGTAGCGGAATAGTGGGCCTTGTGGAGCTAGGCTAGTAGTAAGTGGTCAGTCATTATTACCGAGGGGAGGGGGTGGGCTAGATTTTTGAGGGGTACGAAACCTTTTCGACCAATCAAGAAGGGGTACGGAATTTATCAAAGCATAATTCCAATGGGGGTATGAAATTCATTAGCATTTTTACAAACAGACTGTGCATTTACATTTATATAGGAAACTAGTTATTTTTAAAATACTAGTAAATATGTTTTTGCTTTGTTGTTTTGAAATGTTTTACAAAGAATCTGCTTGTTTTTTTCATAGCAGATATTTTAGCCATACTTTCTAACTTGGCATCTTCAACTTCAATTTTCAATCTTAAATCTTCAATCAAATTGCTGATTTTTTTCATCAGTGCCATATCATGCTCTGTGCAACAACGTTCTTTATTTTTGCAAATGCTTCAGACCCCGGATGTGGAATATTGGCACTAAATCGTCCTATTTTTTCATTACTTCAAGTCTTCCATATCTTTTTCTACTTTACATTTTATCTTTTACATTTGTTATTGCTGCTATAAGAACGGAAATGCCTGCCCAGAAACCAAGAGTTCTTGATTTAGCAGATGAGGTTCAGGCGTTGGAATTACAAATCACGAAGTCATTTTTCGAATTGCACAAGAAATTCAAATATGCAAACATGACTATTACATTAGAAGTCACCTTGCTCCACTTGATAGCAGCCAAAATGTGATTGAGCGCATACAAAGTTCTGTTGATGATTTTTCAGGAGATGCAATTTGTGATGATGGCTATCCAATTGGGAGTACAAGGAAAATTATCACAGTCTGAATGATAAGGATATCAATACACTACCAATTGCTGAATTAGAAAGAAATGAGACAGAAAGAATGAAATTTAACTCTTTCAAAGTATGTGAAGAAGTCTGTTGTCAAAGAATAGATGGGAATGCGGCACCAGATGGGTTTCGGAAAGTAGCCTATATATATATGTCAGTGATGAGGTGGGGGATCTTTCTTCTATAGGATACACAAAATTCTTGAATGAATTTACAGCCAAAAAGGACTCTATTAGTAAAATGGTACCTGGCTTTTATTATTATACCTCTTTGCAAGTCTTTGTAAGCAAACATATTAAAAAGGAGAACAATATGTTGCATATTAAAGTTTAGCTTTAGACCTGATGATGATAATGAAGATGCTTGTAATGACTGTTCTAATGTTGGTTTGATAGGGTCTCCTTGTCAACGCATACCAGAGCCAATGCCAGACTATACATCTGAAAATTTTAAATACTTGCATGTATCAGATACACCCAATGGAATTTCTGGCAAATTAAGAAATATCGATGACACATGATGACACAAACCCTCGTGTTCAGCTGAAGAAATTACTATTATAGAAGATGAAATCTCAAATCGAAATCAAAAGTCATTTGACCACCATCACCTTTTATTATTTTGTTGGCTGATGTTGAATTTCACGTTTTTGGATTTTTAATACGTTCAAAAATTCGCCAGCATCACTGTCAACTGTCAAAATTCCAATATAAAACATAATGCATTAGTACATAATTATGTTCGGATACGTTTCAGCTATGAAGCTTTTCAAGTGATTATTTATAAATGTCGTCCCTTCTTCGAGGGACAGTTACGGCCCCTTTTGGTCATATACAGTTTGCCAGCAATGACGTTTTTGGTTGCTGGTTCAATTGCCTAGCTGTATAGGGTAATTCATGTAGCTTTGAGTCT
The DNA here is from genome assembly GCA_916610825.1 of Haliclystus octoradiatus. NCBI lineage: Eukaryota > Metazoa > Cnidaria > Staurozoa > Stauromedusae > Haliclystidae > Haliclystus > Haliclystus octoradiatus. The sequence continues at coordinate 17,710,994 of OU744450.1, read as the reverse complement.
TTTCACGTACTGAAATTTTACGGGCTCCCGGTCTAACTGGTAGGATTTTGTTGAGTTCTATTGTTCTCGAAGAAATCCTACCGATGTTGGCGGAGTGGCCTATATGACCTTTTAGTTCGCCAATATCGATAGGATTTTGATGAAAGTATGAACCTTCTCTGATTGGTCAACAATGACGTCGCTTGACTCAGGATTGGCGGGCGAGATTGACTAGTCACTAACCCTCAAAATTTCAACCGCTTTTGACGAAAATGAGATCAACAAAATCCTATGAATGTTGGCAAAAAAAAAGTCATTTGACCACCCCCAAGATGTTGGCGAAAAATGCCAACATCCGTAGAATTAAATCCTATGAATGTTGGCGAAATTAAAAAGTCATTTGGTCGGGGCTTACGCATTGTTATACTTTCTGTAAGTGAGGATCTGGGGCTAGCCCAGATTCATGTAAATTGAGTGTCGTATTACGTAATTGTTATTCCTGTATATATAACCTCTTTATATTAACCTCGTTTTGATGTAGACTATAAAAGTAGATGTTCTTTATTAATAAGATTAGATTATGTTGGATCTCGCGTTGTACTCATTGACTCATGAATATCTTTAATAATTGTCATACGACAAATTGGCGCTGCGAGTTATAAAGTACAAAGAATCTTCGCTGACATTGCGATGGACCGAAAAAGAATTTTAGTCTTAGATGATGTCGAGAAAGCAAACGCTTGGTTTGCTTCGTTTAATGCTAAATGCCGTCGCAATCATCTTGAAGATGGTGATCTTTCCAAAGACGGGTATTTAGAGCAAACTGATATGTTCATAGAAATGTGTGGAGAGACATCCTATATCACATTGTCAAGATTGGTTACACCAAAGAAGCTTGAACAAATGCCATTTGCTGACATTTATGCTATCGCTTGTAAATACATAGAGCCAAAAGAGCGTTTTTTGATTGCTGAACGCACTACATTTTTAGCAATACGACAATTGCCAGATGAGTCAGTAGAAGATGTCTACACTAGAATCAATTATCAAAGTAAAAGATGCGACTTTTCACGGTACAAAGAAACATTGGACCCATCAGAAGAGTTAAAGAAATTGGTTTTTATAAACTGCTTCAACGATGTCAAAATCACCAGAGAGTTGCTGGATTATATACGACTAATGCCAACGGCTACTTTTGAGGATTTAAGAGAACGTGACCGCCTCTACGATATGACGCAGACATTTCTACAACGAACGACATTACCTAATGAAGGAAAAGCGGTCGTTAATTATGTTAAAAGCTCAACCAACAAAGCTTCAAACAGTCATAAATGCAAATTCTGTGATGGGACACACTCTCCGCGTGCTTGTCCGGCTTTCAACAAAAGATGTGGTTATTGCAACAAACGTGGGCACCTTGAACAGTGCTGTTATAAAAAGAAGAAAGACACCGCGAAGGTAAATCATGTAGCAGTGGACCATGACAGTGACGCCAATGACGATGTCAACGATGTAGCCATTATTTTATGCTGTGATGATGTCAATAATACAAGTCTATCTACTGAAGATATTAATATTAACAACGTGAAAGTGAGAATGTTAAAAGACACTGGCGCCTCATGCTCTGTTCTGTCACGTAAAGTTTGGGAACAGTTGGATTGTCCTCCGCTCACTCCAAGCAATCGTAAGCTCAAATGTTATGATGACCACGAGTTATCAGTAATCGGTAGCTGTAAATTAAATGTAGTTCAACATAGCGTAAATACTTCTATCATATTTTATGTAGTAGAGTCTAATAGAAATTATGGCCTGTTGGGTCGTGATCATGTTAGTGACCAGATGGTTAATTCTGCAGATGATGATGATCTGAAGCCACTCCCTTACATAACTGGTGTTTTAGCTTCTATGAAATTAAAGCAGGGTGCTGAGCCAATGTTTTGCCGTGCTAGACCTGTTCCACTCCCACTCCAAACCGCTGTAGACCTAGAGCTAACTCGGCTAGAGAGGATGGGGGTTATTGAGTCGATTGAATCGGGCGGGGCAGAAAATGCATCTCCTGTTGTTTGGAAAAAACAAAAAAAAAAAATACTCTGCAACTGAAAGGGAAGGTCTCGGTATTGTTTGGTGCGTAGAAAGGCTGCGTCAACTGCTCTTAGGTCGTCATTTCACACTTATCACGGATCATAAGGCTTTGATCCAATTATTTGGTGCTGATCAACCAATTCCAAAAACTGCTTCGGCACGAATCAGTCGGTGGGCCATAAAATTAATGGCGTTTGATTTTAATATTCAACACAGGCCCGGAACTGAAATCTGTCATGCTGATGCATTATCTCGCCTTTCAGTGTCTTCCACCCTTTCCCGCGAAGACATTGTTGCTGCTGTCGAAGTCACACGTAGCTGTGACGAGGCTTTTCTTCAGCCAGTTATTGCTTATTCCGATTTAAAAAATGCTACTCATCTTGATGTCATCGCACAATCTCTAAAAGGGCGTATTATTTCGGGCAATTGGGCTAATCCCAGTGAAGCTGAGCGTCCGTTTGCGCGTTTGAACCAAAATTTAACTATACATAACGACGTTATCTATTTCGGTTCTATTGCTTTTATTCCTGCATCGCTCCGCCGTTCAATTCTCGAAAAAGCACATTCTACCCACCAAGGATAAATGCAACCCAGCGCTTTCTCTCAAAGAGTGCTTGGTGGCCAGGCATGGCTCGTGACATAGACCACTATGTATCTTCTTGTGAACAGTGCTGTACTTTGCTCCCTAAATCAGTACATGAATGGCCAAAAGCTGACCCTTGGGAAAGATTACATATGGATTTCGGCCATGTTCCAGATATCGGAAATGTTTTAATGATTGTTGATGCTGGTAGCGGCTGGATTGAAGCGTTCCGATGTCCAGACCGATCCACTCCAAATATTATTCGAATATTTTCATCACTTTTTGCCCGTTTCGGTGTCGCAAAACACTTAGTTTCCGATAATGCGCAAGAATTCGTCAATGACGCTATTGTTTCATGGCGAGCCAAATCTGGTTGCTACAAATCTGAATCACCCGCCTATTTCCCTCGCGCTAACGGCCTTGCATCGCGGTCGGTCCAAACAGTGAAGCGTGCTATGAAAGCTTGGCATCGCAATATGCGCGTTTCTTTCGATATGTTTCTCAACAAGATTTTGCTGGTACACAGAACTACTTCGAATGCTCGCGGAGAATCACCTGCACAAATTTTAATGGGGAGAAATCTCAGAGTCCCTTTTGTTTCCGATCATGTACCCGGAGACATTGTAATGTATAAGCCAACAAATTCCACACCCTCTCGGAAAGCTGCATTTGTTGTTGCAAAAGGATCAAACACAGCGTGGCTAAAATTGGGGGAGAGAACAGTATTAGCTTCCAACAATCAAATTGGCAATGCCCCTGTAGACTGCAATTTAGAACAAACAAGTAGGACTAGCCCCACACCCGATACAACATCATCATCAGCAGTTCAACCAGCTGATTCAAACATATCTTCACCACATATGTCAATACGGCGTTCATCAAGAATTGTTCGTCAACCAAATCGTTTTGGTTATAGTTAATAAATAAAATAGATTAATTAATTAATTAATTTATTAAAAAGACAACATCAGTAATAACAATATTTGCTTTAATTTAGATAAAGGGAAGTTGTCGTATTACGTAATTGTTATTCCTGTATATATAACCTCTTTATATTAACCTCGTTTTGATGTAGACTATAAAAGTAGATGTTCTTTATTAATAAGATTAGATTATGTTGGATCTCGCGTTGTACTCATTGACTCATGAATATCTTTAATCATTGTCATACGACATTGAGAAACTACGCATAAATTGTATTACGCATTATACAGTGCTACAATGTGTTCCCTCAAGACCGCACTTTTACACTTTCTTTTCACTCTTTCGATTTTATTACTATGTGATAATGTCTTTAAGGAAGATGCAGTCAAACTTACAAATTGACGGGGTGGAGTGGGTGACTGCATTGGTACTAGTACCAATTTCCCAGCAGGAGCCCTGTCCAATCGTTACTGATAACCGTGCTGTATTGGTCATCTTGAGAGCTAGGTTATCTGATATTGATAAGGGACTACTCATCTTGAGTCCATTCAGATAAAATTAAACTAACTAGACTTTTAGGGTGTTGTCTAGTTAGTCTCTCCGATTGGTCGTTCGCCTTCTTTTGTAGCTGTTGTTGTTGCAGCTTTAGCATTATTGATGTTGACGAGGCCATAACTCCGACGCCTATCTGTTATACAACGACTTTTGCCATTAAGACCGCTGTTTTGTATATCATATCACACTTTCACCATATCTGTTGCTGATGCGGTTCTTCTGATATATGTTGAAGAAGACTGTAAATTACCCATAACAAAGTCTATTCGTTAGGTCACATAGAGGATGGTATTGCATTTATATATCGACTACATCATAGTTTGTCAGTCAATGGATCCAGTTGATCCGTGATTGGTTATATAGGCAAGTTGTTGTTATTTGCCTTTTCAGAAGCCTATGTGCCAGGCAATCTATTAGTTTACAAGTCCGTAAATGGGTACGGGACTCTTGTTAAACTAAAGTTGGTAATGCAAGGTAGCTGGATTAGTACAAATAGATTATGTACTCTATTACCAAGCAATAAATCATACTGAAGTCATTCGGAGTTAAACCTATTTTTGTTTTGTTCATTATAGAATGTTCAACAAAATAAATTTAAAAATAAATCTATAGTGTTGATTATACGCTATACCTCATTCGTTTGGCACGTGGATATATAGATTATCTATAATGATGAATAGAGTCTATAACCCATTCCGTTGGCAGGGGTGATATAGTTGTAGGTACCACAGCGTATGGTGGGTCATACACACCGTATATCGACCACCTACCCTCCAAACGACCAATCGGAGAGACTAACTAGACAACGCCCTAAAAGTCCAGTTAGTTTTCTTTTTATCTGAATGGACTCAAGATGAGCAGTCCCTTATCAATATCAGATAACCTAGCTCTCAAGCCAATACAGCACGGTTATCAGTAACGATTGGACAGGGCTCCTGCTGGGAAATTGGTACTAGTACCAATGCCAATACCCCCTCCACCCGGGCAATTTGTAAGTTTGACTGCACCTTCCTTAAGACCGCACTTTCACACTTTCCTTTCACTCTTTCGATTTTATTACTATGTGATAATGTCTTTGACAATGTAAGATGACCATATATACAGGAGTACCTGAGTTTAAAATAGATCGAACATAAGCAAAGTATACCAACAGTAATATATTTGGATATCAAGACTCAAAGGATTTGAATATCAGTTATGCTCTTGAGAATGCGTTCGAAACTATAAACTGAAACAATGTAAAGAAGTATTCATGTTTGATGTAGGATAATTCCAATGTCGAGAATTTGCTTGACATCGTACAACTCAATTGCCGACATAGTCTGCGTTTACAGACCGTGATTCATTCACAAAAGAACAGGACGAATATTAGATTCATTCACATATTGCACCTATTCTTTTGTGAATGAATCGCGTTTAACTGAAATTGAAACTATACATGAAGCTATTTTTTGTTGCCAGTATGGATATACACAAGACTGTAAATCCTGGGGTGTTTCCTCCAACAAAATATTTGAGTCAGCTTTGAGGTTGACTTGCTTAAGTCTCACTTCTGTGTTATGCCCATCTTGATGGATTGGGAAGTTTGACAAGTTTGAGGCAAATTTGACAGTACTGAAGCTTCTAACTATGAAAATTCCATGCCTTTTTTCGAAAAAATGCCCATTTCATCGGGGGGAATTGAAAATTACCCCCTATGGTCAGAAGCATGTAGTTGCAGACGTGGATATACAGTATAGTATGTTGCAATAAACGTACAATAAGATGTAAACGTCCCTCGACTACTGAAAGAAATATTCATCACCCAAAAGATTTCCGAACAAAATTTTGATTGAGGTTGCATACCATTCTACAGATATTGATAAACGTGGTAATAAAGCAACGCTCTAAGAATCGTCACTTGCAGCTACCCTCATCTATATATCTAATATATAACGTAAGCTGGCTAGCTAAGTGAATTTAGATATATAAAACTAAACATTCAAGACGTGTTTCCTGTATAGGCAAGCAAACGAAAATAGACAACAAATTTACACTTCACGGCAGGCGGATAACACACATTTATTATTGTGCAGACACATCGAAGGATGGAATGAACATTGAACAACAATAGCAGTATACAAGAATAACTAAATATTTTTTAAAAGTGTATTGGCCATGTGCGCGTATATTATAAAAAATTAAAGCAATGTATATTGGGCATTATAAAAAATTGCGGAATTGGTGAACTTAATGCATTATATAAAATATTGTTAAATCCTATTATTATAAAATTAATTAAACGAAATCTTCCCGGAGATCAACAACAAGATATGATTCATCGGGTGATGCTGGTGATGCAGATCGCTTCATCATTTGATCATCGACTGAAGTTCCTTCTAAGCCATCAATTATACTACTAATATTAACATAAGAATCACCCAGACCAGGAGTTAAACTAGATAAATTACCAGCCGGTGACAACTGATTCATGCCATGGGCATTATTCATCATAACATCATCTGTATTAGCATGGGTGTCTGCATCCTTGGTAATATCTATCGTTGGCAGGTTAGGTGTACTAACTGCAGAACCAAGGCCACCCCCTAGGGCTGCACGCTGTCTTCGTGTCAGTACAGGTGAAACTGGTCTTGCAAATTGATCTCTAAAACTTGGTGCTTTTCCGACTGCAACCGTTGAACGTGATTTTGCTCTCATGCCAGTCATCTGAGACTTCTCACATAACCTATACAGCGACAGGAGAGACAGAGGGACGTACATATTATTACTTTTCAAAATAATGAATATGAAATGGTCACAGCGTATATATTGGAAGAAATATTTCACAGAGGAAGTACTGCAGAATCAAAATATATCCAAAACTCATAAACGACAAAGGTGAATAAACGGTCTAGAATACACAGTAAGCCTAATCATTTCTTACCTAATGCCTTCTTCTAAAACCATGCAGCATTCTTGTACGTTGGTACTCTTTGATAACAATAAAAACTGACCACACTAAACACAAACATTACAATTGCGAAATCATTATACAATATCAGATTGTCAACAAAAAAGCAGAATAATTTAAAAAGAAAAAAGTCCAACCCGTACAAAAACGATAATATGTTGTAGATCTATCATACCTGACTCCATCCCAAGTATCTTAGAAATTTTCTAGCAGCAATAACATTCCATAAATGCTTCTCTATGCCAGGGTTTTTAAGACTGACACGGTAATATTTGTCTTCATTCAAATGTTTGAGGATTTCTCTACGGATGGTAAATGGGGAGAAAAACACTTTGAAATACATCCAAGCAGGGTCGGACAAAAGTAAGAATCCAGTAATCATAGATTCCGGAAGGCAAGCGCAGATTCAGAAGCAAATTAATATTTTTAACGATTTATTGGTCAAACATCAACAAAAAATGTTGAAGAAAATGTTGAAATGCCTCTAGGATTCCAGAAGGCTGAAACTTTTGTCAGGTATGAATCCTGCATCCAAGTATGAATGAAGCATGCAAATTATTACGGATGTAAAGTGATGATTGCAAATAATAAACTACAACAGTAGCTTGCTTGGTATTTATGTGATGTTGTATATATCAGACAGGGGAATTAAAATTTCAAAAATGGTGTGAAATCTAGGACATTTCGAATTAAAGTTCCGAATTTAAATAGGAAAAAGACAATAACTAGAGTTTGAAAAGGTAAAAACAGTCTGAAATCTGCCAAAAGTCTGAAGATTATCATGTCTGATATGGACTTTATACAGAACGAACGAATGCCGCAGAGATATAAAACGTATGATTTTACAGGTTCGACACAAGATCCAGAAAACTCATATATGGCAAAGCACCCGGAATCAAGATCCAACAGTCAGTTGATATCTAGAAACTAGTATCTACTTACCTGTGGATATTAATCAATAGTTGAAGCGCGGTGAATGCAACAGTATGGGTAGTCTCATTCAATAACTCCAGAACAGCCAAACGAAGTAAAATGCCAACAGGAGGTTCATGCTAAATTAAAAAAGTAAAATAATGAAAAGTAAGAAAAGGATTCCAACATATAATAAGCGATAGCAAGTAGATCATTATTGATGTTAATCTGAATTAGTAAATGCGATGGTTTAATGAATAATTGATGGTGTTAAAAAGGTACGAGCACAGCAGAATTGATGAAATATCAAAACGTGGAATAGATTCTGAGGGATGTGTGAACTCAATGGTTTTCAATGAAATGGGTGATATGAAAAGATTTGTGGGTAATAGTTTTAGATGTCGAGCAAAACACGTACCTTCAAAATGGCACATTCACTTTAACAGGATATTTTCAAACCAATCTGCTGTGCTCAAATGTCCTAGAACCTCAAACACACTTATTAATCAATCTGAATCATCAAGTTGAAATTAGCGAAATTTAATGACAAGCACGGACGTACCCACACGCTGCTCGTCCAACAAGAGTAACATCCACATGCTTTCATTAGCACGAATGGGAGATAATATATAAACACCAACAAACATTGACAACAGCATTATTAACAACAACATCTAATGTTTACATAAACACAAGAGATAAGTACTGGGAAGAAAGAATGAGAAAGAAGGACACAGATAATATAACAACTTGGATGTAACCCGTATGTATAAAATCTATTCGTGATCAACTATCATCGTGCTCAATAAAACGAACACTTCGATTTAAGCGACGACCGTACAATCCTGACTGTACAGAAAATCTTTTGCATCTATAAAAATTATATTATTTCTAATCAACTGTATACTAAAACATTAACATTGTATTTATCTATGCTACAAAACATGGATACCAAAGGCCACAAAATGGTATCTGTATCTCACCACGAAACATGGACATTAAATTACACGACAATTCCTACAACGGAAAACAGATATCCAATTTCTAAACCTGAATTTAAAAAATAATCTTAACTACATTATAGTAAATCATCTAATCAATCTATGTTATATATGTACAGTATTATAAATATACAATAAAATATGTATAATAAAAATAGTAATGAAATATTAGCGAATTCAAATCTAAAATAATTATATATTTATAAATAGTTTAATATTCAGGTCCATTCAGATGATATAAAACTCACTAGTAGTCATCAGTAAACGAGGTGATGTAAAGATGTCTGCCATTCGTCAGTAATCAATGAGGTTAGTTGATATTGTGGTTGTAGGTGAGATGATTTAATATATATATTAGACGAGGGTAAAATGCAGGCTAAGTACCAAGACTATTGTAATCATAACACTTGTTATAACCCCACATATTATCTTATGCAAGAGAGTACAAGTCACCTTTCCAAATGATTTCTTAGATGTAGGTAACAGTTCTTCACTTAAAAAGGCTCTTTCAAGATCAACAATCTCTTTTGGACCGTATGATGCGTCAATGTTGTCCATCTCATCAAATTCAGTTATCAAAGCACTGATGAGGGATCACATACAAAATTAAACATAAACAAATGATTAGATTTAACAAATATAATCCATAGGACGCAAGTTCTTAAGGCACGGTAACACAAAAATTGACCTTTTTGGTACAATTGGTAGCGAGAAACGCGATTTTTAGTGATTTTTTCGCATGAGCGTGATTTCAAAACTTTTATAGTTTATCTCAAAATGCTACACCTTAGAAACCACCAGATTGAGTCAAGATGATATAGTCATACCCAGATTTAATTATATATTCATCCATTCTGTAATGCGCACATTGAATTCATGTTGTTACTTGATATTTGCATATTCGCATCTGAGGTGTTGTAAGATGTATATAACAACAGTCGATTGCGATGCATTTATACAACAAATTGTTAAATTGATAGCATGTTTAACATGTTGACAAATGCCTTACATCATAGTGATCAAATGTGAAAGTAATAAAGGTATTCTGATAGCATGCACAAACATGTCCCTTCTCAATCCCCTTCTATGAGATGCCTTATCTAGTAGAAGTCATTGCCGTCTCCACAGAATCCACAATGTTGGTGCAATGAACCATTCAAATGGAAGAGCGGCACAACGATATATTTCCTTCACTTTCGGTAGCCACCCCTTTTGATATCATTCAACAAAGCAACATAATGTTAATATTTAGTTTACAGACATACATGGGATAGTTACTATATAATTACAGTTATATGAAAGGATAAATAATTAGATTACACTTACACTAACAGCAACTAAGAGTAATGACAGGAAAGAACAAATTACATTGTTCAAAATCGCAACATCAACAATAGCAAATCAGTAGCCGTAATCATTTCGTGTAAACCACCCCCCCCCCTCATAAGATCTAGGAGAGCAAACTACGAAGTGTATCAATGTAAGCAAAGTTAAGGATTAAAAAATCAAAATGGCAGTGCAAAGAATACTATCAAAATATAAAACGAGTATTGTGATAAATAACTTCTGAACACCGTTGATATACTTACGTTGTGCTTGTTTTTCTCTTGTGATAGGAACCCAAAGCACCTTTATCGGTTTCATCTTTTGCTAGCTTAGTTTTGTATTGTTCGATGGCCTTGCGGACACTGCCCGCCCGCTTGAATGATAACTATTCACACAAACGATAGAATAAAATGAATGAATGAATGAGACGGTTGTATGCTGGAAAGAATAAATGGAAGAATAACAGTAAATCTCACCTCTTTTGTTTCTTTCTTCTCTGCTGCTTCTTTTAGATATAATGAATTAGAAGAAGACAATGATAAGTTTGCAGGTCGCTTACATTTCATCAGTAACGGACACGCCATTAACGCTAATGCCGCTATACCAGCAGTGTACTGTACAGCAGACGCATGTTCTTTTTTGTTACTTCCATCTATTGAACGTTGTGGTGTTAACGCATGCACAATTGCAGCGTTGTGTGCGTACAATTTGTTTTCATCACTATCGAAACAAAGTAGAATTTGACATCATACAATACGAATACTATACAGTGGATTTTCAAGTTACATAGCTCACACTTGCATAATGTGAATATCATGATGAGACCCGGATGAGACAGGCTAATAAGTAAGTGACGTTTGAAATTAGTGTTTTGAAAGATATAGTTATTTGTAACTCAGTATTGCTGGCTATGTAGATTAGCACCGGTCACAAAGCCGGATCTATTGACAATGTATTTGCATGTTACCATTGTTGACAAATAACCATTTACATGGACCATGTACTTAAAGGTCTTCATGATGATGGATACGTAGGTGATATGCATCCACCCCTGTAAGTCCATTAAACACATTTTAAAGTTCAATGGATGTAGGATGGGGGTAGTGAAAAGTGTAAAAATTGGATGACGCAGGGTATATAAGCTATCTCCTATTGGTCAGCTACCAATTCAAACTATAGAGCGTGGAAATGGGTATATTAATATATCAACACTTTTACTATCATGACCGCTTAACAGCACTAACTTTAAAACACTATATTGTATATAACGTATATCACATTTTAATTTAGTCGATTTATCTATAAAGTAATTAAACATAACATAAAAGCATTGTGCTGTCTTTGCTAATGGTGCTCAATGCGCGGTTCTATGTCATAAATGCAGAGCTATAGTTATGATCATAAATCAACGCAAAAATCAGATATCAAAGGCATGAAACCATTAGTAACAAATATCAATGTCTGATTTTTTGCATTGATTTGTTACTATTAATATAAAGTAATTAAATAATGATTCGCTCGAGAAATGCAATCACGCCATGAAATGAGACAAATGTGTAGTGATGATTTTTCGGTGCTCATCGTATTCAAAATAAATCGGTAGCTTCGTAACATGTAACGGTCTACCTGTGGATTATTTTTAACCTTCAGACGTATAATAATCTTTAATTTTGTTTATAAAGCATAAAATTTCCGACTCTTTCATAGGATAACGAAGAAATCGACTGTGGCGAATTTTCCAATTAACACTAGATATACTAAAATGGTAATGTTACATTTTCCTGAAAATTTTGTAATATGATAAATGATCAAAAGTCTATTTATTTCTTTAAGTCTCCCTCATCCACGTCGATGGAAAGTATTGCATCAAAACCATGCTAGGTAATTCAAATTACTGCATAACGTGAGAAAAGGAGAGTTTACAGCAACAAAAAACGGAAATATATTGAATTAATTCCATATGAAATCATGCAGTAGCTTGCATGTGGCCATTACAAGTAAAATATTGATTGTTTGATTGCGTTCTTCTAATTCTTTTGTGAAATCATTTGTAAACGCCAAAACTAAACGTTCTGCTGTTGTCGCATGCTGGGGGTAAGTCATACGCTTGTCCCTCCCTTGCAATGCGAATTGATGACAATATTTAAGTGAAAAAATATGGTAATGTATGTGTATTACGTATTGCGTGTGTAGATGTGTGCATGTGTATAGGAGCAGGGATGATCAAGATAAAGCAGAAACAGTAGAAGGCAACGACTGTGTTTTTATTTTACTCTTTATTCTTTTTCAAAGTCTACAAACAAATCCACCTGTGCGGACCAGAGAAAACTGGCAAAATTTTATACAAAGACAGCCCAATTGGCGTTACATTCTACTGTTTTGCTTCCTTAAAATGGACATTCTCCTTCGATGAACAAAGGAGCTGGGATTAAAGCGTTGACGTAAGACTAACCTAGTCGGTGCCCCATTGTCAAACATCGGATTGTCATTCTTGTTACTTTTATGTTTCCGTCTTACTGTTACTCCTGAAATATCTCGACCTCGTAATACGTCTGCACCTTTATCCTCGTGAGGCTCTTCCAATGGTTTATATTTACCATTACTTTCAGGTAATTTCCTTTTCTGTAAATTATTGTTCCGAGGTGCTGATACATCCTTTGGTAACTCAATAAATCTACCCTCAGCCTCAGCAATTAATTCTTTGGCTGTCTTTTGTGATTCATTAGCTTTCCTTTTACCATTTGTTAGGCTTATTGTTCTAGCAAATGTCTCTTTGTTGTATCGTTTCTTTTCGACTTTTGGTTGAATAGGTGGTAAAGCTGAATTCTCTTTGTTCTCTTGGTCACTATCACTGCTTTGAGATTGACCAAGTTTATTTAATCTTCGTTTAGCTCTTGCAACAGACTTTCTTGCTGCCACTTTCTCTTTACCTTTTTCATTCATGCTTTCTCTCTTTTTTAAAATCTTTTCTAATTTTTCACCCATATTCATATCTAAGTTATTTTGTAGTTTATCTTCTTCTTTATTCAGATCATCTTCATCAAGAAACGTCATGTAAGTGATACTTTTTCGTGGTTTCCGTTTTTGTTGTTCACTTTGCAAATGAAAGTTGAAATCTCCACCTCCACCGCCTCCATTTATATCTTCGTTGTGTTCATTTGAACTCATTAGCTCATCGATGGAGTCCCCAAAACTAAAGGTTCGTTCTTTGACAGGTCGTGGACGAGGTGTAGTTTTTTCATCACCAGAAGCAGAAGCATTGACATTTCGCTGCTTTGCTGCTTCATTGATACTTTCTAAGCTGGAGGTGGAACTGCCTAACGAGGGCCTTCTTTTCTTGTTTGGCAATTGATCTTCCTCCGGCGTTGCTTTATCTTGCCAGACTTTCTTCGTATTAGATACATGCTGAGCTTCTCGTAACTCCGTACGGTCTGATTTCCGCTTGCTTTTCTTTCCAAGAGAAAGTCGTCTACCGCCTGTGAATGTATAATGAATTCAAATTAAATGTATGGAGTTATAGGTGAGCAATAAATGCATTCTTGATTATAAGTGTTGGATACGGGTATTCTACACAGCGGCGTCTACATATTCATTAATCATAGTAAGCAATACATCACACTACATATCATGGTGATCAGTGGTGCTGCCTTGACTTTATTAAAGGAGGAACGGCAGTCAAATGGCCATGGTCGCATATAGGGGCCTTAGGTTTCACTTACAATGCAACAATATTTCAAACATGAAATGTCAAATTTCAAAAATGCTGCCTGTTATCAAGGATATTTAGAGTATTTGCAATGGCTTTCAATCGGAAATTGGCAATGCAATAGATAAATGACTAGAATTAATAAGGTTGGAAATGTCTGGAATCTGCTAAAAGTATGAAATTCTCATGTCTAATATATGCATTTTTATAGCAACCAAATGTTTTTTCAGTATCTGATCATTGATAGTGGGGATTGGGAAATCTTACATTCCATAAGTAAATTCAGAAGAATGGTGATACTTTTATGATTCATAGACTAAACTTCTAGAAAACAAGTCCAGAAGAAAAGATTGGAATTTTTAGGATTCCATAATGGTTTCTTACCTGAACCTGAATCATGTGAATGTTCAACATACTGCAGTTTATTGGTAGTCAATCGAGTCCAAAGACTGGAGAAGAATTTTGTCGCACAGTGTAACCAGACCTCTATAGTTGCCATCTATAAGATCCATCTCAATTCAAAACTATAGACAGGTGGTCTCTACAAGTTTCATTCCTTAGAATAATACTTTACCTACATTGCTAAGTGGTTGATACATAGTTCATTACAGCAGGTTTTACTGTAATGGGAAGTCAAATACTAACCTGATTTACGTCGCTGCCTAGTGGGCTTGACAAATACTTTGCTAAAGTCAGCATTGGTGGATGTTGGACTGGATAAATCATACACAGCTTGTTGGTTGTCAGTGTCATACAATTTCTTCAAAGCATCAATATTCATATTTAACTTAGTATTCAAGTTGCTATATCGTGTCTTTGGGTTGATTGTAAATGTGTTATACGTCTTTTGTAAATCACTATTCGTTACACCAGACAACAGTTTAAATATATTTTCCCTTTCTCTGAGTAGATACATTGGTGGTGTGTTTATTCCAAAGCCACGAATCATCCATGCGGTATCCAAAGCAGAAAGAACTCCTCTGCCACATCCAGAGCCTGTTGGCCAAAAAGGCTACAAAGAAATGACATAATACATTGTAGAATGATGTACGTAATTCTGAAACACTAATTCCAAGGAAAGCACAGTACCACATACGTACAATGTACATGAATTACAATTTTTTGAATATGATTGAGCACAAATCAGATTGGAATCCTTATTTTAAGTGTTTCTACTGTAGTGAATAAAATTAAATCAGAACATTGAGGTAGTAGAACCAGAGCTTAATTGTCCCAAAACGTTTTGCTGTAGCATTATTGAAATAAGAGGTCTCAAACACCAATTATAATGATGGTGACCCATGACCCAACACTCCATGATGGTCAAAGGGTCTATATCTTGCAATTTACAAATGCATCTTGAACAGATCTGTGCTGGACAGTGGATTTTTGGAAGGACTTCCGGTAGGTGCGATTTCCGTAGATGTATTTTCAAAGGAAGGTAATAGTAAATTTTGTACAGCCCACGGCTTCGGTACATAATAGAGCCCTTGGTCTGATAATTCTCAATGCCGCGCTCAAACTTGATCGATAATTGTTCATTGTGTCATGCTCCTGATGATTGTGAATAATAAAGTTTCAGAAAATACTATGTGTGTTACGCTGCATTACTGTTTCTGAAAAGGGCTGGAAGGTATTCCTTCAGGAATCCCAACTGTTTTCTACATATTTATTTTCATTTCTATCTGCAAACAACACCGGTATATACATATTATGTGTCAATAAATTCTTCAAAAAACTTTAAAAGAGTTAAAAATTACTAAGTTAGATTCAGGATCAGACAAGTCTTTTGGAAGTCAAAATATCTATAGGAATTACAAATCCACATAAAATTCAAGAACAAAAATCAACAACTTCAGAGTTTAGCTCAATGGGGGGTCCAAGATTTCCATTTTACTTGATTCCTGAACGTGCTTTTGAAAATTTCAGCTCAAATTAATAAAAGCATGAATAACATTCATTATGCTACTAAACGATAATGTAAATTTTCTAGCTATGATAATCAATCCACTAACCTCCAGCGCACTATCGCCAACTAATGCCATTAAGAGTTTTTTGCCAGATCTCTCCAGAATTCTAGATGAATTTGCAGCTTTTTTAATTGATGTAAAATCAAAACAAGCTATATCCGGCGAGCCATCTGGATTTTTTGCTAGTTCTAAAGTTGGTAGCTGATTGTTAGTAGCATAATTAACAGCAACAAGTGTGGTTTCAAGTAATTTATCTTTGTCAATGTTGTTCCTACTTAGTAGTTGAGCCGGTTCAGTATAATCCTAATAAACAGAAACAAGGTCATATAATCATATTCTTACATATGTTATATAGTAGGACATGATAGTTGAATAATGGTAGTCAGATACCCATTACTGTAATTATATATGCCTATATTATAGATTGGACAAAAGAATAGGGCAAATCTTTTTATTACTCAGGGTTTTAATCATTAAGGGTGAAACTCTGAGTTGAATGAAAACTTAGGATTTGCCTCATTCTTGTGTCCAATCTATTTATGCTCTGTTTTAATAAACATTAAGCACTTTCACACATGTGTGTGGGTGTGTGTACAATTATGCCTATATAAATTTCAATTTTAGATTTATCAACGGATTGCTGTTAAGTCTGGGGAATTTGGCTTAACATTAACAAGTCACACAAGTTACAAGTCCTTAACATCAGTAATATCATCGACATTTTCCACGTTAGCATTCTACATAATGAATGCAGGCCTGGATTAGGCAGTGCGCTTTCAAGTGTGCCATGCTTTCGTTCACGCTGAAGGCGAAATTTCATTTGACATTCCATTCCTCTGACATATTTGGTAAAAATGGGTGAGGAGTCCTCTCTACTTCTCAATTGAAGAGGATAACACTTACATAGTTATACTTATTAAAGTTTTAAAGAAAATCTGTTCCGATTCACCCCACTCTACACAACTAATATTGTATTTATAATAAAACTTACCCTTTTGAGAACGCCTTTACCCAAAAGACTTGATTTCGATATTGTCATGACAAAATAATGTGTTTCATCTTTGTAATAGACAATGTTTTCGAGTTTGATACCATGGATTTCTTCAAGTTTATCAAAAAACTCTTGATGAAACTGATAGGCAATTCCGCATATCTCTTTTGCATGGGCTTCTTCTTGTGTATTATTATTAACGAAGTTACAAGTGATACCGATAGCAAGTGCACCTGAGAATTAATCATAAAAACTGAGATTTAGAACATCAACTATTAATTGTTGGTCAATTTCTATTATGTTTGAGTCAACAATCAATTTGAGGTATAGGGTCCAATAATATCCCGGCCACCTGGCAACTAGGTTTCTGGAAAGGTGGCAAAAATTTAAAGTTTCAGAAGATTTTTGATAAATTATTAAATTATTCAGGTTTCAGCAAGGAGAAAATATTTGTCGAACCCTGTTGCAATATATGGTAGGGTCGGTCCATGACTTTTTGAGTTGGTGAGATATGGATTGATTTTGACAGGACTATATGAGCCTAGGGGCCTGGGGGCATGCTCCCACAGAACATGTTTTACCCTTCCCGCACAAATTAGCTATCTGTGGTCATTTCTTATTTCAATTTCATAATTCCTACTAGTCTCCGTAGTTAGTTACAAAATTTTTTCCTATTTCAAATCAAATCTTATGGCTGTTCACATTGTTAACAGATGACATTTTAAAAATATTCATTTCAAGTATATTCGGAATAATTTTTCTCGTCGCAACATATACCAGCTTGAATAAAATGTTTGTAGAAATTGTTTACTATAAATAAAATCTAATCCCATTGAAATATAATTATTTGAGTGTACAGGTATTGCAGAAGAATGCAAAACAAATTACAGTATCTAAATTATTCATCTTTGTGTTTCTTCAAAAGTGTTAGTAATTTTCTGCCCTCAGTATATTTTGTGTAATGTGGTCATGGAAATTACGAAGCTATTGTAATTCTTGTGAATGACTTGAAAGGTGACATCATTTTGATAGGTAGATTACACTAGATTACATTTTTATCATGCTATTCAAGTGAGATCAAAAGTGCATGCCGTTGTGGGTAGACAAAATTCTGCAAGTATAGGAAAAGGATAGTTACATATTTGATAAAATCTCATAGAAAGATGTGTGTACTTGGTATGATATTTATAAAGTTTAATCATGTCCAAGAAAATATACACATGTTTGATAAATTTCAGTAATAAATAACTTCTTAGGCCCTGTTTACAAGGAGGGCGAGTTACTCGGGTAGGCGAGTTACTCGGGTTGCCGAGTTACCCGGGTCTATTGTTTATGTGCGTTCTGTTTACAAGCAAAATGAGAAAGTTGTCTCGCCCAAGTAACTCGCCTACCCGAGTTACTCGCCTTGGCAGACCGGGTAACTCACCTACCCGAGACAACTTTCTGTCACTTTTTGACTTGTAAACGGAAATAGGCGAGTAACTCGGGTAGGCGGGTTAAAATTAAAAATGGTAGCTTTAATTTTCAATTGTTTCGAACGTTTCCGCTGTAGACATCTTTTGTTCTCTAATCGTTTCATTTCAGCGCGCATGCTTAGATTGGCTTCAAATTATTTAACTCGGGTAGGCGGGTTACTCAGGTGACCCTTGTAAACACACAACACATTTTAACTCGGTAAGGCGAGTAACTCGCCTACCCGGGTAACTCGCCCTCCTTGTAAACAGGGCCTTAGAAAAGATTTACTTAAAATTACATGTTTGAACATAGCTTATAAATTATAAATTCACACTGTGGTTTGATCAATGGGGGAAAACAAAAATGATAGGGATTATACCCGGGAATTATAGTTTGTTTTGGAATGAAATCATGAAAGTAGATAGAGCAAATCTACATATATGCAATGTAACTGTACATACATTTGTGTCACTATACAACTGTAAGCCACTTACTGGACAAGAAATGTACGACGTAATCAAACAGTTAATTAATAGCCCTAGTGCTAGGTGCAATTACTTTATTCAATACAGTATATCCAAATTTACCAATATTTATATACATTTGATTTTGAAATATCAAATTACCTTCAGTGACGTGATGAAGAAGTTTGATGATGTTATTTTATGCATGCATCAGCACATTTTTCACATTTTTGTGTTCCGAAAAAATTCCTATGACACCGCAAAATTGAACATAGACATAGTTTAAGTTCAGCAACGTGATAACGTTGTTTTATGCAAGAGTTGATGTGAGTTTGTAATGACGAACAAAGAAAAAGTGACACAAAATTAGGGGTGAGACGATTGTTCTGAAAACAATCGGTTTTGCCGATCATTGGCGCCAATTTTACAAATCGGAAAATAATCGGCATCGACAAATCAACACTTTGTAAATCTGTTAACTGATTGTATTCAGACAATGAAATTCAACATAAAATTTCTTTACTAGAAAATTCATTAATTTAATATTTTGATATTTTATTACAAAGTTGATATCGCTCTGTGTTGTTTACATCATTTTGTAATTCAAAACCTCTTCAAAACGTTTGAATGATTCGTCATGCTACTTGACACCTTCTATTGTTATAAAGTATAGGGATGAGACGATTGTTCTGAAAACAATCGGATTTGCCGATAATCGGTGCCAATTTTTACTAATCGGAAAATAATTGGCATCGGCAAATCAACCACTTTGTAAATCGTTAAACCGATTGTTTTCAGTCAATAAAATTCAATAGAAAATGTTTTATTCAAATACTCATTAATTTAATGTTTTGATGTTGTCTTAATTAAAAGTTTATATCGCTCAGTGCAGTCGCTCTATTTTGTTTACATCGTTCTGTAACTCAGAACGTTCGTCGCTCTGTTTTGTCTCCATCGTTTTGTAATTCAAAACCCATTCAAAACATTCAAATGATTCTTGATGCCACTTGACACCTTCTATTGTTTATAAAGTGAAAAAGATCAACACAGTAGCGTTGATGAATAAAACACGTGAGCATGGTTGGATGAATCATTTTATTGAGAAAGAAAAAGCGGCTGTCGGGTTTCGTTTTGTAGGAAACAGTTTTGAAAATAGTAAAAATAGTTTGATGTTTAAAAATGCTTGTACAGAGATTTCACTTTTATTATTTGGATATATGACTTTTAAAGCTGGAAAAATATACGAATTATTTACAGGAAAAAGTCGCTGCGTGCCTTTGTTCATCGTTGCCCGCTTCGCAGTGTGGACAGGCAAACTTTTGCTATTATCAAATTTTGAAAAACATAACTATATTTCATTTTCTTTAATTCAGCTAAATGCAGATTTGCATATATAATGTAATTTCGTATTATAAACTCATGATCTATGTCTACGGATGTGTGTTTTCTCCTGCTCTTTTGTTCAGAAATTTGATTTGTTGTATTGGAAACAATCGGCAAAAACCGATTAATTGACCGATTGTTAGGACTAATCGGCAGCTAACTAATCGGCATCAAGCATCGGTACATTTCATTATCGTCTCATCCCTAATAAAGTAAAAAAAGATCAACACACTAGCGTTGATGAATAAAACATGCAAGCATGGTTGAATGAATAATTTTATTGAGAAAGGAAAAGCGGCCATCAAGATTTAATTTGTGAAAAAAACAGTTTTGAAAATAAATAAAGTATTTTGATGTTTAATGAATGTTTGTACAGAGATTTTATTTTTGTTATGTTTGATGAAGCACTCTTAAAATGAAAGATACACAAACTATTTACAGGGAAAAGTCACTTCGTTGCCCGCTCCGTTGTGTGGACAGGAAAACTTCGGCTATTGTCAAATTTAAAAACTTAACCATATCTCCATTTGCTTCATTCAGCTAATTGAAGACTTGGCATTTGCATATATACTTTAATTCCGTATTATAAACTCATGATATATGGCTATGTGTTTTCTCCTGCTCCTTTGTTTTGATTTGTTTGGATGGGAAACAATCGGCAAAAACCGATTAATCGGCCAATTGTTATGACTAATCGGCATCGCACATCGGTAATTTCATTATTGTCTCACCCCTAGAAAAAATTCCTATAACACCGCTGAATTTCATTAAATACGATTAGAAAGCTACTCTCAGGGCTTGCAGCAATAAAATTATTAACAAGGGTTCTGAGATTACCTACACAGTGAATACTGTACAAGATCTCACAATTATCTATCGCATAAACCTCATGGTGGCAACAATTTCTTTGCATGATCACATATATACTTAAGGACATATAATCGAATCTAATAGCATATTTGAAAAAACATAATATAGAAAGCAAATGGTGGGGAAAGTAAGAACTGCCCTAATGAAATGGACCAGCCACCAATGCCCTGTTGTGGTATATGGAATGTGCTGTGGCAGGTTTAAAGGCTGCATTGCTCATATATAGATATATAGGCCTACGCATAGAGATTTGGAACTTTGCCAGGAATAATCAACATTCAACATCAGCCTATTATCCTTCTCATAAATCAGTTGTAGCAAACAAGAATAAAATAACACTCATTTGAACACAAAAGCCAAAACAGTCTAAAACATTTGATCTTTAGTAGTAGGCTAACCTATCTAGGACTATCATTTCAAAAGGGCACATAGGCCTACCTCTCATTTCAATCTGTTGAAATCCAGGTAGAATGTTTTTCTTTCCGTCAGCTCCTATGACCACATCAAACTCATAGTCATGAAGCAAATGGTCAGATGGAGAATATGAAGCTTTCCAAGACGATCCATTGGCAGGTTCAATAAGATGCTTAAAATCGATCTTGGTAAAAACTTGCACGCCAAGTATGAGACATAATTTTAGTAATATACATTGAAGTGTTCTTATACCTAGAAAAAGAATAAAATATTCCATTAAACATACATGTCTACACATACCGGTAGCCATGCGAGGGTTGCTAAACTTAATTTGTAAAGATCACCTAAACAGTTGTAATTTAGCTAAACGTATTTTTATAAATAATTGAGATTGATTTCTTTTTGGGATACAGTGAAACCTGTATATAACGGCCAGCTAAAGAGAGGTAGATAAATTGACCACTATAGACAGGTGGTCTTTATATACAGGTTCAATTCAATTTATAACAGGTTTGACTGTAATGCTTTCTTAAGTTAATAGAAAGTTAATTCCATGCATTATTAAGAGCACTCTATTAGTTTTTGAAGAACTCAAAATGACCAAGTAGTCATTACTGTATATGTCAATCAAGGTCAGAGTAAGCAATAGCCTAAGCCTACTAATCAGCTGTATGTAATTTCTCATAATTCTTTTCAAAAGGCAAGTTAGTAATGATTATAAATAATAACGCAAATAATAATGTTCATTTATATAGCGCCTATATAGCACTATGCTCTAGGCGCTTTACAAGTTTAAGAAGTAATATAAATTTGATTAAAGAAATTGATGTTTATTACAATGTGCTACAGGAGAAAATACATAAAATAAAGTTAACGCGCAGTTTCCGGAGTTGAATACGCCTCACAAAGTTTTCCATGCATGCATGTTTAAATTGTAGCCTATACCAGTATTGACCTAAAAGTCTTTATCTAAAGACTTCACGAGCGCAGAGAGGAACATTTTTCTGGCCATGTTTTCAAGAGATCCCATGGGGCCCAAAATTTCTCTTGTCTGTCCTGATCAAACAACAAAAGTTGAGGGTAATTGTCTCTATTAGGCTACAGTAGCCTAATCATGACTTGTGTGGACATGAATAATGGACAAGATTACAAGAATTAAAAGAACTCTTGTAAATTCTACTTTTTAAAACGAGAATCAGAAATACTCCTATGCAGTTTCTTCTCTCTTTTGCAGACTGGGGACATTTCAAAGATTAGCTGACTGACCAAGTCATCAGGAGGGTGTCTCGCTCCCAATACACCCATAATAGGAACAGCCCTAATTACAATAGATTTTGAATGAACCCTTACCCTTTGTTTGAATTTTGAAACTATGCATTTGTTTGAAATATTAACATATCCACTTTTATTTGCAACAGAACACCATCTCGTTAAAAATAAACAGATTTATTTTTCAATATCTAATCATGCTTTTTATTTGAGCATTGAATAGACTACAACTTGAATGGCATAATTTGAAGCAGAAATGACAAAGATATGGTCAATCAAACTTGACCGATTTGGTCAATTACTGGCAATTTTCACACCTTTTCCAAAAGTTGGAGGTTTCTTGAAATCATTAATGTTAAGAATATTTGTAAAATTTGGATTTTCAGACTTCACTAGCTAAGTAGGCCTAACAAGTTTTACTTATAATGTATACCAAATTTGAACAAAACTGGAGAGGATGAAGGCCAAACTGTGTGATTTGCCATGGAATGGCTCATTTTCAAACTATGTTTCTGTTGGCTAATATTTTGTTAGGTTATTCTATCAACCAATCAGTTTTTTTGATTTGGCTTCTCATACTGGGTGAAATAAAACAAAAAACGGCACCTCAAATATTATAGGGGATGGCTTCTGACATTAAATAAGAGAAAATGGAATTAAATCATGCTACTTATGCTATATTATGTTATCAGTTGTTAAAACATTTCATTTGATTTATCAAAGGGTCTATCCTCACATCACGAATTCATGAATTTTCAACCAGACATTGACCTGACCTCAAAACTGTGATCATGCTAATATTACATAAATGCCCAGGAATCTGGTCCAGGAAGCCACGCCAGCATAAACCTATAAGGCTTGAGAAAGTTAATTATTTTTACAATGTTTATAAAATGATAAGGGAAAACTTAATCAGTTATATCACAGAACAGAAGTAATGCTAAAAGCATTTTAAAAAAATATAGGGTTTTGTATATATTTTACTGTCACAATTCCGGTATAGTATGCATTGAGCTTTGTGACATCATGTATTTGCGTGGTATAAGTTAGTAATCCTATCATCCTTAGCCCTTGTGGTTGACCATCCGATTGCTGGAAGGTTTGTTTGTACCTTTGGGGGTCATTGGTATAATTTATCCAGCCTCCCTCCCTATTAGCCACATACAGTGACACCCACATAACTGCATCAACATTATTATGGCATTATAATCAATACTTTCCCTAGGTTTCAAAATTGCAACAATTGGAAGTTAATTATTTGCAGAATATAGCACATTCGTCTAGTTCATACAATATTCTGATAGAGGCTCTAAATAGAGAGTACCTACATTTCAAAACTGAAGATATCCAGACAGACAATACAATGCAGACAATATTATCGATTGAAACATATTTTGCCCACCACAATGCCAGCAATCACGTATTGATGTCCGAGGGATGCTACATAAAGGCCTAGTGGATGACTTTTTTAAGTATTCATGTATTCTCGTAAGCAGAATTCATGTATAGGCCTACAGTGGGATCGCATATCACGTACATAATCAATGCTGTTTACAAAATTCGTTCAGAATGAAAGAAGTTATTTCTTAATTTCAATGTGATTTATAGCAGACAGCACAGTAATTGGCTCAGCGGATAAGTTCATCTATTGATCTTTCCTATAAAGTAGAATAAACGATTTATTAAATCTTTCAATAAATGTTTTGTCTGGAATAGATGATGCGCGTCGTTGTTTCGCATGCTTCAGTAAACATCAACTGGTGTTTTGCATTTCAGATTGAGAAATAAAACCACAGAAGAGAATAAACCAAATACCTGTCATTCACCAAATGTGGCAGAATAACAAAACAAGGCGCCGCTTTACTTTCACATTAATATTTTGAAACAAGTACTGTTAATTGACATTATTTTCTGTATCGTTATTATTATTTTATGACGCGTAAAAATATGCGGCACTGGTATCATTCGTGCTGGTTTCGTCGGTCTATTCTAATTGGCGAACGGTACAACAATACAAATGAGAAAAAATTATGATACGATCCCACCCTATATAAAAAATAAATAATCACATAAGTACAGCAACAGTAATTGTGCTGAAATGAAATCATTTAAATGTTTTAATTAAATTACGAAACTGACTTACTGATATGATCAATTGATCCTGAACCAAATTTACCATAAAACTTTTTAGCACCAAGAGCGCGAAAATCGGCCATCAAAAAGGGCCATAGATGAAGAACGTTGTTCCTGGTAAAAGAGTCTCTCCTTTCAACAATTACTGTATGACAACCTAATAAGGCAGATTCAATGGCTGTTCTTAATCCAATAGGACCAGCACCTATAATCAACACTCTAACATTGCTACAAACTTTGCCTTTTTCATATTCTTTGTGTTTTGCACGGGCATCAATTAAATCCCACAGAGACTGGCATCGCCATGATTTCAAATTGTCTTTTAAACGATAATAAAATTGGGTATGGTCTTCATTTTCTTTAATACTAAGGGAGAAAAGTAACTTTTTAAACCAATATAATATTTCGGCGCAATCAGTGGCATCACTAAAAAGACTGAAAATATCTTCAGGATAAAGTTCGTTGATCTTCAATGTGTTCCGCTTTACCGTTAGTCGTCCACTGTCTAAAACATCCATGTTTTTGAGCTCAAAGGGACAAGACACCTTTTATAACTTCATTATCTCATATTAAGTGAGTATCGACAGCAGACACAACATTATTTTAGTATTAAATCACTAACACCGCTTATCAACCGCTCACATCTCCAACGGGTTAGTTGTTCACCTTATTTTTGACTGACTGATTCTGTGTTGTCATTGGCGGTTTCATAGAATTGAATTCACGGCGCGTAAAATTAGATTGGAATCCATGACGTCATATACACATGATTCCAAATTACACGTGGAATGTCGAATAATCGAACATCTTGGAATTCCCAGATAAACCATAAACTTACTGTTGTGTGGGCATCCGTACCTCAATTATTACATGGTAAACTAGTAAGGGTAATGTATAAACAAAACGAGGACACATTAATTAGGTCATGTGAACCATTGTGCTAGGAATAGTATAGATGGAAAGATCTACTGTCTACAATGTAATATAAAGCAGGCTCTCAGTGTAACTTCAAATGTCTTCTTGCGAATCAGTTACGTTATTGATATATTGTTGTACTTACTAATCAATGTTATCTAACCCTGTGCTTTAATATCGACATTCCTGGAAATTATATGCAACATGTATCAGGCCTTTGAAAAAGTTTATCTGTAACAACTTCAAATTAACATATAACTTGAAGGTTTTCTGAATATATGATGATGTGATTAGAGATAAATTGCTATTATTATATTAATATTAACACTTCTTGTTTGAGGACTTAAAGTTGTCTTTCAGGTGTAGAAATAATAATTTATCTGATACCCTAACCCTAACATAGCAAGTGGAATCCCAAAACATGAATCCAGAAGAAGGGAGGAACAACAACAAGAACAACATACAACAATTTCCTGAAATATATATTTTACATATGTACGCGCCTCAGTTGTCAAGGAAGGCAATATTATTTCTGTCAGCAGAACAACAGAAGACAGCATCAAAAGTGGATTCTTTATCAGTATTCAATGATAAAGTTACTGATTTATCCCTACAGTACAGATAAATTGGAAGACAATTCAAAAAGATGTTGAGGCACCGAAGACCTGATGGTTTATTGTGTTTCGGGGTTCTCAACTACAAAATAAAAACAAACAAACATATGTTAATGTCCACTAGTACATGTATAGAACAAAAAAGAAATGTTTTAAAGCTAAATTATGTCAAGACAACCCAGGAGATACCATGGTAACCACTAAAAGCGTGCAGGTATAGACCTATATTTGCACGATTTTAACCAAAAAGCTAGAACATGTGTTTTGAAAAATGGCGACGAGCTGCAACAGATTGAATATTTTTTCATAAAATCAAATTGAATGTATACTCTGTAATTGAAAATTAAGCTTGAGAAATTCAAAAAGTAACAACTTGGGACTTGCTATAATCAGATGTTACTTTTACGATATTTTTAATATTGCAAACATGTTTGAAAACAATTATGTTGAAATCTTAGCATCATATTTTGAAATAATATTCGAAAGAATTTCATTCTAATTGTATTTAATGAAAACTCAATGACCCATTAAATTAGAAACAAATCATTGTTGTCGTGAAATTGATGAGAGATAATTGATGTTCCAGACAAAGGTTATGTTCCATGATTATTAAAATGATTAAATCACTCACTAAATTATATTTCAAAGAAACAAAAAGTGTGATTCTATCAATTAAAAAACCAAGTAACTTACTGTATGTCGACATGTCAATTTCAGCTGGTAGTTCACTGACGTTGACTTCAAATCGATCTTGGACATCGTTCAATACTTTGGCATCATTTTCTTCCGATACAAATGATATGGCAAGACCTTTGGTTCCGAAACGACCAGCCCTGGCAACCTGTAGATCACAAAATGAGATGATAGAGTCAAACTGAGTTGTGATTGGCGAAGCTTTTTTTCTTGACGTCAGGCGATTTTGATGGTAACATAACAGTGTTGACTATTACTGATATCAGACTCAGCATTGCAGAATTCAATGATAATTTTATGCTGACACAACACCAGGTATCAAGGTTTTCACATGTCATATCACAAGCAGAACGTGGAAATATATTTCTTTCAAAATAGGAACGTCAACGGAATTCTTTTTTTTGCTGTCCTTTATTGAAGGAAATCCAAAAGGACCACATACCCGATGTAAGTAAGTGTCAGAATCTTCTGACATGTCGTAGTTAACCACAATGTTTACTCTTTCGATGTCCATTCCCCTACCAAACAGATTAGTGGCAACCAATATTCTTTTTTGGAAATCCTTGAATTGTTTGTATCTTGATAATCTAACGGAGTAAACAAATGACTGTATAAATAGAAATGTATACTTAAAAATACAAAACAATCTTTCTTTAATCTTCTTTAACAAAATACAAGTACACCTTATCTCTCATCAGAATTTGACATAGCATGATAGCTAGGATTTAAAATGCAACATACAAGCTTTAAACATTGTTTTATGAAAACAAGTACATGGCTGTGTCGTTCGAGCGAATTCATGAATGGAATCACACCTAACCTAATGTTCCAAACCAGAGCCTTCTATATACAAGAGTTGCGACTTGGCCTCGAAATGAGTTTCATGGAGGCCATTTTTGTCCAATAACTAGCGAGGCCGCAATTTTTAATGCAGAAGTTCAGTCAAAACTGTGGTTTGTTTGAAAAAAGGTGTCAACGCAATTGGCTTACCATATTTGCTTAAAATATGTCTTTACTTGTCTAAATTTTGATTTTAAAGGTTTAGAATGCAATGGAAATACAAATACGGGATAGTTCCGGCTAAAAGATGCATATCAAGCCCATACAAGCAACTGCAAGGCATGTTAGCTTTCCACCAACTTTTTATATTCAGCCTCATTGAGTTCGACAGTGATTCTAATTTGGCATCTGTATTACACTTCAACCAGTTGCTTGTTGTCTCAAAATATGTACTTGTGATGATTTATACAATGGAGAACACTGACATGACATAATTTTGGTTAGAAGTGTGATATTCGTCGAGCTCACAAATGCTACTGGAATGTTTGTCAGTTCTCGAAATCTCTTCAAGCATTAGTTGCAATTGAATTCGACAATAACTCAAAATTGGCTTAATTATAAATTGATATGACATTTTTGGTGCTTGCTTCAAAATTCAAAATATCCTGATAAAGTGTAATATATTTTAGAAAATATCATTGCTGCTTTACTTTGGCTATTAGAAGTTGTACAGCGAGCACACCACTGGAAAGACTCAATTATTAATTTCAAATGTTTGTGTATTACTTTATCAGAAACCTTGTACCTTGACTGAGTTTGACTTTGACTGTAAATAAAACTAGACCATTGCATACTGAGACGCTGTTTTGCCGCTAAAAGATCTCTTGTGAATTGAATAGAAGTCAGAATATTTATAATTCTTTGGATAACAGATTAGCAACAAACTTCAGATATATCAAACTTCTTATAATATCAACGCAAATACAGGAAACTCAGAAAGCCGGTAGGTCTGTCTTGGTCAGATGCCTACCATTCTTGATCTTAATTTGGCTGTTGTCGAGTTCAGCTATAGGCCAATTTGAGTGTCCAAACATGAAGTGGACTATTTTTTATGCTAGCTAACCGTATCACATGCTACTTCTAGCTTTGATATTCAGCCAGATACATAGTTCCTATCATTTTTATGTGAATTTTTTGTGACCTTTGTGTCTTTTCATTGAATGATAGCCTTTTGATTTGTATTTTTAATGTATTTTTAATGTATTTATAATGATATTCACATGTCTCTCTCGTCGATCTGTTTGACTGTATCTGTACTAGAACGCTGGTGTTGAACTGCATAATCTTGCAAGGGAAATTGTATATTATGAAGATGTCCAGCATTATCATGGTTGAACTTCAATTAATTTTATGAAATTGATTAGGGATGCACCGGAACGCTACTCCGGCTGTGGCCGAAATACCGGTATGATCGGCCGGAATTCGGCCGAATTTCGGTTTTGTTTCGGCAAATTTTTTCTTTTGTTTGAAGTTCTTATACGACATTTGATCACTAAAATCGAGTTGAAATTGTTTACTTTGGAATATAGAAACTTTTTTAAAACAAATTGACCATCAATACAAGTGATTGCTACCATTTGATTTCTTGTTTAATCATACAAGGCAATCAATTTATCTCTTCTCCACTCCAGTAGTACTACTTCGTAAAATAAATCGAAGGTTGAAAAGAACAATATTTTTGTTCATTTAGGATAAAATAAACGATTAAATTAATCCAACATTGTTTATTAGGATCATTTAATGCAATTTTATTGGAAACCTCCATAGTTGTAGATTAACATTGTTTAAAGTACATGTTTTGATCCGAAGGAAACATAACTTTCACGCAACAAACATGTCCGTCCAATTTATTTGAGCACATGGTCTGATGATTTATTTGAAAGCGAGGTTTTTTGAAAATGAAGCAAAACAATAAAATGGCTGCGATCGGTTTCATTCAAACGATTCCATTTCAAGACTTATGAAAGACAGTAAAGGCTTTATGATGCATTGAAAACTGAATGGAATCAATTATTATTTTGATTTATGTTATCAAATATGATTAAACGTTACATTTTATGTGTTTATAAAATATGGCCGAAATAACCAAAACGACTGAAACTGAAGGTCAAATTTCGGCCAAACCGAAATGCCGGCAAAACGGCCGGTATGCCGAAATTTTATGCCAAAACGGAATTTCGGTGCTTCCCTAAAATTGATAATTTTAGCAGTTTTAATCTTTTTCGTCTGCTAGGTGATTTTTTATAAATTTCCAAAACAGCAAGTACATGTTTAATAATTGTAATGACAATACTCTTGTTGCAGTTTCCCTGGCAGGCTGAGGATGTCTTCACATGAAAGAACAATTCCTGTGCACTTGATATTATGCTAGAAACTGAAATGGAACTTTGATAACTGGGTACTTTACCTTTAACGCGTGGTAGTGAATATCTGGCTATGCCTTTTAGAGATGAAGTGGAAATGTGACAATATTATATTCTAATTATAAAATGTACTATATGATATTAGATTTATTAGAGTTGTTAGATAAATTGCAAACAAATGAAATTTCTGGTTATTTTTGTCTAAATGATGATAAAAATCATATTGAGCTGCTGGTATGAAGATCTAAGTGCCGTTCAAAAGTTATGAGGATACGACTTGTTGTCTTCTCGAGTTTGCGTCATTTTAGATATAACAATGTCAACAATTTATTTATGTTGCTTAATTTCACCAGATAGCATTCCAACTGAGTCAACCTAACTAAAGTCCACAATAAATCAGTTTTATCTGAGAAAATAATTAAGTCCTGTCAATCGTTGTCGCAGCTCATTGGCCTGTGGCCATTGGATTTTGATTGTTATCATTTTAAAGTGTATATCCCGGATATTGGGAGATCGCCTTTTTCGATAGAGAAAAATTTTCTATTAGTACATGTTCTTCTTGTATTTTGCTTTGCGCAATCATTTCCCCCTCAAAAATGCAATCAAAGTTACGATTTTATGTCTCACTCTTTTCCTTGAACAGGAACCCGTTTAGTTCCACAAGAGGGTTTACACCGGAAAAATCCCTAAACGTTTTACTTAATTGTCTCTAAAAAAAAGCAGCTTAACCAAATGGCAATCTGCTTTCGGAATGATGTTTTCAACGCTCAGCTCAAAATTTTGAGCTATATTTGATCAATACACGGGATCCAGGGAAAGATATAATAAGCCTCTAAAAAAAGCCATAAGTTTTCAGTTTTAGATTTTTTTTAGATATTTGAATGAGAAATGATCGCGCAAAGCAAAAACATAAGAATGCCATGTACGAATAGAAAATTTTCCTCTATCTAAAGAAGTAATCTCCCAATATCCGGGATATCTCTAAGGATGCATTTAGCGTTAAAAACTTCCAGAATGTTTAATAATGTAGCTGAATTTTGTTCTGGCATCTTTAATCTGATCAAATAATAATAAACGGCAATGCAAAACCAAATTTAAATTGACGTAAAAGTAGGAAAGTTACGAAACATTCACCATAGATTATATTACGATTAAAAAATATTGAACAAAAATGGTGTCATGTAGTCACGTGAAAAGCCATCAAACAATCAGCGCACAAAGCGGCGTGTACAAATTAGGTCCCAAGTCTTGTATATAGAAGGCTCTGTTCCAGGGTCCGACAAAAGTGGGGATCCTGGGATCCTAGATCCCGGAAGGCTAGACAAAACTCAGAAGAAATTTGATGTTTTTAATGATTTGGACCCTGGGACCTATATGTTTTATACAAAAACACAATAATACGCTGTTATGAAAATTTTTAACGCAATTGTAATAAAAAGTTTTTTGTGACCCTTGCCATATTTGCTTTGAAATGCCGACCCTTGTGCTCGCATCGTAAAAGGCAGTAGCGAATTTTCTATGAGTCTCACATCGACTTGAAGCACGAGGTTTACTAGAAGGCCAATATTTCCCGCCAAACATGTTAATTAATAGTCAACTGATTTGCATATGAAAGGATTTTTCAATCAAACGTCACACTGTGGAGTAAACAAAACTTTCTTGACTCTTTCGCTGTTGCATGGAAGCGCTTAGAGAGGATCGTAATATAAGTGTAGGGGAGACCGGGTACACATCGGACGCTTTTCGGTTTCTTACTTCTAATCATTTTATTTATTGCTCGAAACAAATAAATCGTATATCATTTAATAGCTAATGTGCCATGTTTAAAAGGGTAAATTGTTGGAAAGTTAAATATATTCGAGTGCCGAGTATTTGATCATTCTTTTACCCCTAGTTGAGCGGGGTAAAACATGCCCCAAACGAAACAAAACATGCTCGTAAATCATCAAGAGTAAACCAAACTCTTCGACATATATAAATTGAGACATATCTGTAATTAAATGCACTTCATACTTGATTTGTCATCCACAATTTGATATTCTATTTAACTAGACCATATTATTTCCATATATTCTAAGCCGACGGATCACGCGTGCTCTGAAATGTTTACACAACATCACAGCTGGAGCGTGTCAAACTTGAATGGAATGAGAAATGTGACACCCACTTAATTTCGGATTTACCATTGTTTCACAGCTTGATATTTTACTTCTTTATCGCTTTGCTATGTTTTGACGCTCTGACCGTAGTCACCCCGTTCATAAACATTGAAGAATATCATTTCTGCAGTTGAATTTTCAAAGCGCACGTGCTTGAAACTTCAGTATGAGGCACACAACGTCACTGGCTTCAAAATGGTACCAAATATCAACATGTTGGTTGCGTGAATTTTCTTCGTCGAACTTTTTCTTTGAGAACAAATAATACAAAAAAGCGGGACAAAGACTCAAACCATAATAACTTTTTTATTACTTGATTAAATTATCTAAAATTTTGGCAATAGGTATGTTTTACCTTTGTATTTAACATACTGAGAGATAGTATTTTTATTTAAACTAAAACCGTTCTGTCCGAAGTCACCCGCGTCCGAAGTGACCCCGGTCTCCCCTAATTTTGAGGTAAAATACACTTGTAATTCATATTTTATTAATTCAATCCATAACAGGCAATATAAAAATTATTTTCATATATTTTATAGTTGAATAACCCGACCAAAATTGCAAAATTTGAAAATGTTATGATTATCACAAATTTTCGAATGGCCACCTCGACGCGCTCTAGAAAATATCGCTTTTCTTTTAAATAAAATTTATAATATTGATAAAACATTCATATTATGATAGCAAAAGTATTAATTGTAAGGAAACAATTAAATTCTGTCTGGATTCCATGCTTTACTTATGATGCTTGTAAAATTTTGTGGTTTCACTTCTGATGGAATTGCCCTACGGTATTCCATCTTTGACTTTTGGAAGGAGCACATTAGGATTGACACATGAGCACAACGGCACATGAACTTGGCCAAAATACTAATTGTGATTTATTCCAGATGTCGTTGATGTGAACACATATTTGAAAGTAAGACATAAAACAATAGTTGACTTTCAGATTTGCCTTTTTGAATTGGATATGAATAATGTTTCCATATTTTTACCTCTCCTCTTGTGGCATGGCTCTGTGTATGGATATTGCTGGAAAATTCTGCTCAACCAACAAAGCAGACAAGGCAGTACAACGGGACACTGACTTGACAAACACAATGACCTGGAAGATGAAAGCATATGTAAATGATAGGCAGAAGTTTGATATAGAAAGTATTGAGTACAAGGAATTTCATTGTGGCAAATCAATGAAGGCCAAGAGATAATTAGAGGACTTCTGAAATTGCAGACAAGGGTGTGCTAGGGTAGGTACATGATTGTCTGAAGGGTTATGGAATTGGTTTTCAAAGTTCCAAAGAAATGCCATACACACTTGTAAAGATTAATCTTATCATGAATCAGAACATGCTTTTAATTTATGTATATAAACTAAACAATATTTGGAATTTGATTATAAATACCATCTAATGAGAACAACATTGATAATGGTAACAAACAGATACAGTCTAACTTCGTTAATATCCCCTCTTTCAATATCCCCCTTTGCTTAATATCCTCACATAAAACTGATTTCTATTTTCCATTCTCCATACAAACTCTCATAATCCTACCTCGCCTAATGTCCCGCTTTTTATCAGTACCAGAGGGGGGATATTAAGCAAGTTTGACTGTACATGCCATTGGTGTACAGGAGCAGGAGCAAACTGACTCTAGTGGGCATCAGGAGTGTCAACTGGAGTAAGCTTCTTACAATAAAGGAGAAGGAATACAAGCCAGAGTCTAGCGAAAAGTCCCAGTAATTTCCTAATAAACACTGTACAATTGGAATTGTTGGAATATTCCAGTATAGAGGCTGGATTGGCTATGGATTTCAGGTTATGCCCGTCATTCACTAATTTATAAATATATTTTCTGATTATGTATACCTCTTGTGTTTGCTAAATTTTGGGAGCCCGAGTCTACTTGTACAAGATTTGGGAGAGGCACTCGGAGTCAAGGGCTTCTATTGGGACTTTTTTTGGATTCAAAGCCTGAAAATTCTGACTTAGTGCACTTCTGGTGTATTAATAAGCAAACATGTAGTGGTTAATGTAGCAAAAATCAGTGTGATACACTGGAGGTGTCCTGAGCCTGGATAATAGGGTCTAACTCCAACAGGATGTTGATCTTTCGGTTAGACCTGGACATATTTTGCTGGATCTCTGACAGGATTCAAAGTTAATTCTTAGGGCAACATTACTGAGCAAATACACTGAAAACATTTAATAAGATTACTAGTCTTAGATTAGACTCTGTGATACATGAGCAGGTATTTATTTAACAAATCATAAGAGATGGTATTGGGCTTGATTTATTTTGCATTCTAATTTCAAATAATTTATAAAGGATGGGAACATATCTGTAGTACATGCAACAGCTGAAGTCACACAATTCACTATTCACAATTGATAATCCTAATTACGCAGACACCTACAGTAGACAAGATAAAGCCAATGCTTACCTGGTTGAACTCAAGAGCATCCAAAAGATCGCATAATTTCCTGTTCTTTTCTTTATCTTGCAATTTGAGATAGTGCTGTCTGAGACCATGAAGGGTTAATTTTGTTTCGTCATCAACATATACTTCCATTGGCTAAATAGAGGTGAATCAAATTAAGTTGTTCCAACAAAATACGTCTAGCTACACTCTAGATTTTAACTATAAATGAAAATGGAATTTTGTAAAAAGTATAGAGAAACTTGAATATCTTATATACCAAAATTAAAGACAAGTCAAAGTACTTCAATATTACATTTAGCTATTCTTCACTTTCCATAACAGGACTGTATCTCTGAAACTTTTGCCTTGCCTTGGCAGATTGTGAATGTAATTATGTTATATCTCAGGTTTTGAATTGTCAAATTTTGCAAAGCAATATTATTGTGTACAATGCAATAAATATAAATTTGTCATATTTGGAACAGGGTCTGACAAAAGTGGGGATCCTGGATCCCTGAAGGCTAGAACAAATACAGAAGAAAAATGATGATTGACATGATTCTCTCATTTATAGGCCAAACAACAACTCAAGTCGGAAGAAAATGTATAATATTGTTCAATAATCTAGAAGGCTTAACCTTTTGTCGGACACTGGTTTGGAAGACCACTAAATGCAAACAGTCATGATTAGTAGATGCAAAGTACCAGTAACAATATTGCTTCACATATGAAAATGTCAAGTATTGGGGCCCTTTAAATGCATCAACATCAATTGGAAGAGCAATATCATCCCGACTCAGCTGTAAAATCATACAAACCGCAAGGAATTCACTTGATGATGTATTGTGTTCCTGTAGCAACATGCCACCTACACATCAGATCATCATCTGATTGAGATGATTAGATGAAGTTGCACATCATGCAGACATTTGAATAAGGGATGAAGCTTCAAACTGCTCCTCTGGTACATTTTTCTTATGACATCATATGGTTATAGCCACTAACTCATAAATGGGTGTATACACACAGCTTACATGTCCTGGATGCATTAGTGGAGATGTGTACGAGTATGAAGAATGGCAGAGAATCAACAATATTGAATAATAATTCTGGTGATGGATAACGACCGATGAAAATTATGCTTTCACAAAGATGACCATTTTCAAACCATAAAATACCTTAGACTCTCAAAATTAATTTCCATTTCAAAATCACCAACACACTCTTTTCTGTTTCAGTGTTACCCTATCATCAAAAACTTCAAATGGAAATGAAACCAATGACCAACCACAACAATTGAACACATCGTCAACAACAATGAGACACCCTCACTCCAACATATAACTACTGGTAAATATAGTGAACTGAAGAAACTATTTACATCTTGCATGAACTTCTTGCAGACAGGACGGATTTCTTTACTGAGTGTGGCACTGAACATCATCACTTGCTTCTCGTGTGGGGTCATTCTGAAAATTTCTTGAACATCTTTTCGCATATCTATTGAAGAAAATATACAAATCATTATAATTATCAGCTCGTAATATGCACAGATAGACAAGCGCAAAGAAAATTGTATGACACCAACCTAGTTGTTCAAGCATTTTATCACATTCGTCAAGAACGAAATGCTTGATGTGTTTCATATTTAGAGTTTTGTCTCTTGCCAAAGCAAGTATTCTTCCTGGTGTGCCGACAACAATATGAGGACAATTTGTTTTCAAAACTTGCTCGTCCTTTTTGATGCTTATTCCACCAAAGAACACAGCGGCTTTAATTGATGGCATATACTTGGAGAATCTTTCGTATTCACGGCTGATTTGGAAAGCCAATTCTCGAGTGTGACAAAGAACTAGTACAGAGACTTGGCCATCAACTGGTTCAAGTTGTTGAAGAGTTGCCAAAACAAAAACTGCCGTTTTTCCCATGCCACTTTTTGCTTGACATACGATATCCATACCCAATATAGCTTGAGGAATACATTCATGTTGAACTGGAAAATAACGTTAAAAAGTGTAATTCCTTGCAGTGTTTAACCAATCAGGTGAACATATTATTTGCAAAGCTTGTTTCAAATGTACAAAAAATTCTGAGAAGGATTATTTGGTTTGTTTACCTTCTGAGGGATGTTCAAAACCGCAATCGATAATGGCTCGTAGTAATTCGGGTTTCAAAAGGAAATCACGAAATCCTGAACTGTGGATACTGACGTATGTTCCTTTGACATCTTTTTTTGCAGAATCGGCAGCAGCAATTGCTCCGTCATTTTGAGCTTCGTTGTCACTGGTCTCGTCGTAATCTAATAACTCATGTTCTGCTTCATCTGCCATTGTCAAACCTTTTTAAAATCACGAAGTAAATGTTTCTTTCAATTTATGATGGAAAAAGATTTAAATTGTACGAAGGATCGTAGAAGTAGAAAAGGATTGAAGTTCTACCACCTTCTTGGAAAATAATATCGGACTTCGCGCTCCTTCCAATTCGAAATCAAAAAGGGTTATCAATGAAAAAAATTTGACTTGGCCCCAGCCCTTCAACTCCTAGGTACCAGTATTTCTTAAAAAAAACCTCGATCGATTTCTCGGAGCAGGCTTGGAAGCAGGGGCAGGGACTTTACAGGAGGAGAACATTCATATAATTAATTAACTATGTAATTGAGTGTGAGTAATGCACTGCAATGTACTACGTATGAGATACCAGAACAAATCCATGTAAGGCCTAGCTGGTTTGAAAATTTGTAGATCTCGATAGAACTTAAATTTAATTTTTAAATTTACTCAACCATGGTAGAATTGACGTATTGCAATTCTGAAAGGCATCGCCATTCGTTTGAATCATGATATGATATGATCTATTTTGTCATTTTGACCGGCACATAAAAGACACTTTACGCTATAGAAAGTGTCACTTACATACGGCCTTAATATTAATTTATTGATTGCTGTTTTGTGTCATGCGTTATATTTTGTCTCGTTGCATATAAAGTAGTTTAGGTTGATCTGAAAGTAAATGACTGAAATGAGAAGTTATCGGATCCTAACGTGGCATACTACTAACTTATTACACATGTTTCGTGTTATTGTACCTATCTTCCGGGCGGGCGGGGTGTCAGAATATCCGCGGAAATTTCAATGTTTATATAATTTTTGTAAAGCACCTATCCAAGAACCAATAGCGAGGCATGTATTGCGTGTAACTTGAAGTATGTACTCGTATATTCTGTACATATCAAGCAGTGAAATCTGATTTTGTAATACTGATTACGGAAACCGTACCGGATAATAAAATGCCTTCGTTAGATTAATTACGACTGCTGCGATCAGTTATATTCCAGTGAGCAATTCGTTCAGTGCAAATAATTGTTGTCATCCTTATTGTATCACCGCATGTCACTAGTTCACAAGTCAATGGAATGCTAATAATATAGTTATTATATCAATCAATCAGTAGTGGCGGACACCGGATCGGAAAATAGAATACTGTTTGTGTTTAACGTCATTATAAATAAAATCATTGGTCAACATACCAGGATCAGACAGATGTGGGGAGGAAGGAGACAGATACACACACACACAACATACGCAGATATAGACGGCCTAAGACACGGTACACGCATGCAATAATTGAAACATTACGACAATAGATAAAACGATAAAATTGTGACAACGCAATGTGTTTTCTTTGCTTAGATTTGGTGGCTTTGAAAAAAGCCGGGTTATAGGACTGACGAGTAGACAGTCTACTTGCTGCTGGTGAATTTGGTGAATTTCCAGTTGGTCGTGTTCATCGTATTCTTCGTAAGGGTAACTACGCGAAACGAGTTGGAGCTGGTGCACCAGTTTACTTGGCCGCTGTTCTCGAATATTTTTCTGCTGAAATCCTCGAGTTAGCAGGTAATGCTGCCCGTGACAACAAGAAGAGCCGTATTATCCCTCGCCATTTGCAATTGGCTGTGAGGAACGACGAAGGGTTAAACAAACTGTTGTCTGGAGTAAACATTGCCCAAGGTGGTGTTTTACCCAACAACCAGGCTGTTCTTCTGCCAAAGAAGACCGACCAGTTATTGGTGTTCATACTTTTAAATGCGTTGATCCAAGTTGGACGAAAGGATGGGATCTTTAATACTATATTCTGGGTTTGTCGACTGCTGTGCATGGCATGGAGTAAACAGTCTGTCAGCACTATTTTGACTCCTTGATCAGCTTGTCCAGGCTGCCAGCTACGTCCACATGTCAGGTATGAATACAATTAACTAAACATGACAGTAGCCCACTGAAGTAGACTAGCTAATAGGCCCCATAATGTGGAGATCGATCGATTCTATTTCAATTCTACATGTGCAATTTTTTTTAATCAATCATAGCATTTTAAATCTGCAAACCTGTGTAGGCCTATGTTGTACAGCATTGAAGTCAATATAGCTAGTGTCATATTGTTGAACAGCTGATCCTCATAACGGGAAATGGCAATTGTCGCTACACAAGCATGTCCTTACAGCTCTGATTGTTAGTAGGCTATATAGTAATATGTTATATTGATCCTGAAATTTCAGGCTAAAATAGAAATACGGATATTCTGATGTAAAAAAAATAATTATTACATGAACATGACAGGAATATAAAGTAAAGTAATGTAGACGGTGTCACCCTACCGAAGGCACCCGTACCCACTCCTCTATTTCTAGATGAGTGGCTTTTTTCGCTGAGAGCAATGATTTTAAACGCTCTTTGTTGATCTCAGCCGCGACACTGCAGATCAATTTCAACAGATTTCATGGCAGATAGGCGTCTTGATTGTCAATGCGCAACGATGCGCTGCAGCTACTCACAATGCAATTCCCTCTGGACCATTCCACCCGCCATCATCAGATGGTACTCATTTGATATTTCAGATAAAGTCAAGGCTGAGTTGACCTTAGGGGGATTTCAACCACGGTCGATCAGATATGATCCGATCTGAAGTTCGGTTGCTCTGCCATCTGAGCTAATCCTCCTTTTTACAGGAATATAACAGTTATAACCTCCTCCTAACCCGCCACAGGAGTATAACAGCTATATTTAGATGACCCTACACACTCACTAGCCTAAGCATAATTATAATTCTAGCTACATTGTAGACAATATGTTGAACTGGCCGATCAACTGTGAAATGATGTGTAAAAGGTGTATGCCTAACATAGAGACATGGCAGGGCCCCATGTCTTAACGAACCAGTGTTAAACAGACATACCTCATTGGAGAGTTTCACTTGTCAGTGAACGACGGCGGTAGAGTCATGTGCACGGAGTGCAGTTTTGATTTCAGATTATTATAACCGACAACGGTGGTTTTGATTTCTTCGGAAAATATGAATGCCAGGCATGAATGACAACTTGATTATGTAATTTAGTTAGTTAATGCTATGTTCGTATTAATGTAAATACATATAATCAATCTATTGCGCAGCAAATAATTTAGTTCACTCATGTCATTATATTAAGACTAGCACCGTATTATCATTATTATAACAATATTATATCCTATCCAGTATATATCTAATTAACATATCCTACCAATTGAACCCTATGTGTGTTTATATGTCTCTTCAGTATTGGTTCTAATACGAACAGAACATGGCGCAGTTGATAGGATATAATATTGTTATAATAATGATAATACTGTGCTAGTAATATAATGACATAAGTGAACCGAATTAGTTGCTGCGCAATAGATTATATGTTATTTACATTAATTAGTAGGTGTGAATTATCACGAGATACAACAGTTAAGTGTTAATTTTAATTTTAAGTGTCATGTTAATACCTTAGAATTCAATAAATAAATAATACATAATATAATATATATATAAACAATAAATATGAAGTACTTGAAGGAGCACGATTCCAATGAATAATGAAAACTGTGTAGGCTTATAACAAAAGCCAAACACATTGTTTTCAGCTCGTCATACATAATATTGTTGCTCAAAATTGAAAATATATACAGCAGTACATTCAATTGTCCAAACTTCATCCATATTAGGCCTACAGTTTTTCAAGATTTTCAGGATTTCAAGATTTTAGATTTCAATTTGTTATGTGAACAGCTCAGTCCATCACATTGCGCAGCATCTGAATGTGCAAGAAACCAATTTCGCAAAGTATTTTTTGTTGTGCGCCAGTCACTCATGTGTGTACAAATGACAGCATGGCTTGCGCGTGTGTCAACCATGTAGGCCTATCCAGAAACTAAACGCTTGTTGATTGGAACAATATCTTGATAAAGATGATTCAACTATTAAAGTAAAGAGTACATGATAATATATTTAAGTAAAACATATAGTATTAATTTATGCGATCTAATGAATAGTATGACAATAAAACATATAGTGCCCACACTTGCATATGTATAGTGCTCAATGCTAAATATACCGGAGTTTGAATGAATAAGTAACATGAGTATTAAGTAGGCCTACTTGTAGCCTATGTGTAGCATTAGTATACAGATATAGCAACGGCAAGATTTTTACCAGAGTTTCGTTCGCCTTTGTTTTTGCGTGTCAATTTTCAAGAATTAAATAATGAATGAAAAGACAATTCATAAAGGGCAGGACAGTTAACATTTGAATACAAAATGTCATATATACGGTAAATGTTAGATTATCAAGGAGTACGGCATTGCGCAATAAAATTAGTCTGGTAACTGAACGCATTTGCGAGACACAACATCTTCCACGGGTAAAAAATAATAAAATACGGTACAGTGTAAATATAACAAGTTTGATACACGAACATATCAAACAGTTACCAGCAACTTACGAAATAATATATTATGAGATTGACAGAGGAACTCTAAGCAGTCAGCAAGCTAGACCATTGTGGCAAGAGTAACTAGAGAGACTTGATTTGCTGCTCGTATCCTGTTGGAGCCTGCTTATAGTCAGTATGCTGTTGCCCCACTAGCAACCCAATGACAAATGCAATTTACACACACACACAAACTCATAACTAGAATATTGTAAATAATTAATGGCATGAATGCATACAGCACTTGTTTGAAATTCAAAGGTTGAAATGACCAAATAACATAATAAATTTGATGTGGTCTGTTTGCATTCAGGGATAACTTAATTGCAGAAAACCAATCAGGTATAAAATCAGGTGTAACCAGTCAGGTAGTTAATTGTATTGTCCGTCAGTTTCTCTAGATGAAAAATTTACATAGTGTTTTTAAAGACCAATTATACAATACAGCTTTGAATCAAGTTTGAATAATCATACATTTATGGGTGCGTCTGTTTGACCGTCTTGACTGTAGTGATATGTGGTCGTCAGTGCATATTGACCGTATTATCTGATGAGTTTGAAGGAGAAAGTGTTGCCAGTCAATATAAGAGTGATGTCAATGAAATATTCAGGCCGTCTAATAGAATTGGTCGTAAAAGTCACATCAAATGTATTACATGGCAACGATAACAACATTTAGTTATACCCTATTACATACAGTCGATTGGTTTGCTTAATCAAGCTACAGTATTAATTGATTGCATGATATGTGCTTTATCATGTAAGACGCTGGTTTATGGTTTAAAGGTGGGTGTCTGTCTGTAATGGCCGAAGACCAAAGGTATGGGCTGCAAAATATAATGCCAAAGTCATCAAATGACATTCCTAAAATTCCGATAAAGTCTGAATCATAATCATGGATGTATACATGCTCAGTCAGCTGTATGCAGTGTGGCAATTTCAGACCATTGTGTAGGGTTCAGATTCAAATAAAACTACATAGTTAAATTATGTTTGATCGTATATTATGTAGAGTGCTGCTGACCCTACAAGGGTTTCAAGGAAGGAGGGAGATTACATATTACAGTTGATTATTTACTTGTAGAGAACGATGTGATAAACGGTAATTACAAACACACCACTATAATTGCGCCATACACATATTGTGAATGATTGCTACAGCAGAAATTAGGAATGACCTTCTTATATAGCCGACGCAGATCTGAACGGCACTTGACACTCCATATCTGCAGACCATTATTGGCAATCGAAATGATACGATTCCACCAACTACTCTGTTTGGCTCCCAGAATTGTGAATGTAGCATAATGTAGCATACTGTTGAATAGTATATCTATATATGATATGACTTGGTTGATCTCAGCTGGGTTCAGATACATGTAACATTTGATAAATGAACATGTACACTGGAATGGAATCTGGTTATGATATAGGACACAATGGATAGAAATGACACATTAGTAACACTACCAACACCAAAACCATGAACATGTAAAAAGGTGAAAGCCACAAATCTTTTAACTTTTTGAAAACATTTGAAAAAATGTTGTTTTCAGTTCAACTAACAACTACAATCAGCTACAACTCTGGATTAATTTATGATGGTTGGGTGGTCTTCTATTGGTGGATTCAAGTTGAAAATAATTGTTGCAATATACAAGTAACTAAGTTGGTCAATGTATCTGTATAAATATCAGGCTCGTTTGAAAGTCACATAATATTGTCCTATAGGCGATAAAAAGTTCAGACTGCAGTATAGAGGTATAGAGATTACTGCGTAGGAAATGAACATTACGACAATAGATAAAACGATAAAATTGTGACAACGCAATATGTTTTCTTTGCTTAGATTTGGTTGCTTTGAAAAAAGCCGGGTTATAGGACTGACGAGTAGACAGTCTACTTGCTGCTGGTGAATTTGAATTTGTTCTGTATAAATATCAGGCTCATTTTGAAAGTCACATAATATTGTTCTATAGGCGATAAAAAGTTCAGACTGCAGTATAGAGGTATAGAGATTACTGCGTATGAAATGAATGGGATTTTGGATTGCCCAGTCTATCTCAGAAGTAGGCCTACAGTAATATAGCGTTGATTTTTGTGAGTTGATGTTGCATTCAACGTTGACCCAGGTTTTGACACAGACAGGACAGATGACTTATATTATGCAGTGAAGTACCATGATTCGAGCAAAGAATGTTTTAGTTGTTCTTGCTACAGCTATGATGAACACAGATATTTATGATGCACGAAGGGAGGGATTTAGTTGTGTAATTCTGTCGATAGCGTACATATATTGATGCATTTATTTGGAATAATGATATATTGAAGAGTTGGAAGTACTTTGATATAGTGAATTAATTGCATAGAAATCCATAAGATTCTCAAGTTTAGAAATGTAAAGGACTCTTTTTGATACGTTTATGCCATGAATAACTAAACTGAATCAGTACTCTGCCGGCCTGCTGCAAATCAATAGGCACAGCACATCACAAGGCCTGCATTTGAACATTTACCTCTGTACAATGCCCAACCACCTGGC
This sequence comes from Haliclystus octoradiatus, assembly GCA_916610825.1. Lineage (NCBI taxonomy): Eukaryota > Metazoa > Cnidaria > Staurozoa > Stauromedusae > Haliclystidae > Haliclystus > Haliclystus octoradiatus. The sequence continues at coordinate 17,666,695 of OU744450.1, read as the reverse complement.
TGTAGTGACCACGTTTGCCATACCTTCGACAGGCAGCTATGTATTCCAATGTATTTCTGGAAATTGTGTTCGTAAGTTGTCTACTACGTCGCTGCATGCATGGTCATTGCTAATTTTTAATTTTTCCTTTTCGCTTTCAGGAAGTTTGTTTGGATGTGTTTTTCTGCGCAATCTCAGCTGCCTTATTCATAAACGCTTCCAAAGAATATCTGATTGCTGTTGTCTGTGTCTGTTGTCTCCATTTTTATTTGTTTTCCCCTCTCAGCAACCTATATCTACTCAAGGTTTGATGCGTATCTGCTGCTTCTAGTGATTGTTGTTCTTATTAGTCGAATCAACTTCCCGCGAGTGCCGCCCTTATGCGATTGGCGTATCCCTAAGCAACGGGTGCCATCGAACGTCACAATCACATCGAGTGATCGGCCTACAAGTCGCGTCGAATGATTTGATGCAGAAAATGTTGCAGAACGTATCGAAACGAAAACAGAAACTTAATTAACAGTAATTGCTACGAAAGCGGTACATCGTCAACAGTATAGCCGTTTACATTTATAGTGCATTATATATTAACCATCAAGCTATACATTTGTACACTCCCGCCGCAACCTAGATATGGATATACAGAATGTACGATGAAACCATCATATAATTATATAGCTACCAAGGAGTGGATATAATCGCATATGCATTGAATGCCTTTAAAATTATTGCAATAGTTAAATACTAATGGGACGGAACAATCTCTCTGTCACTTCACCGTAATATTGGCAGCGTATCAAATTTAGAAACCTACATAAAAACAGAGCTGAGAGAATGACGGTCGCTTACTTGCAATTTAATTACGAGAGACTTCTATCGACTGGGAAAGTAAATGTCTACATAATTGTATAGAATTTAATCAAATTTGAATCTACAATCTTAAATGTTCATCAACCGTATACATGCCTGGCTACAGAGTTTACTACCTGAGCTGTGCAACCAACATGGAAAACATGCAGGCCCTGCACTTCGATTACGACGGTACTCATGAAGATCGAAGGTAGGCCACTTAATTGAACAACATGTTTTGTAGCCTGGTTGATCGGTAAAGTTTTCACGCGGCCAATTTATTTCAAGCAATAAATTGATACCACTCGTACTTACGAAGTGCCGGTCCTTGAAAGTTTTATGTTAGGCCGGATAATGCCGTTCGCACCCACATAGGGTAACTGACTTGCCTCGAACTAGCCTTCAAACTAGCTATGAAACTTCGTCAACGCACCATCATACGATTATCTAGTTGAATTCAGTATGATAGTGGTCAATTGGTACATGTTCAAAGGCGTTTGAGTGTATTTGGCGTGGAAATATTGAAGGGAACAAATGTTAGTGGTCATAACGGGGAAGTGATGTAGAGAGAAAAAGCCATCGTTTTCGGCATCCAATGTGTTCACCTGGATTCAAGTAACTGATATCGAAAGCCAACAACGGGTTCTTGTGTGCAGAATAGTTTTCACATCTTTAATTGTCGATATTAGATAAGAATGTGTTGAATTTGTGTGTCGAGAAAGCACAGTTGTGTTAAAAATGAGAGTGAAATCAGTTGTTAGCCTCTGTCTTCAAGACGGTCCGCCTCGTAGCCAGTATATAAACAAGAGTTCTGTTGGCTCGAGGGCATTTCACTTTAAAGCAAAACGTTTAACGACACAGTTATCTCATATCTTGTTTATCAATTTTACTTGAAATTTTTCATCATGGTTAGTTCCCCATCAAAGAAAGTAGCAAAAAAGACCAAAAAAGGCCAGTAAAGCATCGCTTCACCCAACGTACAACGAAATGATCCAGAAGGCAATCGCAGCGCTAAAAGAGAGGGATGGCGCGTCGAAACAGAAAATTGCCAGCTACATTGTTAGTAATTACACTGGTCTAGGAGAGCCAAGTAGCGTTACTGCACCACTTCGAAGGGCACTTGTCAAGGCTCTTGCCGCTGGCACAATCATCAATACGAAAGGAACAGGAGCAAGTGGCCGTTTTAAATTGGCCAACGTTCCCAAACCAGCAGCAGCAAAGAAGAGTCCCGCAAAAAAGAAGGCAGCTGTTGCAGCCAAACCAAAAGCATCTACTGCTAACATGAAGACGACCAGTGTAAAGGCTGCTGCTAAAAAGTCACCAGCCAAACGCAAGTCAAAGAGCAAGGTCACTAAGAAGACCGCCAAGTCCCCCAAAAAAGTGAAGCCTGTGGCCAAAGGCAAGGCAGCTGCAAGCAAAACCAAGAAAGTCAGCAAGTCTCCTGCCAAGAAATCCAGCAAAGCAGCATCGAAGAAATAATTCAGAAAGTGTCTGTTTTCCAACAAAACGGCTTTTTTCAAAGCCACCAAATTAATTGAAGGATGCCATCTATGCTTGTCTCCCCCGATTATTGTTGTCTGTTTACAAAATAATGTCTGTTTGATTCATATTTATCGACACTTGATAGTTGGTAATTTTAAATGACCCTATTCTAATTCTACAACTACAAATTAGCCTATTATAAGTGACACTTGGTGCTGTTTTTAGATTTGGCAATGATACAAGTTTAAGTAGTAAAGTTTGTACCTTACTGTTGTCTACGATCATATCACTGAGAATGATCCGGTTCTCGTCCGTTCCCCGAAGGCAAACTCAGTCGAGTCCACTCAGTAGTGATATGGGTGACCGATTGCGAACAATGGGTGCCGTAGACGTTTTTCATTTATTTTTATTATTTTATATTTTCTCCATATATCTTCCATATCAATTAACAAATATTATACAAGGATTTCAGTGCCAACGACATTTTATTAACCACATTATTACCATGTCTGGCTCATTTTAGTAGCCATGCTACCGTAACTAGGACGTAACCTACCTAGCAGCACGACGCCTATATAGAGATGGGACATCACATTAGCCTGTAATTTATTGTTTTGGTAGCACTGCATTATACTTCAAGAATGACATATACTGGCTTAGTAATTATGTATAGAACAATAACCTGAGAAGTAATCATGAAACGTATGATAGGCAGTTACTGTGACAGAGAGAAGTAGATTAAATAAAATTTATTAATTAAAACATGAATATGACCTTATTGCTATTTGCATAAATGCATATGACATACAGTATCAGGTTAACAACTGTTAATGTAAAGATATGTATCTATATATTAGCTATATGTAATACTATACGACTGATATTTTTATCTACACTTTACAAAATGCTGACAAATTAAATGATCGTAGTTTATCCTTGAATTGAGCCATAGTTTTTGATGTTACAATATATCATCCGTCAGATTGTTCCACCGTATTAATACGTTTACAATATTGGTTCTGAACGGATTGCCAAACGTGGTATTTGTGGAACAATAAGTTTGTAAGTATGACCACGCATTGAGTACTTGTTAATATCATATTTGAAGCTTAAGTTATCTATTGGTAAATCTATATAAGGTTATGCGTAATTTTAAAAACAGTGCAGAGGGCTATCAAAGCATATATATAACCTGCTTCAACTTGACACAAAGCAATCCAAGAGCATAATTGTATCCAAAAGAGCAATCGAAAATGAATCGATCGATAAATGTTTGTACTTTAGCATGTCATCCATGTGATATATATACTATATTCCTTTTTAACTTGTAAAACGCATTCCCATGTTGTTTAATACCACATTACATTACATTACATTACATTACATTACATTACATTACATTACATTACATTACATTACATTACATTACATTACATTACATTACATTACATTACATTACATTACATTACATTACATTACATTACATTACATTACATTACATTACATTACATTACATTACATTACATTACATTACATTACATTACATTACATTACATTACATTACATTACATTACATTACATTACATTACACTACATTACATTACATTACATTACATTACATTACATTACATTACATTACATTACATTACATTACATTACATTACATTACATTACATTACATTACATTACATTACATTACATTACATTACATTACATTACATTACATTACATTACATTACATTACATTACATTACATTACATTACATTACATTACATTACATTACATTACACTACATTACATTACATTACATTACATTACATTACATTACATTACATTACATTACATTACATTACATATAGTACATATACATACACATCCAGAGTGTGCTATTTTTCAAGTTTTCGCTAAGGGGAGGGCGGTGATTTTGTACCCTCGAACGTAAGTACCTCTTTGATGTTTAGTTGATCGGGTTGATATTGGCCTTATCAGGACTGATCACATCGTGATCAAACTTTTGATATGAAAATGTGTGGATTTGAGGGTGGCTTAAGGGAGTGGGGGGCAGGAAACGGTAACTTTGTACAGTGGGACGTGAATAACTCTTTTGATATTTAGTTGATCAGTTTAGCTATAGCCTGATCAACACTTATCACATCGTGATCAATCTTTTGACATAAACATTTTCGAAATTGGACGTGGCTGCGGGGGTGGGGGCCAGGGAGACGCTATAAATTGAGCCTAAAACGTGCCTATTTCGTTGATCGTAATTTGATCAGCAAAATAAATGCCTGATCGGCAGTAATTATGACAGCGTGATCAAAGTTTTGATATGTAAATTTTCGAATTTGATAGAGTGGGGGTGTCTCCAAGCCTAGCCCCCCCCCCCACAACAAAATCGTTAATAACTGTAACTCTTTTGTTGATCAGCCTTGAAACATCTGATCACAACTGATCAATTACTGATCAAAGTATTTATGATGTGATGATTTGGACAAAATTTGAAGAGGTGGGGGAAGGACTACGCAAGTTCAAATAGTGACGGGCTTTCGAATTGTATGCTTTATGCTTTATACTGCATTTCGTTCTGTTTTACCTTTTTCGACATTTTCACACCTTTTGGTTTCAGTTGATCATAACTCGCTTAGAGTTGCATGGTCATTTATATAAAGTAATGATCAATTATGATCAAATGACGGGCTTTCGAATCCTATACTTTACATCAAATTGCTTATATAACACCAGTAAAATGCTTATAACACAGCTTAAATGTGATTCGTGATCATTTTGTGGGACCAACCGATCAATTATGATCAAATTGTGATAATTTATTCTAACTATACTTTTTATTCGATTTTATGATGGTGGCCAGCGAGACGGTGGTTGAAGGAACAGCGGAAGGAATTTCAATATAGAAGATGTTACGTAGCTAAATCAATTAAACGTGTGTTGTGTTGAATCGACCCTCTGCGAGAAGGCGGCGTTTTCGTAAAGCAGTTTCTTGGCTCGTATATTGCAGGACACTCTGAACAAATATGCACCAGAAAAAACAATTGTAATGTGTCCAAATTACGCACCATGGGTAACTGTTGAACTAAGAGATCAATTAAAGAAACGCAACAAAATGCGCTATACGGCTATGAAGACGACATCATCAAAAGATTGGGAATTGTATAAACATCAGCGCAATCAAGTAACATATAAACTCAGACAGGCAAAAATACATTACAACAAAGAAAAATTTATTGAATGTGGTGACAATGTAAAAGAAGTATGGAACCTTGTCAAAAAGCTGACGAGAAAAACTAATTATAAATGTACAGCAAAAACGAAATCAGAATTAAATGAAATCAACAAATTTTTCAGTGAGGTTGGATCAACCATTAAGAACCAAACTCACACAAAAACCAACTATGAAACAATACAACAACATTCACAAACATTCGAATTCACAAATTTCACAACCATTGACACAATTAAAGCTGTAGGGCTACTACCAAACTGGAAAGCACCTGGCTACGATGGCATAAATGGCTTCGCAATTAAATCTGCCCTTCCAGCCATTGCGGCACCATTTACAAAACTTATCAATCTATCCCTAAAGACATCAAAGTTTCCAACTTGCTTCAAAAACACTATAGTATCACCAATACCAAAAGTACCAGGTACTATAGAACCAGATAAGCATCGACCACTTGCACTTTTATCGTTACTGTCAAAAGTTGTGGAAAGAATAGTTTACATCCAACTGTACCCCTTCTTATCTCCTGATGAGAACTGTAGAATTATGTTGAAGAAATAATAATAACAACGTAGGTTGAATTGATTTGTACGGTATATTTCTTCTTATGAATAATAATATTAATTCCAAGTTGACATGTTGATAGTAGACTGTACATTCAGTTCTCATAGTTTTCATAGTTTTCATTTACTGTATTTATAGTGTTTAGATAAATGCTAGAAGCTGCTAGATCATGCATGGTCATTGTGAGTCATGCGGGGAGTCATGTAGGTTCTCCTATGTTCTAGAATGTTCTAGATGGTTCAGGAAGGTTCCTACATAATTCCCCCACCTGCCAGATGGCGGAGCCATAAATAAAAATGCATGATATAGGCTAAAAATGAGAAAGATTAATGCTTTAATAAATGCTAAATTGTAAATAATAAATGTATGTAAATATAAATGTGAGTAATTATGGTATAGTAGAAGCTATTAATGAAGGTTTTAGATATGCTTATAGACTAATTGCATAACAGTTAATGAGAAAATTCATTACAATTTTGGTGCATACCAATTTGTTTAATTGCTTTGGATTTCCAGAAAAAGAAATTTTCATACAAGTGTTATATTTGGTTTAATTTCAGTTTCTTCTATGAGCTTGGTAATCTTCAATGTTTCTTTTATAGTCATATTTTTTGCTTGTGAGTTTGATGAATTCAGTATTTTCTTGAGTTGTTGCCTATTTTTGTGTGCTTGATTAATTCAGTATTTTCTTGAGTTGTTGCTTATTCTTGTGTGTTTGATGAATTCAGTATTTTCTTGAGTTGTTGCTTATTCTTGTGTGTTTAATTTTAAACTCTGTTGTGTGTTCTAGTGTGTTTCTTAGTTCATTTAGTATTCTTAGTGTGTTCATTGTGTTTCAATGTTCTTAGTTGAATGTTGAATGTTTCAATATTTAAACGTTTTATGATGTTGGAATGTCCAATGTTTAGTGTTCAATATTTAAAAGTTCCAAAATGTTGGAATGTTCAATGGTTTATGTTCAGTATTTTAAAATCTTACTTTTTTAGTTCAGTCTCTTCAGTTTTGGGTAATCCAATTCCTTGTGTTCAGTTCCATTTCTTGTGTTTATTTCAAATTCTCGTGTGTAGTTCCATAGTTCCACTCTTGTGTTTAGTTCCATTTCTTGTGTTTAGTTCCATTTCTTGTGTTTAGTTCCATTTTCTTGTGTTTTCTGCGTATTTTGATTAGTTACGTAAAATGCCATTGTTCTTCAGTGTGAAAATCAATCTAGTTATATTGTTTTGATGCCGCGGTCGTGAATAAAATGTTGTGTTCAATTCCATGTTGTAATAAAATACTTTCAGATTTTAAATTGTGTTGTAAAGTCTTGAAGATTATTCATAATTAGTTGTTTTTGTAATTCGACGGACCAATTGATGAGTTGTTCTTATAATTCGACGGACCAATTGATGAGAACTGTAGAATTATGGTGAAGAAATAATAATAAAAACGTAGGTTGAATTGATTTGTACGGTATATTTCTTCTTATGAATAATAATATTAATTCCAAGTTGACATGTTGATAGTAGACTGTACATTCAGTTCTCATAGTTTTCATAGTTTTCATTTATTGTATTTATAGTGTTTAGATAAATGCTACAAGCTGCTAGATCATGCATGGTCATTGTGACTCATGCGGGGAGTCATGTAGGTTCTCCTATGTTCTAGAATGTTCTAGATGGTTCAGGAAGGTTCCTACACTCCTATCCTAAATAAATATCAACATGGATTCCAACACTGTCGCTCGACAGTTACAGCCCTTCTGAACATAACGGAAAGAATTCTTAAAAACATGGACACTCGTGATACTTTCTTGTTAATTCTCATGGACCTATCTAAAGCATTCGATAGCCTTCAACATAATATTTTATTGGATAAACTTAAACTATTCGGATTATCTGACATTGCATTGGCATGGATAGAATCGTACTTAAAAGACCGCAAACAGACCATAAAAGTGAACAAATCTACTCTGACGAAGTTACACTGTCATGTGGAGTACCTCAAGGCTCAGTACTTGGACCATTGCTCTTTTTAGTTTATGTGAATGATCTACCAAACGTAATTAAACATGGTGCAGCTGGCCAGTTTGCCGATGACACACAAGTATTGTATAATTTTAAATCTAAAGACAACCAATCACTGTGTAATGTACAAATACAAATTAATGATGATTCAAAAAGAGTTTCGACTTGGTTTGCTGCAAATTCTCTACTACTCAACACTAATAAAATAAAAATTATGGCTATTGGTCACAAAAAGTTAATTAACCGAACTCTGCCAACTTTGACAATTGACAAACAAAGTATAGAGTATGTAAGTACAGCTTGGGCGTGGTCTTTGATAATGAAATGAGTTTCAAGAAGCACGTGGATAAAATCTTAAGAACTGCTTCCTACAGATTATCTGCAATATCAAAGATTCGCCCTTATATTCCAGCTGGGTTATTTAAAACACTTATAGAAACAAAAATTTTAAATCCTTGTCTCTACGCTATCGAAGTCTGGGCCTCATGCAACAAAACACAGCTTAGAAGGGTCCAGATAGGAATACAAAATTGGGCGGCAAAATTGATATGTGGAAAGCGAAAGTTTGATAGAATGGAAGATGCACTTGAACGACTGGGATGGCTCTCTATCAGCCACATGTCACATCGCCGTACTGCATGTACAGCCCATCAATCTAAATCAGGAATATATGGTTCAGAATTAAAGACTTTATTTAATAAAAGTAACCACAAATATATTACAAGAAAAAACATGTACATTCTCCCGCGCGTCCATACTGACCTTGGTAAACGATCATTCAGCTTTCGAGGTGCACAATCACTAAATAAATATTACAAATACGATTCATACAATATAATTAAATATAAACAAGAAATTAAAAATACACTATATTCTCAATCAAACTAATTATTAGACGACGATGACGCCGTCAGACATCAAAAAACGACTGCTTAAAGGAGCAAAAATGACCGGCAGGCGCTACGCACTTAGGATCACGTGCACGCTTATTGTTTATAACACCATGTTCATTGTTGACATGAATTTTATTACAAGTTAGGCCTGCGTATAACAATTGTTTCAAAGCGAGACGGTTGAATTACGCTAAGCATAAATTCAACTTGTGCTCGCAGCGGTCGCCGGTCAATTTTGCCCCTTTAACAATAATGCCTTATATAACACATACATGTAATCAAATAGAACAAAAAGCAAAAATCATGTATTATAGTTGTTTATATGTCTTTAAATAAACTATTTCTATTCTATTCTATTCTATAAAAAATACTTTAGTTGAATTGAATATGTTGTATTTGTTTTGCTTTAAGCGACGGGTTGAGTACGATTAGAATCTGTTAAAGTTGACGGTGGAATGATCATAGTGACATAAAATAATAGAGAAATAGTTCTGATATCTTTATAAAGAGGTAATGGATAGTTGAGTAGTAAGCCAAACAATGGTAACCCAAACAATATATAGAGAACATGAAATGATATAAACCAGTAAATACGATAAAAATAACCAAAATAAGCGGATATGATAATAAATTAATGCAGTAAGAAATCCAATAGACACTGATAAATACTTCGATATTAACGATGGTGGATTAAGATATAGGATAAAGCGCTACTAGAATATATACATAGACGAGACAGTGTTGAATCGTCATTTATGTCTTATCAAAGTTACTTGAATAGACTCTATTGCATTAACTTTGGTCTTATTCTAATGACGGTAGACAGAGGACTGCTGCATGATATTGTATATTACAAGTAATTCAATGAATAAGTAGTGTTATACATGACAGAGAGGCTCAATTATAAAAAGCTAAAACTGTTATGTTTTAGCACTTATGTTATAAACCACGGGATACGTAGTTCATAATGCTAACACATAGATGATTCATTAGACATAGAAATTCATTCTTCTGAAGTAACTGCAATGTATAAAAGTGGCGACGAGAAAGTGGATGCGAATTCACAATGTCAGAGCAAGAAGAGGAACACTTTACACGGTTCTTCCTCAAAGTCGAAAACAGCTGCAGTAAAACATGGAACTCTACTCTGATTGGGAAAATTCCCGAATACGCGGAAGGAGAGAATTGGAATGATTTTAATGAGAGGTTGACAAGCTATTTTGAAGTCAATGGAATTACAGGAAGCGAGAGAACAAATGTATTGGTCACAGTAATAGACAACACGACATACAGGTTGGCGAAAGATACAATATTTCCAGAAAAGCCATCAACGATAAGTTTCAGAAATCTTGTTTCAAAAGTGGCAGAACACAAAGCGACAGCAAGAAATGAAATGGTGGAAAGATTTACTTTTCATTCTGCAAAACAAAAGGAAGGTGAGTCCATACAAACTTTTATTACACGGCTAAGGCATTTAGCTCAATATTGTAACTTTGGAGATGACCTGGATTTCCAACTCAGAGGTAGGATTTGTTACGGGTATCGAAGACCAAACCATGCTTCGAAATTTACTATGTGAACATAATCTAAAACTAGATAAAGCCATTAAAATATGTTTGGCAATTGAACAACCTGTCAAGAATATGGACAATATTTTGAGTCACAAAACATCAGATCACTCGACAATAGATGTACCTAAGACAAACGTAAAGCCGACGCAAAACAGTTCTGTTATCGTTGCGCTAGTGAAAATCACCTAGCACGAACTTGTAAATTCAAGTCTATGAAATGTCATTTTTGCGGTGGGTGTAAAATACCGACCCGCCGACTCGCCGACCACACAGACCAGATTGATTTAATCTAGAATTTCCGGGTTGACATGACGAATACTTCACGGCGTTGTACACAATATTTTGTATGAACTTTTGATTCATAAATACGATATTTATTATTTCTCCAGTAAATATGACCGATAAGTGTGATAAGCTTCATATTTAGTGACCCTTAAAGCATGAATAGGCTACAATTGAAACTTCCAAGCCATACTGTATATGATTTTGATTGGAATGTACACATTCTTCCGACGGTCCGTGCAAGTGCAACTTTTGCTTTACACCGTTATTTATTATCTTGCAAATAAATACGATGTCTGCTGAAGTCCTGAAGATTTATAAATTTTCTTTAATAGGTATGTTCTCCGTCGAACTAATTCTTTCAATTTGTTCAGCTCTACAATTCAACTGGGAAAGCATCGACACAATTACGGCACGCACATCAATCCACGTTGTTTATGTTTCATAGTAATACATATTTACGAAGATGCAAAGGTGAACAAGGACGATTACTTGAGCATTTACGGTATAATATTATAACGTTGGTACTAAAGTAAAGGAAAGAATACAGAAAATTAAGTAAAGCACATGTTTTAAAACTTGACTAACTGTTTAAATTTACATGAAATGTACAGTCAAGGTTCCACATAACAATAACAGGAATAATAACAATCCACATCTCGTAAATATGTATTACTACGAAACATAAACAACGTGGGTTGATGTGCGTGTCATAATTGTGTCGATGCTTTCCCAGTTGAATTGTCGAGCTAAACAAATTGGAAGAATTAATTCGACAGAGAACATACCTATTAAAGAAAATTTATAAATCTTCAGCAGAAAGTTGTTACAAAATATTCTGACAACGCCGTGAAGTATTCGTCATGTCAACCCTGCAATTCTAGATTAAATCAATCTGGTCTGTGTGGTTGGCAAGTCGGCGGGTCGGTATTTTACACCCACCCTCATATTTGCAAAAACATATAGGACACGTGGAAAGAGCTTGCGTAGCAAAACACAATTCTACTGAAGTACATGCGCAGCAAGAGACTAAAGAAGAAAATGCTACCCCAAAGTTTTTAAGAGCACGACCAGTGCCGTTTGCAATTCACCCTATGATTGAGTACTTTGCCCTGTGAAACACAGCAATTGGGCCTCATCAACAGCCGTACCTGTAGTTAAACCAGATAAGACCGTACGACTATGTGGTGACTTCAGGCCGACTGTAAATTGCAATATCAAAACAGATGCTTATACTACACCAGATATTAATACTCTTTTCACTAAACTGGGTGGCAGTACAGTATTCGCACGTTAGGTTTAGCACATGCCTACACCCAACTTTCGCTGGACGAAAACTCACAAGAACTATAAATGCACATAGAGGGTTATTAGATATACACAATTACCATTTGGGATATCGTCAGGCCCTGCAATTTTTCAACGGGTGATCGACTCATTATTGGCAGGGATTCCTGGGGTAGCGTGTTATTTAGATGACGTTGTATGTCTGCATGCAGCACCCCGGTAATAATCCAACGCCTCGAAGAAGTATTTTCACGCCTTGAGAAAGCAGGATTGAGACTCAAACGGCAGAAGTGTCAATTCAAATGGAAAGAAATTGATTTTTTGGGACAGATAGTTAATGCAAGTGGATTAAAACCCTTACCTACAAAACTTGATGCTATCTGCAAAGCACCGCCACCAAAAGATTCAACGCAGCTTAGGGCGTGGCTTGGTCTTTTTAGCTATTATGCAAAATTTCTACCAAGCGCTACAGAGTTGTTAGCTCCCTTATATGAACTATTGAACCAAGATACAACTTTGCATTGGGGTACTTCAAGGGATATGCATTGAATAGCGATCGTTTACTGGTTCACTATGACCAAAATTTACCCATAGATTTAGCATGTGATGCATCACGATGAAGATGCATCATGGGATTAATGCAGTATTGTCGCATATATATCCAAATGGAGACGAAAAGATAATTTCATGTGGGTCGAGAACACTCAATTCAGCAGAGAAAAACTACTCAAACTGGAAAAGAAGGGCTAGCAATCACATTTGGTGTTGAGAAGTTTCATCTTTATTTATATGGTCGTCATTTTGAAATTATTACAGATCACAAACCATTGATCACACTGTTCTCAGAACATAAAGCGACTACGAAATTAGCAGCATCCAGATTGATACGTTAGTCACTTCACCTGTCACAGTACGATTATAAAATAGTATATCGCGCTGGAAGCTTACATCTGAATGCAGATGCCTTCAGTCTTCTACCAGTGGGATTACCTCCTAGCAAGAAGAAATCTCTGGCCCCTTCAGACACAATGCATTTGATTGAAACACTAGGAGAGAGTTCACCTACATTCAAGAAAATTAACAAAGCATCAAGAAATGACCCCCTGATCAGTGCGTTGGTAAATCAGGTAAAATGAGGGGGTACATGTCAAGCGCTTAGCTGAGAGGATGTAAAGCATTTTGCTAGTAAATGGTATGAGCTAAGCATACACCACGATTCTCTATTGTGGGGCTCAAGAGTAGTGGTTCCACAACAGCTACAGAGAAAGGCACTTGAAGTCCTTCATCAAACACATCAAGGGATTGTAAAAATGAAAGGATTGGCACGCAGTTTCATCTAGTGGAAGGGTATTGACAAAGATATAGAACCATTGGCACATGAATGCCAAGTCTGCAAAGAAAATGCAAGAATGACAGATGCAGCAGCAACATATCCGTGGCAATACCCCACTGCACCATGGTCACGAATACATATTGATCATGCAGGACCGTTCATGGGAAAGCTTTTCCTGATAATTATTGACGCTTTCTCGAAATGTATTGACGTTTACATCGTCCTAACAACAGAATCAGAAGCCACAATACAGATCCTGACAAAATCCCTCTCATACCTTGGACTACCTGGACAAATTGTTTCCGACAATGCATCCAAATTCAAATCTCAAAAGTTTAAATCATTCTGCTCTCAAAATGGCATCAAACATACTACTACAGCACCATATCATCCACGCTCGAATGGGCAAGTCGAAAGGGCAGTCCAAATTGTTTAATCTGCCTTGAAGAAAAACAGACATTCTTCAAAGTCACTTCACTTGACCTTAGATCATATTTTGTGCGTCTATCGGACAAGACCACATGCTACAATGGGAATTGCTCCTAGTGAATTACTAATGAAACGAACTTTTCGGACACCATTACACCTACTAATACCCAATTTGCAAACACATGTACGAACTCAGAGCATACCCTCCGATGATCCTCGAAAGTTTTTACCAGGGTCTACAGTAATGGTAGTAATGGTAACACGTAGATGATAGTTTTTCAGTTGACTGGCTAGCTGCAATATACCAATATATCAAAAAACCTAATTAATCTATTTCAAAATTGTTCTCGACGTCATCATTAATAAAGATACCCATGATACTATTAGCATTCCCTCTTTGTACTGCTACTGAAACCCTCTCTTTTAAATATTTTTCTGCATTATCGTCCTGTGTAGAGGGACGTTGCAGTGCACAAAGCCTTCTTGTTGATGACGTTTACTTCATGGTGCCTTGCATATCGTCCAGAACTCTTTTTACATGAAAGACCGTGGACTCCTTGTTGATCTACTAGTTGGCCGCATTTACATATATGGACTTGTACCGTCTCCAGTCCCAATCGGAGTGAAATTATTATGCGTAGCTGATTGTTATTAAGCATTAAACCCATGGCGGGTGACAGGAGTGCATTGAGTCTTTCAACCTTGCAGATAGCTGCTTCAAGAACAACGTAGCAGCCGATCAGTACAAGCCCATCGTCTCTATGGCTACGGGGATGAAGATGAAATTTGTTGACAGCTGCCTATGCTTTGTGATCTTCTTTGCTTCGGCGTTTACAGCAGCTGCTCCTGGTTTGCGAGATGTTTTTTCGATATGGCTGGGAGCAAGAGTATCAGGGCATGTAAAGTCCCATAAAGCTGAGCAGCCTTTTTCTCAATGAGTTAGGTTGATTCCATCAGGTCTTTTAAAATCTGTTCTCGCTAGGCCTTGAGGTTCAAGTTTACAAGGGACGTTTACAGTGCACAAAGCCTTCTTGATGATGACGTTTACTTCATGGTGCCTTGCATATCGTCCAGAACTCTTTTTACATGAAAGACCGTGGACTCCTTGTTGATCTACTCGTTGGCCGCATTTACATATATGGGATTGTACCGTCTCCAGTCCCAATCGGAGTGAAATTATTATGCGTAGCTGATTGTTATTAAGCATTAAACCCATGGTGTGTGACGGGAGTGCATTGAGCCATGCACCAGATCCTTTTGTTTGTGCAGCTAAGATTCTGGCAACGTTTCTTTGACCCACAGCAGAGGAGAGGACCTTGGTTTGTGCTATTTGGATCAAAGGTTTGTCCCATGATTTTGTCGATGGCATTATGGAAGACTTTCCCCATTTGTCTTGGTTATCCAGGCTTCAATTGCTGGTGCTTCGTTACTTTCATGATTTACATTAGTCTTTGCAAAGATATCCTTTGCCAAAGTAGAGGAACCACGAAAGAGGCAATGAAGGCAGGTAAAGCGATGTCTGTTGGCTTTCGGATCCCCAAGCCACCTGAGTTGATTGTAAAGCTAGCTTGCGCCCATTGATCTTCACTGAGTTGGATATTTAAAAGTTCTTCAAGTGAATTCTTTGGTTCATAATCAAATTCCTCTAAAACAGCACTATTATAACATGATGATGTTCTTAAAAAGTATGTAAGCTTAAAATAAAAAGGTGAAACGTAAGGTAAAAACATAAAATGGCTAAATAAATAAAATGCATGATGGGGTTCAAGTAAAGTTAATCTGCATATCAGTTGTTTGAAATCTAATAGTTTTGATGGTAAAAACTCCTCGCTAATAACTAAGTTTGATAAGCGTGTCAAGGCAGATATAAGCTTATCTCCTGCTTCACCAACCGGAGCGGTAAGGTCTTGTAAGTGCTGTGGCCGTAGACCATCTACTCCAGATGCAGATCCGTTGTGAAAAGATTTAATAGATTGTTTAATGTCAGTTTCATGCCATGGGCTTTAGATGAAATGCCAGAGCCGAGTAACACGAAATCTTCACATTTAACTAGTCTGGTGTTGCTCAGAGCAGGCGGTAAAGATGTATTCTCGCCGATAAGACATGTCTCACATTTGCTTATATTCAAATGGAGGCCCATAGTTTCTCCAATGTCTTTGATCGTCTGGAAATCTCTCGTTAATGATTCCTCGTCATTCATTAATATTCCATCGTCCAAATACCATTGAGTAAATTCTGATGACATTTACTCCACAATTGGATGTATAGTGAGAGCAAATAACAGTGGTCCGAGTGGATCTCCTTGCTGAATACCTTGCTTCGAATAAATAATAAAATCTCCGAATACTAAGTTGCTATACTGGCTGTAGCTAGAATAGATGTAGAGATAGCATTCTGGGTAGTCCTCCGCGATCATTGTAAGCATTGATTGCCTGTGAAGACTGTTGAACGCATTTGAAAAATCTACTTTCACTGCTCGGTATCGTTCGTTCGAGTTAGTCTTAGTTTCCCGAAGAGATCTAGCAGCATGGATGACTGCTTCTGCTCCACCTCTGATGCCATATCCTAACTGGTGAGGTATGTGCATAGACTTACATAGACTGCTGACGAAAATGTGCAACATGGGGAACAAAGATGGCTGACGCAAAGGACATATTTTAGTGCTCTCCTCATTGACATTTTCAAAATTATTTGATCTCTCCTATAAACTCTAAAAAATATGTTCTCACTGTCATAGAAAAAGATAGTTTAAATAGGAATTTCCTGCCAGCGAAGCGAGATTCGTTCATAGGATCACAATTGTTTTCAAACATTTTTATGAATAATTTAAAATCGCACCGAGAGACAAGGAAATAAAGATGCTCCAAAAAAATATGTTGGATTGTAGGGGTTAACTCCTCGCTAATAACTAAGTTTGATAAGCGTGTCAAGGCAGATATAAGCTTATCTCCTGCTTCACCAACCGGAGCGGTAAGGTCTTGTAAGTGCTGTGGCCGTAGACCATCTACTACAGATGCAGATCCGTTGTGAAAGATTTAATAGATTGTTTAATGTCAGTTTCACTTACTACGATCTTGTTAGTAGATGTTTCTGATGGTCGCTGTAGATGGTCGTTCAATGAGCCATCAGGATGTTTTGCTTTGAGAAGCTCGAAAGAATGTTTTGATATTTCTGATAATTTGGTATTCGATGCAACCATTCTTATTGCTCCCTGGATATCTCCATCTACCAATTTCTCTGTCACAAAGCGGGCTAGTTGACTTTCTTCAGTTGTGTTCCTTCTTCCTGTTGGTTTCAATATGGTAGATATATCTATCATCTGCCATTGGCTAGAAAATATTCTGAGTTTTTCGTAGACTTTTCAAGCTAAGGTTTTTGCTTTCCCTTCTGTCATGTGAGACCGTTTACAATTACCACCTCTATGTGGCACTGCAAGGCACGGGAAAGAGAAGAGGAACAATGATAACCAGTTTTTTAATTCTGAAGGATTGACCAATATTGAATTGATCTTTTCCGTTAATACCGAAGCTGCTAATGGTCTTGAAGCCTTTGGTATTCTTCTTAATACACGCATTTTTCTATAGAGAATAGCATTCAAGAAATCTAACGGTTCAGCTATCGCATTTGAAGCATCCCTGATTTCTGTGCTCTCTAGAGATTTTTGTAAGGAGTAATCAGTCAACCTTGTAATGAGATCGGTCTTTAATCCGCTCTTTGGCATGCCGATTTCTAGTAGCTTCTGTTTCAGTTGGGTGACTTTGAACTTTGAAAAGGGCTGGCAAATTTCTTCTCTTTTGTTTTGTTTCTCTGCATTATTGTTATGTTCAGTATCCATTGCAGAAACTTCTATTGACGTAGACATTCCGTTAAAGATGTTAATATGAGATTCTTGTCGAGAATATGTGATTCAGGTTCCCAACTATTTACACTTTCAGGGTAGCTTAGCCATTACTAGGTATTCTTTGTGTCCGTCCACAGATCTTGCGTCCAATATCTTTTCAGCAGTGTAAACATCGTTAGATGACATTCTATCACGGTTGTACCATCGTTAGTACATAACATTGGACCGAGGGAATGAAATAAAATCCAAACTATTCCTCTCGTCCCGCTTCCTGTGTAATACAATTTAACTCAATGTTTGGCATGTGAAAATGTAACTCACCTCTAAAAGTTACCAATAATGCAAAATATATATCTCTGTAATGATTCTAACAATTTGATGATCAAGTTAGATTCACGGAGGTTGTAAAACTGTGACCGACAACCATTATACCGTTTGCATATTGTCATAATGAAGATTGAATTCTTAAGTTGAACTTCTATCGGATTTGAAACAAGATAATAGGTTAAATAATTGAAGATGATCCGATAAGGAATGACTGTAAATTCGATATTTAATTTGTCTAGTTCTTCCGCATGTCTATTTTCGTGATGTAGATATTCGATTCTGTCACAAAATAGTCACAAAAATAAACGCATGGCAGAAAGAGAGTCTTGAAAGCATTGATATCTCCACCATTTCTTATCGGATAAATCATTACATTGAAAAACTGATATTTTTCTTAGAAGCCCTAGTTTACGTAGACGCTTGCCTAAAAATCCCCTACTAATGATTTTAGTTGAGTCAAAGATTTGCTGTTCAATCTGTGTCTGCCAAATAATGCTACCCTTGCATGATAATGAATACTTAGCTTCTATTACTTAATAAGGTAGAATTAATTACAATTGCATAGAGTAATACCTGGAAACAAAAAAAGTATTTTTATCTAATTTAAAATATCTGAAACTTAGTATATACAGTTGGTAATGAACCCCTGGGGAATCTCATAAAGTGCGTTTTACTGGGATCTATCGTTATAGACGATTTTACAATATAACACTAAGACAATAGAGAATGACCTTGGTTGATTTTCCGTTCTAAGTAAGTATGTAGATTACAATTTAAATACCAAGAAATATATTCGAAATTAGCTACTTTTAGTTATTAAAGGGGCAAGATTGACCGGCGACCGCTGCGAGCACAAGTTGAATTTATGCTAAGCGTAATTCAACCGTCTCGCTTTGAAACTATTGTTATACGCAGGGCCTAATCTGTTATAAATTCATGTCAACAATGAACATTGTGTTAAACAATAAACATGCACGTGATCCTAAGTGCGTAGCGCCTGCCGGTCAATTTTGCTCCTTTAAATACTGTCAATCATTATACTGATAATAATAAATAATTCCAAAATGATGTTATAACAAGCTACAATAATTTATTTTTATATCCATGGTATATATATATATAAATATAATAGTAATATCAAGGTACTTATGTTGTCTTTGCTGTTTCAATAATGCTCGATGCCATAAATGCAGAGCTGTTTAATAATTAATAAACGAAAAAATCAGACATTCATATTTGCTACTATTAGTTTCACGCCAAGGCGATCATCAGGTTAAATTGCCTGATGTTTTTATAAATTTTTTCGTTTGTTAATTATATAAATATTATATATAGTATATAATATATAGTATATGATTTTATATCTATAGTCTCTTATAGTATTTGTTTGTCTCATATATAAATCTATTTCAGCGTTTACAAAGTTTAAATTGGAAAAGTGATATCTGCTTTTAATATCTGCCATGGTTTGAAGCTCCTGTTTAACAATTTTATTGATATCTATACTCTATCACAACAAGTAATATCTGTTTTTACATTTCTGTTCATTTAGAAGAGCTATAACCTCAAATACCATTCAAACCACATGTTCAAACTAGTTGCGATATTTGTTGATCTGTTCTACTAGAGAATACAAGAGGATAGTTGACTCTTTATTATATGATTACATATAGTTTAACCTTTTCTCTGTATATCAGTGTTCTTCAGAATGCCATCCTGCTGTAGCGATATCCTCTTTGGATAACGGAATTCATTGGCTTTGATAATCATTGATAAAATCTGTAATGATGCAAAAGCGATCAACATAGAAGACACTAGTTTTGTATAATTAAACCAGAGCCATATAATACCACCTGCAATTAATCTGGCTGCTGTTCCAGCAATTCCACGAATTCCGTCTGCATAACTCTGTAACTCAATGGGTACCATTTTTGAATACAATGCTCTTACGAATACAAATTCTAATAACCATGACAACGTACCTAGTAAGAACCATATAAAGTATATATACCGTACCCATTGTTCATTCGAATGTCTTGAATTTGATAATATTATTAAGAGGAAAGGTACTAATAACTGACTTATAGTAATGATCAATGTGGCATAGTAATCGTTTATATGTGTCAGCATGGAAATTCCATAAACAATAGTTATAAGTGTTCCACCTGTTATGTATACAATGCTTAAATCTTTTGATGAAATATCCAACCATTGCACAGATACAAGTGGTAACATAGAATCGAATCCAAGCATAATTACAACCCATATGATAGTTCCACTATATATCAAAAATAAATTGGAATTCGATAGTAGAATTTTCGCTGCTTCAAAAGGACCAATAAAATTACCCTTTGGTATTATTTCCACACAGTTAACTTTTTGATGAAACATTATGCTTTCGTTTTTATGCATGACAACTAACTCAAATCCATTCAATGAAACTATCGAATCAATATCTTCACTATTGTATTGGAAAAAAAACAAAACTAGAAGAACTATGGCATTTAAGATGACACATATAACGGGCAAAACATTTGTTGAATTTATCAAGAGATTGAACACTCTGAACTCAACGTCAGCCAATCCATAGTTTACAAGAGGTGCTGCAGTTTGTCCAATTGCAGTTCCAAAAGAGATGAAAGAAAATACATTGGAAATAGAATCTTCATCAAAAATCTTTGCTAGTTCGCCCGTGCAAATCGTTATTACACCAAATGATGCTGCCTGAAGAAAGAACCCAATTTGCATGTTTACAATGCTGTATGGTACACTGTAAAGAGTCCATCCAATTAAACATGATATATACATCGATATTGATATGATTCTTGCATTGCCATATTTATCACATATATAACCAGCTGGCAGTGAAAATAACACGCAAGTGCTTTCAGCTAAAATCGTTGAAATCCCCTGCCAAAATGATACATCGTTAACTCCGATCTCTTTCAAATAATATACAACTGTTAGATATCTTGCTATAAATTGGAATGAAAGAAAAAAATAAGCGATAAAGAATGCAAAACATGTAAACTTCACTTTGGTCTTAATCTTCATCTCTCGTAAATTCAAATCATAGCAGATTAAATATAGAAACGTCAATTATATTTTATATTATAATCAGTCGAGTCGCAAATATAAAATACCTCTTCTTTTATTGTTTATGAAAATTGACAATAGACATCTATGTTACACCCAGGACAACAGGGTTACATCATAGAAAGAGAAGCATTCACCATAGATATTCAATTTTATAATAAAGGCAAACTCCAAATCTTTATTTGAATGTTCAATGACGTGATTCTACATACAAGGGTAAGACAATAGCTTATTCACAACATTTATTTGAAATTTTTTAGCTATTTCGTTATTCAATAGATTAGTGTTTGTACTGAATTGTTCAATTTGGCCTCACTTTATTATTAATTTTAAGAAATTAATTAGGAATTATTAATTAGATTAGAATAAATTAATTTTTCTTAATAATTAAGAAGGAATACAGTTTCGCGCCAACAAAGATGGCTGCTTAAAATTTTCGTAAATATTTAGGTACGCAATTAGTTGCTTTCAAACGTATTTTGGAGGTAGTTTAAAGAAGAATTCGGAACAAAACTTGTAGGCAACAATTGATTGATTATGTTTATTATTATTGATTAGTATTTATTATTGAAATGAATGAATCAGAATCTGAAAAGATTCAGTGGAATCAGAGTATTGTAAAAACTTTGATTGATAATATCCGTGAAAAGGAGATGTTATGGAACCCCTATAATGTATCATACACTAAGAGGCAAGCACAGGACACAGCTTGGAGAGATATTGCAGAAATTATTGGTTTAATAGACAGGAGTGTACAGATAAAATTGAAATGGAGAGACTTGAAAGATACTCTAAGAAAGAAGTTGAAAGTTGCAGCATCGGAGGCAATAAAAGCTGGCAAAACTACTCACAAGTTAGAATACAAGTGGGTCTGGATGGAAAGCATGGATTTTATGAAAAACGTTTTGGTCTCTGAAATGAGACTGACTGCTATCACTGTTGCAGAGGAGTCAGGAGAAGTTCAAAATAAAGTAGATAAATCCAACAGGTCTGAAAATACAGATAAAGTATCGCAGCTAGAAGAATCACAACAAGAATCTTTAGAAACGTCAAATATTGAGATTGAATACACCACCCCACTCACAATAGATACTAATACAGAGTTAACAACTGATAATAATACAATAGGAAACAAAGAGGTTGAAGAGAAATTGAAAGCCTTGAGGTATGAAAGCACGGTGAAAGACAATAAATTACAAGAAGAAAGGATACAAAGACTACTAGACGAGAAAACTAAAATGGCAACAAAAGTACGGCATCTTGAAAACCAGGTACGATAAATGAAAACTAATGCTGATGAACACATAGAATTGTTGTTAAGACTAGTGAGAAAGGTGAATGAGACTACCCAAGGTAATGAGAAAAAAACAATAGAACTAGATCTAGAACCAGCTGCACTTGAAGAACAAATGCAGGGGACAGTTACACAGATAGAAAAATTGCATGAAAGCAAGCAAAAATTTAAGATAATGAACGATAAAATGAAAATTGAGCTAAAGCAGTATCAAGATTTGGTAGAAAAAAATGTAATTGAAAAATCAGCACTTGGTGCAGAAAATAATGAAATCAAAGAGAAAATGAAGGAAATCATTGAAATAAATAAACAATTGGAAATAGAGCTCGTAAAACCAGACAGCAGGCAGAACAATGAAGAAAGAGAAGGGTATATCTCAAGAAATGTAGAAGAAACTCCAAAAAGAAGCAAGACTTATGATAGAATCTGTTTAAATTATGCAAAGAATAAAATCTGTAGATTCAATGAAAATTGCAGATATAAGCACGAAGTGATCTGCAGATATTTTCTAAAACATAAATGTAGCAACCAATCATGTAAATATGCACACAATGAAAGTGTAGTTTGTAGATGGCATGAAAACGGAAGCTGTCGTTTTGGAGATATGTGCAAGTTCATACATCGTGAAAGTAAAAGCGATGGTCAAAATGGGATAGCTGACAAACTCGAAGCCACAAATCAGCCTAGAAGAATCAAAAATATCCAAAATGAAGAGAACGAAAACCTGCGCTCGTTGGAAAGTCGACAAAAAGAATGGGAAGAAATACAAGAAAGGAAAAATAAAGCATTGCACGAGACAATCATCAAAGCAGTACAACAGCAAATACACGAGGAAATACAAGGTATCAAGAAAGACTTCAGACAAAACCCAGGGGTACATTCTACCAATACGTGGCAACCACAGATTCAACAGCCAATGTATCCAATGTATAGAACAATGCCTTTGCAAAAACAATGACAAGACACAAAAAAAACAATAGAATGCCAAAAAGGACCGACAATTGGGCCAAGAGAGGAGAAAAACAATCAAGTACGGAACAGAAGGAAAAAAACAATAGAAAAAAAGTTGAATATGTTAAAAGTATATTATGTAAATATTAGAGGAATAAAATCAAAAATGGAAAGTTTATCTGAAATAATACAAAACATTGATGCAGATGTAATTGGTATAGTAGAAACACATACCAGCAAGACAGATACAACAGCGATAGAAGGATATCATATATACAGAAATGACAGGAATGACGAAGGGGGAGGAGTTTTGATAGGTGTCAAGAAAAAATATGAAAATGTCACATTGGAAGTAAACAGAACAGAAAACAGCATGGAAAGTCTGTGGATGACAATTGGCACCAAGACTAAATATAGAGTAGGAATAGCATATCTCCCAAAAGGAGATGAAGAAAAGAAAACAACACTCAAGACTTCATATGCTACCTTAAAAGAAGGAATTACCAAAGGTCAAGATGAAGGGGAAAGAATAATTGTAATGGGAGATTTTAATTGTAAAGTGGGTGACGCAATCACTGGAAACCACATTGAAGTAACCAAAGGTGGACGGATGTTTAAAAAATTGATGAAAGATTGTGGTATGGCAATTATAAATAGTTGGAAGGAATGTCAGGGTGTGTGTACTAGAGTACAAGGGACGAATCATTCAGTTTTGGACTACGTTATTATAGAGCAGGGTTGTGTAAGAGATCTGAAATCAGTAATAATCGACGAGGAAAAGTTATATACCCCATATAGAGTACTTGAAAAAGAAAAAGATGTAATTATTAGATACAGCGACCACAGAGCAATAATAATGGAGTTTAAAGGACAGTTGTCAAGCAGCAGAAAAACAGAACATAGCAGGCTTCTAAATAAAAAAGAATTAAAAAAATACAATAGCTTACTACAGAAACACGAAGTGTCAAACATATTTGATAGTCAGGAAACAACCCAAGAGCAATATTCAGAATGGACAAAAACAATTATGGAAATCAAAGAAAGATGCAAAACAACAGTAAAACGAAAACATTGTACCAACAAACAAAGATTATTAATGGCTGCAAAACGGAAAGTTAAATTACAATACAGAAATGCCAGTAACAAGGAACAGTTGGAAAAAAGAAAAAGACTTATCACAAACCACATTTATGAAGAACATCAACAAGCACAAGCAAAACGGATAACACGAACAGTGGAGTCATTACAGAACAAAGGAAATGGATTGAAGGAGGAAAAGTTTTAGGAGTTTCGCAGGAGGATAAAAGGAAAGCAAGAAGAGCTACCTATAGCCATGATAGATGAAAACGGTGAAAAACAAGAAGAAAAATCTGAGATATTGCAAATATTCCGAAATTTTTATATAGATTTGTTCAAAGGAGTGCAACCAACGGAGGGCTATGCCCATGAAAATGAAGAAAAAATAAACAAGAAATTAACGAATGTAGAAACAGAAGGTAATGCCCAAAAACAACTCAAATACTCTATGGAGGAAGTGGAAAGCATAATCAAATACCTAAATCGCAACAAAGCACCAGACAGCGAAGGATGGCGAAATGAGATGGTAATTGAAGGAGGATTGGAGATGGTTAAGTCTCTTGCTAAGCTATTCAATAAACTGTCAGCAGATAACTCCACGCCTATTGAATGGGAGAAAATGGAGATAAAATCAATATATAAGAACAAGGAATCAAAAACGGAAATGAAAAACAGAAGAGGGATATTCTTAACCAGCATATTGAGCAAGCTGTATGAAAAGTTGATAATGGGGAAAACACAGGACGATGTCCAATTTAGCACTTTTCAGAATGGTGGCAGAAAGAGAAGATCAACAAAAGACAATTGGCTGGCTCTATTGATGGTATTAGATAACAACAAAAGACTAAATAAATCCACATATATACTGTTTGCCGATGCAGAAAAATGTTTTGACAAGTTATGGCTAGAGGACTGTCTTGTGGACCTACACACGGCAGGGATGCGGGCGAGAGAAGTGGCTACAATTCATAACTTAAATCGAAATGCAAGAATAACTATTCGAACACCCCATGGAAGTACTCCTGAAATACATATAAAAAACATTGTGAAACAAGGCACTGTATATGGTCCTCAGCTATGCTGTGTCAGTACTGATTTAATAAACAATGTGGGTAAACCATCAAGTACAATTGTTTCACCCCATTTAGCAATACAAGCACTGATATATGTAGATGATATTGCAGTTGCAGGGAGCAAAGAGACCATAGAAATAACAGGGAATAACCTTGCACTAATGGAAGAGAAAAAGAAGTTCACATTCAGTATCAATAAGACCAATTACATAATTATTAAATCAGGGAAAAAAGAACAGGAAGAAGCTTATATAAAATTGAAAAGAGGAAAAGTCAGCAAAACTAAAGAGTATAAATACCTTGGAAACTGGATTAATAGCAGTGGGACAGCAGAAAGACAAATTGAGCAGATTGAGAACAACATGCATGGAATTACCAAGGAACTAAAGCGAATAGGGAGAGAGGAGCACCTTGGGAAATACAGCACTAGCGCTCAGCTGCTTATGTACGAAAAAACAGTAATTCCAACAGTAATTTATAATCTAGAAGTTTGGACTACATTAAGGAAAGTTGACTTAGAAAGGCTGGAGAAAATTCAATCCACAGCACTAAAAAGAATTCTAAAATTACCCAACAGTACCCCCTATTGGGGAATTCTGAAAGAAATTGGTATGTGGCCCATCAGTATGTACATAGCATATCAACGCCTAATACTTTTTCAAAACATAATAACATCAGACGACGAACGATTAGGTAAAAAGGTCTTATTAGAGCAGATAAACCAAGATACGGAAACAAGCTGGTACGGTGAAACCAAAAGAATGGCAGAAGAATTGAAAATAGATGAATTGGAAGCAACCAGGGCTACGAAGCAAGAGTGGAAATAAATTATAAAAGAAAAGATACAGGAGGAAGTGAATAGAACAAGTACAGAAAAAGAGAAGAAGATGAAGAAGTTAAGATACCAGAAGAAGCAGCAATATCAAAGGCAGGAATATTTGAATGTAATATGAATAAGTGAGGTGAGTGAGTTGCTGAGGTTGAGACTGTAAATGACTGACATAGGAAACAATTTGGGAAAGAGAAGAATGTGTTGCTGTGGATTAGAATTGGAGTCTTTAGATCATTTGATTGAATGCATCACTGTGAAAAAAATGACTAAAGACGAGAATAATAATGAGCCCATAACGATCAATGACATAGAGCAAGCAGATTTACAAGGCCTTCAAAGAGCAAACACTTGGATAAAAATGTACATAGAATAAGAAAAGGAAAATAACCGGAAAAAATCAAATTACCGTCTGTATAGTAGTAATAGCTCACTATATTGATTAAGTAAACTCACAGTTAGATTTATCAATGTACACATAAAGTTGATAAAATTAAGATATTATGTAAATTTTAGCCTTGTACTCATTTAAGATGTGCTTGCCATAGTATGGCAAAGAGGGCACGTGACAATACAATACAATACAATACTCACCCTAAATTTGAAACACGTGCAATCTCTCAAAACGCTATGATTTTTCAATTAATACAATACGATATATGTTCGGAAAAGCGACAAGCACGAGAACGACCGCCCGGTAGGGCTGAGATTAATGATCTCTATCATAATTCACTAAATGAAAATATCATACAGACAAATTAATACTATTCAAGTATACATCTACATTAAGAGTTAATTAACAAATACAAACAATTTCCCTTACATCGGTGGCTATTCCAGGCGGCGGAGTATACAAATGTAGCCTTCTCCTTCTCTCTATCTCTACAACTGACAATACAATTCTACACACAAAGTTCACAGAACATGGATCGGCGTATAATCCCACTTTCGTAATTTTTTGTGTTTGGTCGACTTGTTGCGGCGTACCAAAAAAAGTTGGTACGGCTTTCGAAAGTACGGATTATAACCTAGGGGTTAGCACATCGTACTTGACCATATGGTTCGACTGTAAAAGACTGTAAACATCCGAACCCCAGGCCACGTGATCAAGGATTCAAGTTACACAAATTTGTCTAATTAAAGGAAGTCAGAAGTTTGAAGTTTGAAAGTCGGAAGTTTGAAGTTTGAAGTTTGAAGTTTAGATATTAATGACAGCGTTTTAAAAGTGGCCCGCCTCGGCCATCGTACATCTACAATAATTACATGCTGCGCTAACAAATCTACATAAACAAATAAGGTAAGACAAAAACTTAATCAATATAATAAGAAATCTAAATCTAAGTTACTTAATATTCTCAACAATATATATTATATCTATCCGACCTGCTATCCGATTATATACATGGTTCAGATATTGCTTCATAAATGACGTAGCTGGCCTGTCACGTCGGTCTGCCAAGCTGGCTCACCCACCCTTTCGGATTGTAACGAAAATGGTATCAAATCAAGATTTAGATCACATTTAGCCTACATTTAGATAACAATTGCTAAGCTACGTAGGCCCCAGTTACACGATGCCGTATTGATTATCGTACCATATTCAAAATGTGTTATCGCCGTGGAATGCGTACCACTTTCGTAGCTGTAACACTGCAAGACGATACGCTACGTTTTGAGTACACGAACACGAAGGCGGTGCAATACGATCACGTGATTTGGACTGTATTGTCTCTTCTGATTGCCGTAATTGATTGCCATGGTGCACGAACATTTTGGCACGACAAAATGTTTTGGTCCCAAATCAAAGCTCAAACATTATTAACTCGTGTTTCTTTTTTGATCGCTAGTTTTTGATATATTTCCTTTTCATTTCGGTTAACATTTGTAAACATGTCCTCCCCAGTTGCAGAAAGTTTTCAATGGACGGACAAGGAGATTGAATTATTGTTGGAAACAATAAAAGTATTTGCTTCAAAATAGTTTGAGTCAGTTAGAGTAAACTGAGAAAAAAATTACGAGCAATTATTTTCTTCTTTGCTAAATATCGCCGAACCATCAGATTATGTATAATTAATTAAATCTTAATGTTTTTATCTAAAATGTTAGATTTATTGCAAATAATAATTTAATTTCAACGTCGTATAATTGGAGCGCTTGCGCAGATGAAGCAATGACCCGGACTGGCCCACCAAACTGTGTTTATATGGAGATTTTCTGTCTCACCCAGGTGGGATCCCACTGCTCAGTGCTCATCAGGTGAGATCCCACCTGGGTGGGCTAGCCCGGCAACCATATAAACGCACGGCTGTAAAACAATAGACAACAATAGTGTGTATTGATCTTACTCGAAGGTGAAGCCTCTTTGATTTAATAATTGGAAAAGCAGTGCATCAGCTTCACAAAATGATCTAGATTACAGGTAAGGCATAATATATCTGTAATTTGCTAGAAATATAGAAGCTAGAAGTTAGAAACAACACCATTAATGTATAGATTTATTAGTGGATAAATATATGCTACAATGAACTCTAGCGGGTAAAAGCTAAATGATAAAATTCTCTTGTCATGAATATTTTCGTTCCTTTCGTTCCTGTTTCGAAAAGTCATAAAAATGGCACATATACCTTCTTATAGCACCTATATGGAAGTATCCATGCTTATGAAGAGCTATTACATAGTTTTAGTAGGGGAATGGAAGATTATATTCGTCATTTTAAATAGGAATCATAATTCACTGCTTAGATGGAGCCGGTAGTAATGAGAGTTGACGGGATATTAAATCGCATATATTTGAGGTATAGGGTATACGGTCATCCCGACGGTCATTCCACTGGACAAGAGCGAACGTCAAACCAGTATAAGCCTGACTCTACAAGCGCTCTAGGTAGGTCTCTTAACTGGTGTCATTGAAACTATATTTAAAATATAATTTGTAATAATCAATATGTAGATTAGAGAAATAGATTATAAATTGCACAATATTGATAAATAATTATAGAATACTGGCTGCTGCATTGACAAGCTGAAGATCACCAAGGTCACCGTCTGGGATTTGATGTTTGGGGAGCGTGAACCTCGGATGCAGATGATAGTGGTGCGGAGTAAGCTGAAGCAGATTTTGCACTACTCAGGGAGAAGTTTCGTCGAAAAATAGTCAATGTTTTTCGGAGATCATATCATGTCGTCTCATTATAGTGTAGAATTCCTGTGTCTCATCTCTACTCATTCCACCATTTGTTGTATAAAAATAATTATTACAGGGATGAATGACCCATGTTCTTGGTTTAAGAAATCTTTCATTGTAATTTCTTTTCTTGATGGACTCCATTGACTTCAAAGATGTCTTCAAGGTTTCGGTTGCTAGGAGCGAAATGAAAGAATACCCTATAACATCCATGAATGCTCTTTGCAGCCTCTGCCAGAAACCCTGGACACAAATGTCTTACCGTGACTCGTCTGTAATTGATGGAGTTGTTTGAAAAGATGGCTCTTACCGTACATCTTTGCAAACTGTAGAGAGTAGGTCAGTCGTCATGTTAATTGACTAATTATGCCTCAACAACACCAAACCACTAACTTTGAACGATAGAGCGTGATCTACGTTGATCCTAAATTAGCGTGGCTAAAGCACAATTCACAAATAACGGCTATATAAACATGCTATAACTTTTAACCACTTTCAATCACGTTGATAAATTATAAGTCTTCATGGAATCACGGGAATCAAAACAGTCATTTCACGTCTCACGAAAACTCCTTTCCCACCCTATTCATACATTGTGAGTACTCTAACTAATATTGATGTTTTGCCATTATACAGTTATTGCACAAAAACCTATAGGCCTACACAAAAATAGATTTTAGACACATCTGACAAAGAAGTTTGTGAAACAATGTCTTTGAAAATTCTATCAATGAAGTCGCAAGACCGCGATCAGTGAAAGGATCTTGAGAAAATAAAATGATGGTTGCGATTTTCAACTTTGGCGGGAAAAGATGTTGCCAGGTTTTACATTTTAAAATATGCATAATCAGACAACAAAGTTTGTGTCGGTTTAATTGTTGATTTGAAATTAGCATTTTATCATTTCATGCAGTCATGAATTTATAATAATGTCAAGTGAATTTAGTTGTAATTTGTTTACTAAGAATCATTCTTCTCATGATGATTGCTGGATTGTCAATGGAAATGCAGTAGCAGTTTCTTGCTTTGCTTGCTTAGTTGAATCGTTGGAAGAAAAAGATCTACAAAATACAAGAAGAAGAAACATACTGAACGAATTGCTATATTCTTTAAATACATCAAATAAGGTGAAAGATATGTTACTTTCTAAACCTTTTATCATTGAACATGTTAGCTCGTTAATATTATCGCAAAGTTGGAGCAAAGATGAGAAAAATTATGATTTATGTGTTGAAATTCTGTTACATATTATTGTTGATCTTCAATCCTTACAAGTTTTAGAAAAAGTTTTTATTAACTTTATAAAATTGGGACGTGTTTCAATGCAAGATTTTGCATTTATCGGACAGTTTTCTAGCGCACAGCCAAAGGCGTGCTACTTAATTGTGGAAAAATATCCAGCTTTTCTCAATTTGATGCTTAATGATATACCAGAGCCGTCAATGCAGGGAGTTGAAGCGTTTTGGTTTACGTTAGCTAATTTATACAAACATAAAGAATGCGCTGTTCAAATAGGAATACAGCACACGAGAAAGGTACTAAATCATCTTGTTATTGCTTTCAAAGAATCAAAGACACGTGAATCTTTACCAAATCTTGTTGCTCTTTTAAAGTATTTTACAGAATATCCATTCTTAATCGAAGTTATCAAAGATTATGAAAAATATTTAAACCATGAAACGGGTTCTTCAATTGGAGAATTATTTAAAAAGCTTATGTTATCCGTATCTCCAGAAATTCAAATCATAGCAGTTCATTCTTTAACAAATTTATTAAATGCAGGGAAAAGAGATAATGATTTTGCCAATGATTTAATTGGAAAAGGAATTTGTGATTATCTGCTGGATTTACTTTCTGCTAGGGATGAGATGTTATGTATTGCAGTTTTAAAATGTTTAACAGCATTTTCAGATTACGAGAAATTCAAATTGTGTGGATTTAATCTATACAGTATTGAGCCAATTTCAGAAAAACTTTCAAGCATTCTTAAATTGAATGTTGGTTCTGTAGAAGTTGTTAAAATAGGAATCTCATTACTTATCCGTTTGATCAATTACAATGATGGTAGCAAATTATTATGGTTAGAAAAGGACACAGACGTCGTTGCTAGCGTATGTAGAGTACTGCAATACTCAGTTACTAATAGATCATTAATGGCAAATAAACACGTGATACAACTAATGCATGTTTTGATTAGCTCCAAACAGAATCAAGTCATACTAAAAACATGTTTTGAAGTACTCTCAAGAACTGGATCACATCAACTCGAAGACATCAAAAGTGCAAGTGGAAAATGGATTCGTAAGTTTAATGAAACCTGTTATAACGGTCACATTTATGCAGCAGTCATCTGCCAATAGTGGTCACGTCTGAATTTAATAATAAAATCATTATTTTCTATTGAATCAACCTTGTATATATAGACCACCTGAACATAATCGTCAAATTATTTCTTCTTGTAGCTGGCTGTTTGATACATAAAATTTTTTGTACAATTAATCCTGATGCCGATGAGAGTCTATATTTAGCGAATAATGAATTTCTATTGAAATCAATGTCTATAGTGGTCAATATATACCTTACAGGTGCATGGCTGTAATATATACCTTACAGGTGCATGGCTGTTATAGAATAGTTTTATTGTATATACGTTTCAGTGTCGAATAATCCATTCAATGCACTTATTTAAGACTAATTTACATCCCAAAGTTGACAAACCCTTAATTAATTATCAAACAAAAGAAAGTGGTTGCATTAATCAGGTGTAATAATCGCTAAGATAGGTTATAACCATAGACTTACGTAACACACAAATGATTCACTTATTCATTTTAGGATTATTATTTGACAAACTAAAATCATTAGAATTAAAATATTCATTATCAGCAAACTGACATGCACTACCAACACCAATTCCATCAAAATGCCATATGCATGAAATTGTCGTGAAAACATCATGAAAATGTAAAAAAATGAAAAACACAAATTTTGTAAACATGAAAAAGTTTGAAAACCATAAAACATCCATATTTATAGTATTTAAATGTCCTGAAAATGCCATGAAAACTCAATGAAATTTCACCATTTTTTTCATGGTTTTGGTGTCGGTAGTGATGTGTGCTGTATAATGATGTAGTATGGCTATAATGATTATTCTTCGTTTTAGGAGGAGCTCCCAAATCATTCGATGAGTTCAACCTATCACTAAGTCGACTGCTGCTAATGTTCATCACAAGTCATTACAACACCGAAAGAAAGACTACATACTCGGACAACTGTAATGCATTTAGCAGCCAAATATATACTTTTCTTGATTCAGTATTTGTACCACTGGCATTAATGCTTGTTGTTCAAAAGAAATATGAAATATTTGCAACATACCTTGGCTCAATATCACTTACATTAAATGATGTTGATAACTCGAATTGTATTGAGTTTGGTAGGAAGCAAGCGGATAGCTCATTTTTACCGTTGGCTGTAGAGGTTAGAACTCAATTATTGAAAGCAAGTAATGGGGGAAATAATCATTCAGTCATTTCAATGGTTGATAAATTTATAGCTGCTCTCTGTAGCTGTATCGAAGGTCCAGCAAATGGCAGTGATATTGAAAATGATCTCAACACAACATTATGTGGCCTCGATTTAATTCCTAACGATTGGCATTTTTATTTATCTAGCATTACATTAGATACGTACAACAAAGATAGGGAAACTTCCCAAATGTCTTCAGTTTCAGCAATTTTGGCTTTGCTCTATTATAATTCTGAAGCTGATGCTTACGAAATTGATAGGAATAACCTTGTTACTGCTTTGGGTGGTATGTTAACCTGCCCATGGCTGTGTGATAAACTTAGTGTGAAAAGCTTGCGTCATTTGTTAGGTATTTGGATGGAAAAATCTTTGTTATCAGGTAAAGAGGAATATTTGCATCAACCCAATCATGTTGCATCAATGATCATACTGAATTCAAGACAGCCTAAAGAAATTATTACTCTACGATATTCAACTTTCAAATGGTTGTTTTATTTCAATACACCTAAATCAGTGAAATTACTTCTTGTCTCACAATTTGTTGACCACTTCTCATCCACAGAAGGGCAAGTTTTATTATGTATTTGGCTTAATTCATTACCAGACTATACAATAGTGATCTGTATAATGTTAGATATTATCATCAATAGTGAGAAGGGACTATCTGAAAAATGCAGTAATTTATTAGCAGCTATTCTAAGCACAATAACACCAAATAGAGACTCGTCAGTGGAAATTTTTGATGTAGTAAACTCGATATTATTGTCTCCATTCAGGGTAGATTTTATTGGGCAGCTATCACTGTTTCTAAAATGCATAATCGAGCTATTGTTATTTTACGAGAGTTGCCCATTTGAACTTTGTATAAAGATATCTCAAAGGTTAATTTGGCTGATATCAAATCAGAAAGAGAACGCATTACATCTGTACTCCATTGAAATATTATTATTATTATTAACAACAACGAAAGAAAAAGAGGCAACTGACCTTACACAAATCATCGTATCTGTTAAACCTTTGATGAGCAAGATACATGCGCACGCATCTTCGAAAAGTCAAGACTTTTGTACACAGCCAATCATGACTAGGTTAGCTACGTCATCGTTGCTTTTTATGTCACAAATAATGTATCACGAACCTACATTGTTAAGAACTTCTGGATATCAAATGTTTTCGTTTCTCAATCTTCTACAACCGTCATGTCCGTCGCTACCTACAAGAGATGCCAGTGTTGTGGTATTCAGAACTATTTTGCATACTTTTGAAAGTCACAAGAAACTTAATAACTTTTCTGATTTATGCGAATTTTTAAATATCACTGATTCAGAAATAAGAACTTGCTTGCATCTTCAAAATATAGCAATGAAGCTGAATGGTTTTGTAAGTGACTGTGCTATTGACTGTATTCGTTTGATAATAGTTAACTACGATAGCCTTTCTGCACAATCATGGAACTCGATATTGATCACACATTTGTTGCTATACAATCCATCAAATATCAAAGCCATGAAATTACTAGATATGTTAGCAGATAGAATCCCCTCTTGGATAAATTCAGAACTTGTGAATGGACTATTGCCAAAACTTATCACGACGTCGATCCCTATGGATAGTTTATGGTCCAAATCTATTTTAAGCATCATCTCTAAGCTTCACGAATACATCAATGATGCTAACAAACTATTAATACTTCAATGGATGGAATCTAAATTCAAATTAGATAAGCCTGAAGCGCAATCTGATGCTAAGGAGGCTAATTCATTGTTAGTAATTGTTGCTGGTGTACCTTTCTTTGATAATTTTATAAATCAAACACAAGATTTCCGTAATGTGATCATACCGTTATTGAATACTTGCAAAAGTATATTGCAAAATAAGTTGAACTAGTATTAATGAAGTTTTGCGCAAGAAATGTATTGTATTGTGCATGGATCAGAAGTTTGCAGATATAGCTTCGTATAGCTTGTAAACCTTCTAAATATTGTACTGCGTCATCCTCTTCTTTCAGACGGTCTATCATTTCTTGGTGGCTGGTGATACATCAAATATTGTAAATCCTTGGTGTGTAGGGGAGGGGTACGTACGAGACCGCCCAACAGGGATTTAGAGAAACTTTTAAGGCCACTTTGAGATGCACAACTGCCAACCATCATGACATTTGTGCTGGCTGTATGTAAGTTGATGCTTCAATAATCAAATCTCCCATTTTGCCTGTCAGATTGATTCCATTAGAAAGGTGACGTGTCACTCATTTTTTCATTCATATGTTGAAGGTATTATGGGAGGTAATGAAGATTTAAAGTACTGAAGATCCCAAATGTGCATATTATGCCACACCCATCCCATTTTGTCGGGAGAAGCTACGAATGACATAAAAATACCCTCTTATATAAATATCTCGGTCAGGAACATTAAGCTACGGCATTTTCCCGATTTCGTTAACATAAATCAATAGCCGGGCAATTACACGTCCAGAATACATTCAGCGTGTAGCTCGATTTATAACATTTGTATATTTCCCCCTAACTTCAATAAATACTCTGCTAGTGGGGTAAAAAAGGTCAAGATTAATATTGCAGAAAATAAAATCGAACACAAAACGCACTTTAAAAGTTTCGATTGATATATTTGGCTCTATAATGTTGATAACTGATGCTTTGTAGCTGAAGAGTGATTCCAGATAGCAGGTATAAGGCCCTTATACATGCTATAATATGGGTATAGGGTCTATCGCTCGAAGACTAATACAGGGTCGAGCGACAACGTCTGGGTGTGTCTAACGTACAATTTCTTTTGAATTGTGAAACCAGAATTAAAATTTCCAATCCTTATAAGTAAAATATTTTGTAACATAATTCTCTTGTATTTCTGGTCTACTGGAGAGTCTGGAAAGTAAACTGCATGCATTAAAGCGTTTTGTAACTTATCGCCCAAATCACACCTTGATGTAAACTTGCATCATCTTGCAAATAAATACGATGTCTGCTGAAGTCCTGAAGATTTATAAATTTTCTTTAATAGGTATGTTCTCCGTCGAACTAATTCTTTCAATTTGTTCAGCTCTACAATTCAACTGGGAAAGCATCGACACAATTATGGCACGCACATCAATCCACGTTGTTTATGTTTCATAGTAATACATATTTACGAAGATGCAAAGGTGCACGGACGATTACTTGAGCATTTACGGTATAATATTATAACGTTGGTACTAAAGTAAAGGAAAGAATACAGAA
This sequence comes from Haliclystus octoradiatus, assembly GCA_916610825.1. Taxonomy (NCBI): domain Eukaryota; kingdom Metazoa; phylum Cnidaria; class Staurozoa; order Stauromedusae; family Haliclystidae; genus Haliclystus; species Haliclystus octoradiatus. The sequence goes on along the minus strand of OU744450.1, from coordinate 17,630,342 downwards.
AATTAAGTAAAGCACATGTTTTAAAACTTGACTAACTGTTTAAATTTACATGAAATGTACAGTCAAGGTTCCACATAACAATAACAGGAATAATAACAATCCACATCTCGTAAATATGTATTACTACGAAACATGAACAACGTGGGTTGATGTGCGTGTCATAATTGTGTCGATGCTTTCCCAGTTGAATTGTTGAGCTGAACAAATTGGAAGAATTAATTCGACAGAGAACATACCTATTAAAGAAAATTTATAAATCTTCAGCAGAAAGTTGTTACAAAATATTCTGACAACGCCGTGAAGTATTCGTCATGTCAACCCTGCAATTCTAGATTAAATCAATCTGGTCTGTGTGGTTTGCGAGTCGGCGGGTCGGTATTTTACACCCACCCTCATATTTGCAAAAACATATAGGACATGTGGAAAGAGCTTGCGTAGCAAAACACAATTCTACTGAAGTACATGCGCAGCAAGAGACTAAAGAAGAAAATGCTACTCCAAAGCCATTAAGAGCACGACCAGTCCCGTTGCAATTCACCCTATGATTGAGTGCTTTGCCCCGTGAAACACAGCAATTGGGCCTCATCAACCACCGTACCTGTAGTTAAACCAGATAAGACCGTACGACTATGTGGTGACTTCAGGCCGACTGTAAATTGCAATATCAATTCAGATGCTTATACTACACCGGATATTAATACTCTTTTCACTAAACTGGGTGGCAGTACAGTATTCGCACGTTAGGTTTAGCACATGCCTACACCCAACTTTCGCTGGACGAAGACTCACAAGAACTATAAATGCACATAGAGGGTTATTAGATATACACAATTACCATTTGGGATATCGTCAGGCCCTGCAATTTTTCAACGGGTGATCGACTCATTATTGGCAGGGATTCCTGGGGTAGCGTGTTATTTAGATGACGTTGTATGTGCTGCATGCAGCACTCCGGTAAAAATCCAACGCCTCGAAGAAGTATTTTCACGCCTTGAGAAAGCAGGATTGAGACTCAAACGGCAGAAGTGTCAATTCAAATGGAAAGAAATTGATTTTTTGGGACAGATAGTTAATGCAAGTGGATTAAAACCCTTACCTACAAAACTTGATGCTATCTGCAAAGCACCGCCACGAAAAGATTCAACGCAGCTTAGGGCCTGGCTTGGTCTTTTTAGCTATTATGCAAAATTTCTACCAAGGGCTACAGAGTTGTTAGCTCCCTTATATGAACTATTGAACCAAGATACAACTTGGCATTGGGGTACTTCAAGGGATATGCATTGAATAGCGATCGTTTACTGGTTCACTATGACCAAAATTTACCCATAGATTTAGCATGTGATGCATCACGATGAAGATGCATCATGGGATTAATGCAGTAATGTCGCATATATATCCAAATGGAGACGAAAAGATAATTTTATGTGGGTCGAGAACATTCAATTCAGCAGAGAAAAACTACTCAAACTGGAAAAGAAGGGCTAGCAATCACATTTGGTGTTGAGAAGTTTCATCTTTATTTATATGGTCGTCATTTTGAAATTATTACAGATCACAAACCATTGATCACACTGTTCTCAGAACATAAAGCGACTACGAAATTAGCAGCATCCAGATCGATACGTTAGTCACTTCACCTGTCACAGTACGATTATAAAATAGTATATCGCGCTGGAAGCTTACATCTGAATGCAGATGCCTTCAGTCTTCTACCAGTGGGATTACCACCTAGCAAGAAGAAATCTCTGGCCCCTTCAGACACAATGCATTTGATTGAAACACTAGGAGAGAGTGCACCTACATTCAAGAAAATTAACAAAGCATCAAGAAATGAGTGCGTTGGTAAATCAGGTAAAATGAGGGGGTACATGTCAAGCGCTTAGCTGAGAGGATGTAAAGCATTTTGCTAGTAAATGGTATGAGCTAAGCATACACCACGATTCTCTATTGTGGGGCTCAAGAGTAGTGGTTCCACAACAGCTACAGAGAAAGGCACTTGAAGTCCTTCATCAAACACATCAAGGGATTGTAAAAATGAAAGGATTGGCACGCAGTTTCATCTAATGGAAGGGTATTGACAAAGATATAGAACCATTGGCACATAAATGCCAAGTCTGCAAAGAAAATGCAAGAATGACAGATGCAGCAGCAACATATCCGTGGCAATACCCCCACTGCACCATGGTCACGAATACATATTGATCATGCAGGACCGTTCATGGGAAAGCTTTTCCTGATAATTATTGACGCTTTCTCGAAATGTATTGACGTTTACATCGTCCTAACAACAGAATCAGAAGCCACAATACAGGTCCTGACAAAATCCCTCTCATACCTTGGACTACCTGGACAAATTGTTTCCGACAATGCATCCAAATTCAAATCTCAAAAGTTTAAATCATTCTGCTCTCAAAATGGCATCAAACATACTACTACAGCACCATATCATCCACGCTCGAATGGGCAAGTCGAAAGGGCAGTCCAAATTGTTTAATCTGCCTTGAAGAAAAACAGACATTCTTCAAAGTCACTTCACTTGACCTTAGATCATATTTTGTGCGTCTATCGGACAAGACCACATGCTACAATGGGAATTGCTCCTAGTGAATTACTAATGAAACGAACTTTTCGGACACCATTACACCTACTAATACCCAATTTGCAAACACATGTACGAACTCAGAGCATACCCTCCGATGATCCTCGAAAGTTTTTACCAGGGTCTACAGTAATGGTAGTAATGGTAACACGTAGATGATAGTTTTTCAGTTGACTGGCTAGCTGCAATATACCAATATATCAAAAAACCTAATTAATCTATTTCAAAATTGTTCTCAACGTCATCATTAATAAAGATACCCATGATCCCATGATACTATTAGCATTCCCTCTTTGTACTGCCACTGAAATCCTCTCTTTTAAATATTTTTCTGCATTATCGTCCTGTGTAGAGGGACGTTTGCAGGGCACAAAGCATTCTTGTTGATGACGTTTACTTCATGGTGCCTTGCATATCGTCCAGAACTCTTTTTACATGAAGGACCGTGGACTCCTTGTTGATCTACTAGTTGGCAGCATTTACATATATGGGATTGTACCGTCTCCAGTCCCAATCGGAGTGAAATTATTATGCGTAGCTGATTGTTATTAAGCATTAAACCCATGGCGGGTGACGGGAGTGCATTGAGCCATGCCCCAGATCCTTTTGTTTGTGCAGCTAAGATTCTGGCAACGTTTCTTTGACCCACAGCAGAGGAGAGGACCTTGGTTTGTGCTATTTGGATCAAAGGTTTGTCCCATGATTTTGTCGATGGCATTATGGAAGACTTTCCCCATTTGTCTTGGTTATCCAGGCTTCAATTGCTGGTGCTTCGTTACTTTCATGATTTACATTAGTCTTTGCAAAGATACCTTTTGCCAAAGTAGAGGAACCACGAAAGAGGCAATGAAGGCAGGTAAAGCGATGTCTGTTGGCTTTCGGATCCACAAGCCACCTGAGTTGATTGTAAAGCTAGCTTGCGCCCATTGATCTTCACTGAGTTGGATATTTAAAAGTTCTTCAAGCGAATTCTTTGGTTCATAATCAAATTCCTCTAAAACAGGACAATTATAACATGATGATGTTCTTAAAAAGTATGTAAGCTTAAAATAAGGTGAAACGTAAGGTAAAAACATAAAATGGCTAAATAAATAAAATGCATGATGGGGTTCAAGTAAAGTTAATCTGCATATCAGTTGTTTGAAATCTAATAGTTTTGATGGTAAAAACTCCTCGCTAATAACTAAGTTTGATAAGCGTGTCAAGGCAGATATAAGCTTATCTCCTGCTTCACCAACCGGAGCGGTAAGGTCTTGTAAGTGCTGTGGCCGTAGACCATCTACTCCAGATGCAGATCCGTTGTGAAAAGATTTAATAGATTGTTTAATGTCAGTTTCACTTACTACGATCTTGTTAGTAGATGTTTCTGATGGTCGCTGTAGATGGTCGTTCAATGAGCCATCAGGATGTTTTGCTTTGAGAAGCTCGAAAGAATGTTTTGATATTTCTGATAATTTGGTATTCGATGCAACCATTCTTATTGCTCCCTGGATATCTCCATCTACCAATTTCTCTGTCACAAAGCGGGCTAGTTGACTTTCTTCAGTTGTGTTCCTTCTTCCTGTTGGTTTCAATATGGTAGATATATCTATCATATGCCATTGGCTAAGTTTTTCGTAGACTTTTCAATCTAAGGTTTTTGCTTTCTCTTCTGTCATGTGAGACCGTTTACAATTACCACCTCTATGTGGCACTGCAAGGCACGGGAAAGAGAAGAGGAACAATGATAACCAGTTTTTTAATTCTGAAGGATTGGCCAATATTGAATTGATCTTTTCCGTTAATACCGAAGCTGCTAATGGTCTTGAAGCCTTTTGTATTCTTCTCAATACACGCATTTTTCTATAGAGAATAGCATTCAAGAAATCTAACGGTTCAGCTATCGCATTTGAAGCATCCCTGATTTCTGTGCTCTCTAGAGATTTTTGTAAGGAGTAATCAGTCAACCTTGTAATGAGATCGGCCTTTAATCCGCTCTTTGGCATGCCGATTTCTAGTAGCTTCTGTTTCAGTTGGGTGACTTTGAACTTTGAAAAGGGCTGGCAAATTTCTTCTCTTTTGTTTTGTTTCTCTGCATTATTGTTATGTTCAGTATCCATTGCAGAAACTTCTATTGACGTAGACATTCCGTTAAAGATGTTAATATGAGATTCTTGTCGAGAATATGTGATTCAGGTTCCCAACTATTTACACTTTCAGGGTAGCTTAGCCATTACTAGGTATTCTTTGTGTCCGTCCACAGATCTTGCGTCCAATATCTTTTCAGCAGTGTAAAGCCCTGGCCAAATGACTTTTTTATTTCGCCAACATTCATCGGATTTTGTTGAGTGGATTTTTGCGTTTTTTCACCAACATATTGAGGATGGCCAAATGACTTTTTATTTTCGCCAACATTCATCGGATTTTGTTGAATTTCACAATTTTCGCCAACATTCATAGATTTGTGGCTTGGTGACTAGTTATCGAGCCCAATCCTTTTACCATCACCAGTTGAACGCACTGAAACGTTCTTTCATTACAAACATGGCGATGGCGACTTCAAATAAGAAGAAGGTCGTTGCACTTATGCTCATGCATGATTTTCTTGAAGACGACGAAGAAGAAAAACCAAAACGAAGAACAAGAGATTGGATTCGAAGGCGTGGAGAGAGAGGGTTTTATGCAACTTTAGTCTCTGAACTCAGCGTGGAGGATACGTCTTCATTTCGTGAGATGTTTCGTATGACAGTGAGCGACTTTCGTACAATTCTAGGCAAAATCGAGAAAGACATTACACCTATGGCTCGAACAGGAGGAACTGCAATTATCAACCTAGAAACTAGGCTTGCTCTTACTCTTCGCTTTCTTGCAACCGGTGAGACATTTCGATCTTTATCATTCACGTTTCGGATATCAAGAGCAGCTGTCTCGTACATCGTAATAGAGGTATGCAAGGCAATCATCAGTAACATGCAATCTGACTACATGAAGTTACCAACGACATGCAATGAATGGCTAGAAATTGCAAAAGAATGTGAGCAGAAGTGGCAATACCCAAACTGCATAGGAGCTGTAGATGGGAAGCATATAATTCTACAAGCACCTTCCAATGCTGGCTCTTTATATTATAATTACAAGCATTCAAATTCCATAGTCTTGATGGCTGTCGCTGGTCCAAACTATGAATGTATTTATGCTGACATTGGCACTAATGGACGAGTTTCTGATGGAGGAGTATGGAATAAATGTGGATTTCAACAAGCACTTAATAACAATAAACTGTCTCTACCTGAACCAAGACCACTTCCAGGTTGGGATCCGAGCAAGCCAATTCCTTACGTTCTGGTTGGAGATGATGCTTTTGCACTCAAACCAAACATGATGAAGCCATATGCTCAAACAGGGTTAACAGATGAGCGTAGAATTTACAACTACAGGCACAGTCGTGCAAGAAGAATTTCTGAAAATCTATTTGGAATACTGGTATCAAGATGGAGAGTTTTTAGAAATGCCATACTACTCTCGCCTGTGAATGTGGAACCAGTGTTGATGGCAACATTAATACTTCACAATTTCTTAAGGAGAAGCACTGAGTCATCTAGAATTTATTGTCCATCTGGACTTGTGGACTCCAGTGATGGCACACAAGGTATTGGGAATGGAACATGGCGCCAATCTGAGGGATCAACTGGCCTTATTCCTGTGCAAGTAACACCCTCAGGTATGTTTTAATTTGTAGGTGTTACAATGCCTTTTTATTTTTAAAACTTTGTCTGGTTCACAGCCCCATTTTTCAAGAGTAATGCAGTTTTTAAAACAACCTAATAAAGTTTATTGTCATCACATCTGTATGGATTTCTTGAACACAACTTCTTGAGACACCTTCCGGTTTTGATGACACAGAGCTACTCAAAATTGACTTCATGGGTTGTACTGATTAATGTCAAAACATATGTTGATCATCCATTAGTTTTTATTATTAACCCAAATAAAACAAGATATCGCCACAACTATGCATCTGCAAAATGCTGCTATTACCATTTCATTAACATTTGTTTTGTTATTTTGTATTTTTAGGACACAATCCTTCTGTTAAGGCTAAGGAAATAAGAGACACATTAAAAGATTATTTTTGTGACGAAGGCCAAGTGTCCTGGCAATGGGGACGGTCGTAATTACCTTGCTTTAATGTTCCATTCCTAATTCCTTGTGACTCAGTGCTTCTCCCCATTGTGAAGTATTAATATTCACAGGCGAGAGTAGTATGGCATTTCTGAAAACTCTCCATCTTGATACCAGTATTCTATTCAGAAATTCTTCTTGCACGACTGTGCCTGTAGTTGTAAATTCTACGCTCATCTGTTAACCCTGTTTGAGCATATGGCTTCATCATGTTTGGTTTGAGTGCAAAAGCATCATCTCCAACCAGAACGTAAGGAATTGGCTTGCTCGGATCTCTACCTGGAAGTGTTCTTGGTTCAGGTAGAGACAGTTTATTGTTATCAAGTTGTCTACACTTATTTCATACTCCTCCATTGGTGCCAATGTCAGCATACCGTACAAACATTCATAGTTTGGACCAGCGACAGCCATCAAGACTATGGAATTTGAATGCTTGTAATTATAATATAAAGAGCCAGCATTGGAAGGCGCTTGTAGAATTATATGCTTCCCATCTACAGCTCCTATGCAGTTTGGGTATTGCCACTTCTGCTCAAATTCATTTGCAATTCTAGCCATTCATTGCATGTCGTTGGTAACTTCATGTAGTCAGATTGCATGTTACTGATGATTGCCTTGCACACCTCTATTACGATGTACGAGACAGCTGCTCTTGATATCCGAAACGTGAATGACAAAGATCGAAATGTCTCACCGGTTGCAAGAAAGCGAAGAGTAAGAGCAAGCCTGGTTTCTGGATTGATAATTGCAGTTCCTCCTGTTCGAGCCATAGGTGTAATGTCTTTCTCGATTTTGCCTAGAATTGTACGAAAGTCGCTCACTGTCATACGAAACATGTCACGAAATTAAGACGTACCTCCACGCTGAGTTCAGAGACTAAAGTTGAATGAAATTAAATTGTGCCTCTTAGCGCCTTCAAATCACATCTCTTGTTCTCCGTTTTGGTTTTATTTCGTCTTGAAGAAACTTATTCAAGACCATTATTGATTATATTTATCTGTATTTATGGACTACTATGGAATACTGTTAATGACACATTATTACAATTGCTACAGTGCTACAATTGGATTCAAAACTTTAAATTGGGATATCAATTTAATAGAATTTAACATTAGGTTGCAGGCCATTATATACATATAAATATATTACATGAGTTATTTAAAATTTAATTCTAAATTCATAAGTTAGAAATATATAGCAGTGCTGTAAAAAATAGTAACATAATTAAGAAAAGACACACAATTTTTCTGCACGTTTTTGAAAAATAGTTTTGTGTCTTTCTTGATTTTTACAATTATTTACATGCCTGGTGATCATTCTATGTAACTAAATGTTATTTTCTATTTGCATCAATCATGATTTATTCTGTAGTAATTGATTATTCAATATGATATGAATAACATTATTGTGTTTAGATGTCTATATTGAATTCAAGTTCACTACATTAGTTCACATTGTATGTTGCTCCATTCCATGGGCTATGTAGAGAAAGAAAAATACATGTTAGAGCAAGGAGGGTTTGTTAGGACCCCCGTCCTTCAAATGGTGGCCCAGTGCCAGTGTGATTGGTCGACAAGCAAAACTAGCAAAGAAATTTTTTGAGCATCAAAATTACCTTTGTGGATATTTACGTTTGATTTAGAACTTTTATTTGACTTGAAATTTAAATTTGCTTCAGAACAGAAAAATAACAAAATTATTTACAATAATAATTAAAATAACGTAATAATAGTGAAACTATGATCTTTATTTTACACTATATTTTTCAAGAAGGAACACCACTTAGCCTTCTTTGGCATCCTGGAGGGACCTGGCACGTTCATGTCAGCAGATTCCATGCTTAAGTCAGCACTGCCATCATCAGTCGTTGACTGGTCCGATAAAAAAGAAGACGAATTATCTTTACTTCTCATTGCCTGCAATGTGGCGAGTAAAAATTGAGCCTTTCTCCAATAAATCCATTTGGACTCATATAGCTCATCAGTCCCTTGCCCAGATTTAGTTTTGTTGACTTTTGCCAACTCACGTGCAACTTGGGTCCTTATTGAGGACAGCTTTGATTTTATTTCCGTTGACGTAGTGATTAACTCTGAGGCTATCTCAGCAAAGGCATGTTCTTTCATGCCCCTATCCCTGTATTCTTTAGTGCTCGTGTCCCATAGGCACGTATTCTCCTCTACATACTCAATTAATCGAAACACCTCCCCAGTCGTCCATGGTTTCCTTTCATCCTCGTTTTTCTTTGCTTTTTTTACAGGCTTTTCTACAACACATACTTCATCATCTGAACCCACGATGCTAGCTACTCTTGCCACTTTCTTGCCTTTCCCTTTTTTCCCTTTTGATGCCTTTCGCTTCATTTCTGCTTCAAACAAGGCAAGCTTCATACGCATGACTTTTGTTGTATCATCGTCTTCGCTTTCTGAATCATACAGGATTTGGTTCTCTATTTCCAGATCTACATTTTCTACTGTTTCATTTATCAAAGCCATTATCTAAATATACTATTATTACTATAGAGATTATTCAAGCTCAAACAAAACAAATCACACAAGAAAATATTTAGAATCGCTGCAAATTTCACGCGTAAATAATTTTTTTTAGAGACCTGAGTCGAGCTACATCATTGTTGACCAATCAGAGGTAGGTTCATATTTTCAACAAAACTCAACAATGTTGAGGAAATAAAAAGTCATTTGGCCACTTCGCCAACATCGGTAGAGAACAATAGAACTCAACAAAATCCGATGAATGTTGAGGAAATTTTTGAATGTATTCAAAATCGAAATTCAACAAATTCAACATTCAGCCAACAAAATCCGAAAAGGTGAGGGTGGCCAAATGACTTTTTATTTCGCCAACATTCATCGGATTTTGTTGAATTCAACAATGTTGGCGAAATAAAAAGTCATTTGGCCAGGGCTTAAACATCGTTAGATGACATTCTATCACGGTTGTACCATCGTTAGTACATAACATTGGACCGAGGGAATGAAATAAAATCCAAACTATTCCTCTCGTCCCGCTTCCCGTGTAATACAATTTAACTCAATGTTTGGCATGTGAAAAAGTAACTCACCTCTAAAAGTTACCAATAATGCAAAATATATACCTCTGTAATGATTCTAACAATTCGATGATTAAGTTAGATTCACAGAGCTTGTAAAACTGTGACCGACAACCATTATACCGTTTGCATATTGTCATAATGAAGATTGAATTCTTAAGTTGAACTTCCATCGGATTTGAAGCAAGATAATAGGTTAAATAATTGAAGACGATCCGATAAGGAATGACTGTAATTTCGATATTTAATTTGTCTAGTTCTTCCGCATGTCTATTTTCGTGATGTAGATATTCGATTCTGTCACAAAATAGTCACAAAAATAAACGCATGGCAGAAAGAGAGTCTTGAAAGCATTGATATCTCCACCATTTCTTATCGGATAAATCATTACATTGAAAAACTGATATTTTTCTTAGAAGCCCTAGTTTACGTAGACGCTTGCCTAAAAATCCCCTACTAATGATTTTAGTTGAGTCAAAGATTTGCTGTTCAAATTGTGTCTGCCAAATAAATTTAAATTAGAGCTCAAACTTACTGAAATGCTACCCTTGCATGATAATGAATACATAACTTATATTACTAAATAAGGTATAATAATTACAATTGCATAGAGTAATACCTGGAAACAAAAAAGTATTTTTATCTAATTTAAAATATCTGAAACTTAGTATATACAGTTGGTAACGAACCCCTGGGGAATCTCATAAAGTGCGTTTTACTGGGATCTATCGTTATAGACGATTTTACAATATAGCACTAAGACAATAGAGAATGACCTTGGTTGATTTTCCGTTCTAAGTAAGTATGTAGATTACAATTTAAATACCAAGAAATAAATTCGAAATTAGCTACTTTTAGTTATTAAATACTGTCAATCATTATACTGATAATAATAAATAATTCCAAAATGATGTTATAACAAGCTACAATAATACATTATTATATCCATGGTATATATATATATAAATATAATAGTAATATCAAGGTACTTATGTTGTCTTTGCTGTTTCAATAATGCTTGATGCCATAAATGCAGAGCTATTTAATAATTAATAAACGAAAAAAATCAGACATTCATATTTGCTACTATTAGTTTCACGCCAAGGCGATCATCAGGTTAAATTGCCTGATGATCGCCTTGGCGTGAAACTAATAGTAGCAAATATGAATGTCTGATTTTTTCGTTTGTTAATTATATAAATATTATATATAGTATATTATAAATAGTATATGATTTTATATCTATAGTCTCTTATAGTATTTGTTTGTCTCATATATAAATCTATTTCAGCGTTTACAAAGTTTAAATTGGAAAAGTGATATCTGCTTTTAATATCTGCCATGGTTTGAAGCTCCTGTTTAACAATTTTATTGATATCTATACTCTATCACAACAAGTAATATCTGTTTTTACATTTCTGTTCATTTAGAAGAGCTATAACCTCAAATACCATTCAAACCACATGTTCAAACTAGTTGCGATATTTGTTGATCTGTTCTACTAGAGAATACAAGAGGATAGTTGACTCTTTATTATATGATTACATATAGTTTAACCTTTTCTCTGTATATCAGTGTTCTTCAGAATGCCATCCTGCTGTAGCGATATCCTCTTTGGATAACGGAATTCATTGGCTTTGATAATCATTGATAAAATCTGTAATGATGCAAAAGCGATCAACATAGAAGACACTAGTTTTGTATAATTAAACCAGAGCCATATAATACCACCTGCAATTAATCTGGCTGCTGTTCCAGCAATTCCACGAATTCCGTCTGCATAACTCTGTAACTCAATGGGTACCATTTTTGAATACAATGCTCTTACGAATACAAATTCTAATAACCATGACAACGTACCTAGTAAGAACCATATAAAGTATATATACCGTACCCATTGTTCATTCGAATGTCTTGAATTTGATAATATTATTAAGAGGAAAGGTACTAATAACTGACTTATAGTAATGATCAATGTGGCATAGTAATCGTTTATATGTGTCAGCATGGAAATTCCATAAACAATAGTTATAAGTGTTCCACCTGTTATGTATACAATGCTTAAATCTTTTGATGAAATATCCAACCATTGCACAGATACAAGTGGTAACATAGAATCGAATCCAAGCATAATTACAACCCATATGATAGTTCCACTATATATCAAAAATAAATTGGAATTCGATAGTAGAAATTTTGCTGCTTCAATAGGACCAATAAAATTACCCTTTGGTATTATTTCCACACAGTTAACTTTTTGATGAAACATTATGCTTTCGTTTTTATGCATGACAACTAACTCAAATCCATTCAATGAAACTATCGAATCAATATCTTCACTATTGTATTGGAAAAAAAACAAAACTAGAAGAACTATGGCATTTAAGATGACACATATAACGGGCAAAACATTTGTTGAATTTATCAAGAGATTGAACACTCTGAACTCAACGTCAGCCAATCCATAGTTTACAAGAGGTGCTGCAGTTTGTCCAATTGCAGTTCCAAAAGAGATGAAACAAAATACCTTGGAAATAGAATCTTCATCAAAAATCTTTGCTAGTTCGCCCGTGCAAATCGTTATTACACCAAATGATGCTGCCTGAAGAAAGAACCCAATTTGCATGTTTACAATGCTGTATGGTACACTGTAAAGAGTCCATCCAATTAAACATGATATATACATCGATATTGATATGATTCTTGCATTGCCATATTTATCACATATATAACCAGCTGGCAATGAAAATAACACACAAGAGCTTTCAGCTAAAATCGTTGAAATCCCCTGCCAAAATGATACATCGTTAACTCCGATCTCTTTCAAATAATATACAACTGTTAGATATCTTGCTATAAATTGGAATGTAAGAAAAAAATAAGCGATAAAGAATGCAAAACATGTAAACTTCACTTTGGTCTTAATCTTCATCTCTCGTAAATTCAAATCATAGCAGATTAAATATGATGTATGTTTAATCTGTGACTCTCGTGGTCGCAGCTAGGGATAGAAACTTCAATTATATTTTATATCATAATCAGTCGAGTCGCAAATATAAAATATCTCTTCTTTTATTGTTTATGAAAATTGACAATAGACATCTATGTTACGCCCAGGACAACCACAACAGGGTTACATCATAGAAAGAGAAGCATTCACCATAGATATTCAATTTTATAATAAAGGCTAACTCCAAATCTTTATTTGAATATTAAGACAATAGCTTATTCACAACATTTAGTTGAAAATTTTTAGCTATTTCGTTATTCAAGAGATTAGTGTTCGTACTGAATTGTTCAATTTGGCCTCACCCTAAAATTTGAAACGCATGCAATCTCTCAAAACGCTATGATTTTTCAATTAATACAATACGATATATGTTCGGAAAAGCGACAAGCACGAGAACGACCGCCCGGTAGGGCTGAGATTAATGATCTCTATCATAATTCACTAAATGAAAATATCATACAGACAAATTAATACTATTCAAGTATACATCTACATTGACAGTTAATTAACAAATACAAACAATTTCCCTTACATCGGTGGCTATTCCAGGCGGCGGAGTATACAAATGTAGCCTTCTCCTTCTCTCTATCTCTACAACTGACAATACAATTCTACACACAAAGTTTACAGAACATGGATCGGCGTATAATCCCACTTTCGTAATTTTTTGTGTTTGGTCGACTTGTTGCGGCGTACCAGAAAAAGTTGGTACGGCTCTCGAAAGTACGGATTATAACCCAGGGGTTAGCACATCGTACTTGACCATATGGTTCGACTGTAAAAGACTGTAAAACACCCGAACTCCAGGCCACGTGATCAAGGATTCAAGTTACACAAATTTGTCTAATTAAAGGAAGTCAGAAGTTTGAAGTTTGAAAGTCGGAAGTTTGAAGTTTGAAGTTTGAAGTTTAGATATTAATGAGAGCGTTTTAAAAGTGGCCCGCCTCGGCCATCGTACATCTACAATAATTACATGCTGCGCTAACAAATCTACATAACAAATAAGGTAAGACAAAAACTTAATCAATGTAATAAGAAATCTAAATCCAAGTTACTTAATATTCTCAACAATATATATTATATCTATCCGAACTGCTATCCGATTATATACATGGTTCAGATATTGCTTCATAAATGACGTAGCTGGCCTGTCACGTCGGTCTGCCAAGCTGGCTCACCCACCCTTTCGGATTGTAACGAAAATGGTATCAAATCAAGATTTAGATCACATTTAGCCTACATTTAGATAACAATTGCTATGCTACGTAGGCCCCAGTTACACGATGCCGTATTGATTATCGTACCATATTCAAAATGTGTTATCGCCGTGGAATGCGTACCACTTTCGTAGCTGTAACACTGCAAGACGATACGCTACGTTTTGAGTACACGAACACGAAGGGTAAACAGAATATTCAACAGGCTGCATGGAGTCATGCGCAGTAGCACCCTGTCCCGTCTGATATTTTGGCCACATCTGAATTAAATCTGAATCTCGCACGATTGACTGTACTTCGGTTTGATTTTTGAGTTTGGTTTGTATTTCAAACTCAACTTGACTTTGAGATTTCTGATGGCGGCCAGAAAAATGGCGGTCTTGTCCGAAAGTAATGAGATTAAAGTTTCAAAATAACAGCTTTTGACAATAGTCATCGTCATATAATATAATTTGTGTGGATACAAAGTTCTTATCCTGGTCATTGTAGAATTCCAGTACAGTTGATGTAACATTTATCAATTATTTGCACGTCTACGTTGTTACTTATCAACGAACAGTCTAACAGAGACAGAGTACACGGTGTATTTTTAAATAGCTAATATTGAATATTGGACAGGGTAAGGGAAGATATTTGAAAAATTAACATGAAGTATGGTGTAATCTAACTCAGCTTTGAATAGCAAGATATGATAATATCAATATAACATCAAAACATGAATAGATTGTACACATAGAATCCGGCATAGAATAGGCTAGTCTATATTTTCTAAAGTCATTGCTCATAGACCTTCAAATCATAGTCTATAACCTACATTAATCAGAAAAGTAAGGGAAGGAGCTCACTCAATCAACTGCGGTAATAATTGATGATAGTGAGGCTTAGTGATCCATTGTCTATGATATGATTATTCATATATACATGTATTTATCAGCTTTAATTTTAATCAATTCATTGAATAAGAAATTGATTTTTTAAATCTTTATAATTCTCAAACATTCAATATATTTCAAAATGTTAGTTATGATATGTTAATATAGTACTTCTTATCGATAAAATTTCTACCAAGCCACAGAGTTTTGACTGAAACAAGTCAGTTGCAGTGTATTGCGCTGAAAGTCGTCATACCATAAACAATTATATTGAAGCTTCAAAACTAACAGCGTGCAGTATTAATCAATTCAGAAAATATCAATTATCTGAATTCCATAAAACAATGTAAATATTTAAAAATGCATGAATGAACGATAGGCTTTTAATCAATTTATTTCAATTTTAAAAACTACAAGTAGGCGTAACTGTAGTATAGTTCAGTGATAGCAAGAGCCAGTATATATGTTCATGCCATCTTGAAGCAAGACCGTACGCATTGAAGTGTGAATCAAATCGAATTTACACAAAATTGATTACGGGTATGAATGTTGTAATGATCCGATTCCAATCCGATTTGAAGCAATATGCCAATTATAAATATAATCCGATTCGAAGCAAATAATTTGTAATTAATGTAAACTAATCCAAGTTTTTAATGTATAGATTTATGGATGATTGCTTGATACAGTCTCAGGCGCTTTAATCAGATGTCTTTTAACTTGATGCTGGATATTCTGCGTTAGACACTTAGTTACTACTACTGTGATAAAATACAAAACTACCACACAGCAATAATAAATACCAGCATGAATAAATGTGACGTACTATCACTGTATGTCGTATAGCTGGCTTTGCTATAACAACAACTAATTGATATGACTCAATGGATAGTGAGCACAATGAAGGCTAAACTGTATCTCATTTATTATTCAATCTACACTTAGACAACATAGATAGATTACAGGAATTATATAGGGTGCTGACATGAGACAGTCACATACAGCACATCAAAATGATAATACAATACGTACAATGAATCAATAATCTTGATCATTTCCTTGAAGAAATTGTATAATTCATTTCACATCAAACGTGTAATTGATGTACTAGAGAATGGAATACTAGAGAGTGGAACATGAATGTCGCTATATGTACAAGAAGCAGTCAGTTGAGAGGAAACTAGAACACATTGATTAATCGCTACAAAGTACAAATACTCTTCCAAGTTTCAAAATCCAAAATCATCTGGCATCAATAAATACAAATTCGACCCAATCCAAAGACCTAAAATATCACTACCTGGATGCGATCCAATCTGATTGGATTCGCACATCTTTAATACGCAGGTGCAAAATAAATGAGACTCAAAACTTTCAGAGGTTAAATTTGTTATTCACAACTAACATTTATATGTACTTTTGGAATGGTCAAATTCTTTAATTATTATATTTTCTTATTCCTAATTGACAAGATTGTCACTTTAGTTTTACTTTCGTTGTGGGTTTGATTTTAAACACAGCCAAAAAGGTTGAAGGTTGTTCACTTAAATTATACCTGTCAGATATGACTCTGTGATAGTATGATTAATGTAGATTCTATTACAAAGTTTATATTATAAAGGCCAGAGGGTATGATTCTTCATTACTCAGAAATTTGGTCCTGATGCTTTTAAGAAAGTTTCTTTTAAATTTTATTTCATTTTATTATTACAAAATATTTCATTAATTATTATCATATGATTTTCACATAGATTTATCTTTGGTTGGTGCTACGCAAATAAGTAGGCATATTCCCCTACGAAAAATTTGTTGATTGTAAATGTAGTTTTTCGATTTGAATAGGCCTTTGAAGAAACATTAGAATAACTGTTGTGTTAAGCCGTTTCAACTTTTCAAAGTGCAGTACTATACATACTGATCTTCATACTATACACTTATTTTTGTGCTGCTTTCAATTCTTCTTACGGACAATTTTTACAGCTTTGATAGTTTGGGCTGAACGTAGCTATAGCTGGTTAAATGACCTATTTTTCATGAACAATTCATGAATATTTGTTGGTCCATTTAAATTTCAAGAACTGTTATCACAGCCTGCATTTTGCGTATACTTTTACGGATTAACCAAAGAGCAGCAGACTAGGTGGCAGCCATGGGCCTTGTGAGAGGATCAAAACAGACGGAGAAACTTGCACTAGCGCAAGTTAAATAGGCACCTTCTTTAAACATTCTTGAGCACGAGCTTTACTTAGCGTATACTTTATTTCTAATCATCGATAATATAAAGGACACCAATGCCATGTATCCTTGTTCAGTAGATTATGTAGGCAATCAAGGTGTTTTTGCATACTGTTGGTTCTCCCAGACGTCAGCACAGTATTCGAAATGATGGAAAACAAAGGCATCAAACAAAATCTTTCTTGTTTCTAGGTGTAAACATCAAGTGAAACTTACTACTGTTGTGCAGGAACGTTTTCTAATTCATGATTGGTAAATTGATAGTTGTTAAATGAATTCAATTAATTTCGACAATACAGGCAAAGAGAAATTGCTCCATAATTATTGTTATCCTGTTTATGAATATATTTGTGAATAGGGCTAATTTGACTACCTTGAACAATGCACACTGAAAATACCCACGTGACAAGAGAGAGATTCAAAACTCAGAGGGGATGTAAGAGGAGAGTTTCCAACAAAATCGGTACAAATTTAGAAATGCATTTGATTGATTCTGAAGTGACTTAAAAGAAGGTAGTAGGGGAGACAGATTAGCTACAAGACTCGAGTAACAATGGCTTC
The DNA here is from genome assembly GCA_916610825.1 of Haliclystus octoradiatus. Taxonomy (NCBI): domain Eukaryota; kingdom Metazoa; phylum Cnidaria; class Staurozoa; order Stauromedusae; family Haliclystidae; genus Haliclystus; species Haliclystus octoradiatus. The sequence continues at coordinate 17,612,620 of OU744450.1, read as the reverse complement.
AAAGGTTTTGGTACAGCATTGTGCTGCCCAGGGTTGCACCCATGTAGCTTTTCCTGCTACAGTATTCCAGGACCACGCCAAACGCCTAGTCTTATTAAAATTAATTTGAAAACAATGGCCACATGCCCCTTTGCCAGAATTCATAGTGGTCACCTCTATACAGCAGCCACCCGTCTACAGTGGTCACTCTCGGTATGCCTGAAATAGTATTTTCTATCTAATCAAACCTGCATGTAAAGGCCACCTGCATCTTATGGTGTGATGGGATAATTTTGTTTCACTTCGCAGTTTACAATTTAAATTTAACCACATAAGCTTCAAGCTCGTTTGCATGGGAATGAATATCTGAACAGCAGTCAAATTTATAATCAACTAATTGAAATTACTATTAGCTCTATTACATGAAAGTTACTGGTACGTATAGATAAAATACATTGTGTGAGGCGATGAGGAATCAAATTGAGCTACCAGTCTACATTGATCAATTTATCTATCTCTTATAGCTGGCTGCTATACACAGATTTCAACTGTATCTAGCCTATTTCTAAACTTCAACTCATTATTTTGATATTTGCTTGAAGAACATCAATTTTCATAAATGTATGATATTTTTAGTAAAAGAGTACACACACAGAAGTAGGCCCGACACGAAGTATAAACCATCCCTCTATTGTTTCATGATTTCTACCAAGGCATGTTAGGGGCATATTTGCTATTGAAATGTTAATATTTCTCTTTGCCGATTACTAGGCTTAATCTACAAAACATATGTCCGCGTACAGTCGAGCTCTCAGCCTTCCGTATGTCTAACATAATTTTCTAGGAGGTAGTTTAATATCACAAGACATCCTGATGAAGATTACCGATGTTGCTTAAATTTTAATTATCTTGACTGATCACCTCAGAATGCCGTCTCTTTCAACTTTGTAGCCTAGGGGCCTACCCTTTATAAATCAAAAATTAGCTTAGCCTATAATTTTGTAGATTGTCCATTAGTTATTTGTTGTGTAAGTATCTCATATTGATGCATATACACACATGTTGATACATATTAATTAATAATTATTATAGGCAAGGTGTAAAGGATTATGACAAAGTAATCGTCCCAAATGCCACAATTATCCTGTTTCTGCAAGTAGTTAAGAATCCATTTATTAGCTGTGCTATATCCACGGTGGAACACTTTATCAGAGGATTTTGTTCTGCAAGTAGCCTACATTTCTATGATTTTAAACAATATTACAAACATTTACTCTGGCTCAGTGTTGCAAAGTCTACAATACAAATAGATAAGTTTGTTTACTATTTCAGATAAGTTGTTTTTAAAAACAATAATTATTAGTTTTCAGCTAAATTGAGATACTGTATACAAGGTTGTGCTGTGTGCTTGTGTGTAGTGGAGACCAAAAGCTCTTCCATAATAGTCGCTCATTAATGTCAGCTTTTTTGTAATTTAATAAATACTATATCAGATCAAAGACAGTGGATCACTAAGCCTATCTATCATCAGTTAGTACCTTAGCCCTTACTTGATTGAGTGAGCTCCTTCCCTTACTTTTCTGATTAATGTAGGTTATGGACTATGATTTGAAGGTAGGCTAGTCTACGAGTAATGACTTTAGAAAATATAGACTAGCCTATTCTATGTGTACAATCTATTCATGTTTTGATGTTATATTGATATTATCATATCTTACTATTCAAAGCTGAGTTAGATTACACCATACTTCATGTTAATTTTTCAAATATCTTCCCTTACCCTGTCCAATATTCAATATTAGCTATTTAAAAATACACCGCGTACTCTGTCTCTGTTAGACTGTTCGTTGATAAGTAACAACGTAGACGTGCAAATAATTGATAAATGTTACATCAACTGTACTGGAATTTTACGATGACCAGGATAAGAACTTTGTATCCACACAAATTATATTATATGACGATGACTATTGTCGAAAGCTGTTATTTTGAAACTTTAATCTCATTACATTCGGACAAGACCGCCATTTTTCTGGCCGCCATCAGAAATCTCAAAGTCAAGTTGAGTTTGAAATACAAACCAAACTCAAAAATCAAACCGAAGTACAGTCAATCGTGCGAGATTCAGATTTAATTCAGATGTGGCCAAAATATCAGACGGGACAGGGTGCTACTGCGCATGACTCCATGCAGCCTGTTGAATATTCTGTTTAACCCTCTGGTATGCATATGAAATTTTCGATAATTATTGACTCGTTCTTTAGAAAGTTCTTGCAAGGGGTTAATAACTTATTATGCCAATTAATACAAATACTACACCTGTTTCTAACTTGCATTTGTTCATTTAATTCTACATGATTCTCATTTACTTTCAATTGTTTGGCTGTCTTTCAAATCAAATTTATTTTCATTTGTTTGCAGGCAATCAACATTCAAGGTTTTGCTTTTGCAACTTGCCAGTGGTCAAGGGCATGATTTATTTGCCGTGGTTTACACAAAGTATTGTACTGCTGGCTGCTGAACTATCAAACCACATCCTCTGCGAATTATCTACCTCACCATTGTTATCATTCCTATACAAGGCGTTACTGTTTATTATTGTGGCTGGTTGCCTTGGACTTCAAATTGTATTTAAATTTATATTTGCATATTATTTATCGTAATATGCGAACTAAAGTGTGTCTGATTTAATTATAAGTGACTTATTTTACGGTTTAGTTATCTTACAAGTTTAATTGCTTGACCGTGAAGTTGTATATTGATTTATTGTTACCATTGGTATGGTTTGATGGCTAAAAGTAACTTTAGTGTACTTCTATTTATTATAACATTGCCATTGCATGGCAATGACATTCCCCATTCACGTGCGCGCGAGGTATTATGTAATATGTATCAAATTTTACATGATGCAATGAATACAGCTGCTTTAAATTATGCATGCGCAACTACATGAATCGCTCACTCCCAAATCCTAAATTTGCAACCTTTAAACGTCATTTTACATGATTTACCACTTTAATGAACTGGGCTTTCCAGTAACTTCGTGCTACTATGCTACTAACTGCTAGTCTCCTGCCGCCGTACAACTTTTTACAATTTGCAATACCAATCACAGGCTACCTGTCTGATCATTCACTTCTGTGTGAATTTTTCACTACTTAATTGTAACTTGTGTGTGTTACTTTTTATGATTAATTTTTATTGATTTCGTCCATCTATTTATTTGAGACATATAGAGGAGACCAGCAGCCCATCGTAATCCCCTTCGTGCCAACTGTTCCTTACCGCCTACCGCCGATTCGCCAACGACCCCCAAAGACACTGCCGCTTTAAATCACCAACCACAAATGTAGCAAACCGATAATAGTAGTAATGCAAATAGTAGAATAATGGGAATTACAAGATGACGCTGACAAACGAGACAACAGAACTTCATGATCGATGCTGCTTAGTCTTCTGGATTACAGGTAAGGCATAATATATCTGTAATTTGCTAGAAATATAGAAGCTAGAAGTTAGAAACAACACCATTAATGTATAGATTTATTAGTGGATAAATATATGCTACAATGAACTCTAGCGGGTAAAAGTTAAATGATAAAATACTCTTGTCATGAATATTTTCGTTCCTTTCGTTCCTGTTTCGAAAAGTCATAAAAATGGCACATATACCTTCGTATAGCGCCTTTATGGAAGTATCCCTGCTTATGAAGAGCTATTACATAGTTTTAGTAGGGGAATGGAAGATTATATTCGTCATTTTAAATAGGAATCATAATTCACTGCTTAGATGGAGCCGGTAGTAATGAGAGTTGACGGGATATTAAATCGCATATATTTGAGGTATAGGGTATACGGTCATCCCGACGGTCATTCCACTGGACAAGAGCGAACGTCAAACCAGTATAAGCCTGACTCTACAAGCGCTCTAGGTAGGTCTCTTAACTGGTGTCATTGAAACTATATTTAAAATATAATTTGTAATAATCAATATGTAGATTAGAGAAATAGATTATAAATTGCACAATATTGATAAATAATTATAGAATACTGGCTGCTGCATTGACAAGCTGAAGATCACCAAGGTCACCGTCTGGGATTTGATGTTTGGGGAGCGTGAACCTCGGATGCAGATGATAGTGGTGCGGAGTAAGCTGAAGCAGATTTTGCACTACTCAGGGAGAAGTTTCGTCGAAAAATAGTCAATGTTTTTCGGAGATCATATCATGTCGTCTCATTATAGTGTAGAATTCCTGTGTCTCATCTCTACTCATTCCACCATTTGTTGTATAAAAATAATTATTACAGGGATGAATGACCCATGTTCTTGGTTTAAGAAATCTTTCATTGTAATTTCTTTTCTTGATGGACTCCATTGACTTCAAAGATGTCTTCAAGGTTTCGGTTGCTAGGAGCGAAATGAAAGAATACCCTATAACATCCATGAATGCTCTTTGCAGCCTCTGCCAGAAACCCTGGACACAAATGTCTTACCGTGACTCGTCTGTAATTGATGGAGTTGTTTGAAAAGATGGCTCTTACCGTACATCTTTGCAAACTGTAGAGAGTAGGTCAGTCGTCATGTTAATTGACTAATTATGCCTCAACAACACCAAACCACTAACTTTGAACGATAGAGCGTGATCTACGTTGATCCTAAATTAGCGTGGCTAAAGCACAATTCACAAATAACGGCTATATAAACATGCTATAACTTTTAACCACTTTCAATCACGTTGATAAATTATAAGTCTTCATGGAATCACGGGAATCAAAACAGTCATTTCACGTCTCACGAAAACTCCTTTCCCACCCTATTCATACATTGTGAGTACTCTAACTAATATTGATGTTTTGCCATTATACAGTTATTGCACAAAAACCTATAGGCCTACACAAAAATAGATTTTAGACACATCTGACAAAGAAGTTTGTGAAACAATGTCTTTGAAAATTCTATCAATGAAGTCGCAAGACCGCAATCAGTGAAAGGATCTTGAGAAAATAAAATGATGGTTGCGATTTTCAACTTTGGCGGGAAAAGATGTTGCCATGTTTTACATTTTAAAATATGCATAATCAGACAACAAAGTTTGTGTCGGTTTAATTGTTGATTTGAAATTAGCATTTTATCATTTCATGCAGTCATGAATTTATAATAATGTCAAGTGAATTTAGTTGTAATTTGTTTACTAAGAATCATTCTTCTCATGATGATTGCTGGATTGTCAATGGAAATGCAGTAGCAGTTTCTTGCTTTGCTTGCTTAGTTGAATCGTTGGAAGAAAAAGATCTACAAAATACAAGAAGAAGAAACATACTGAACGAATTGCTATATTCTTTAAATACATCAAATAAGGTGAAAGATATGTTACTTTCTAAACCTTTTATCATTGAACATGTTAGCTCGTTAATATTATCGCAAAGTTGGAGCAAAGATGAGAAAAATTATGATTTATGTGTTGAAATTCTGTTACATATTATTGTTGATCTTCAATCCTTACAAGTTTTAGAAAAAGTTTTTATTAACTTTATAAAATTGGGACGTGTTTCAATGCAAGATTTTGCATTTATCGGACAGTTTTCTAGCGCACAGCCAAAGGCGTGCTACTTAATTGTGGAAAAATATCCAGCTTTTCTCAATTTGATGCTTAATGATATACCAGAGCCGTCAATGCAGGGAGTTGAAGCGTTTTGGTTTACGTTAGCTAATTTATATAAACATAAAGAATGCGCTGTTCAAATAGGAATACAGCACACGAGAAAGGTACTAAATCATCTTGTTATTGCTTTCAAAGAATCAAAGACACGTGAATCTTTACCAAATCTTGTTGCTCTTTTAAAGTATTTTACAGAATATCCATTCTTAATCGAAGTTATCAAAGATTATGAAAAATATTTAAACCATGAAACGGGTTCTTCAATTGGAGAATTATTTAAAAAGCTTATGTTATCCGTATCTCCAGAAATTCAAATCATAGCAGTTCATTCTTTAACAAATTTATTAAATGCAGGGAAAAGAGATAATGATTTTGCCAATGATTTAATTGGAAAAGGAATTTGTGATTATCTGCTGGATTTACTTTCTGCTAGGGATGAGATGTTATGTATTGCAGTTTTAAAATGTTTAACAGCATTTTCAGATTACGAGAAATTCAAATTGTGTGGATTTAATCTATACAGTATTGAGCCAATTTCAGAAAAACTTTCAAGCATTCTTAAATTGAATGTTGGTTCTGTAGAAGTTGTTAAAATAGGAATCTCATTACTTATCCGTTTGATCAATTACAATGATGGTAGCAAATTATTATGGTTAGAAAAGGACACAGTCGTTGCTAGCGTATGTAGAGTACTGCAATACTCAGTTACTAATAGATCATTAATGGCAAATAAACACGTGATACAACTAATGCATGTTTTGATTAGCTCCAAACAGAATCAAGTCATACTAAAAACATGTTTTGAAGTACTCTCAAGAACTGGATCACATCAACTCGAAGACATCAAAAGTGCAAGTGGAAAATGGATTCGTAAGTTTAATCAAACCTGTTATAACGGTCACATTTATGCAGCAGTCATCTGCCAATAGTGGTCACGTCTGAATTTAATAATAAAATCATTATTTTCTATTGAATCAACCTTGTATATATAGACCACCTGAACATAATCGTCAAATTATTTCTTCTTGTAGCTGGCTGTTTGATACATAAAATTTTTTGTACATGATAATTAATCCTGATGCCGATGAGAGTCTATATTTAGCGAATAATGAATTTCTATTGAAATCAATGTCTATAGTGGTCAATATATACCTTACAGGTGCATGGCTGTTATAGAATAGTTTTATTGTATATACGTTTCAGTGTCGAATAATCCATTCAATGCACTTATTTAAGACTAATTTACATCCCAAAGTTGACAAACCCTTAATTAATTATCAAACAAAAGAAAGTGGTTGCATTAATCAGGTGTAATAATCGCTAAGATAGGTTATAACCAATGACTTACGTAACACACAAATGATTCACTTATTCATTTTAGGATTATTATTTGACAAACTAAAATCATTAGAATTAAAATATTCATTATCAGCAAACTGACATGCACTACCAACACCAATTCCATCAAAATGCCATATGCATGAAATTGTCGTGAAAACATCATGTAAATGTAAAAAAATGAAAAACACAAATTTTGTAAACATGAAAAAGTTTGAAAACCATAAAACATCCATATTCACAATATTTAAATGTGAAAATGTCCTGAAAATGCCATGAAAACTCAATGAAAGTTCACCATTTTTTTCATGGTTTTGGTGTCGGTAGTGATGTGTGCTGTATAATGATGTAGTATGGCTATAATGATTATTCTTCGTTTTAGGAGGAGCTCCCAAATCATTCGATGAGTTCAACCTATCACTAAGTCGACTGCTGCTAATGTTCATCACAAGCCATTACAACACCGAAAGAAAGACTACATACTCGGACAACTGTAATGCATTTAGCAGCCAAATATATACTATTCTTGATTCAGTATTTGTACCACTGGCATTAATGCTTGTTGTTCAAAAGAAATATGAAATATTTGCAACATACCTTGGCTCAATATCACTTACATTAAATGATGTTGATAACTCGAATTGTATTGAGTTTGGTAGGAAGCAAGCGGATAGCTCATTTTTACCGTTGGCTGTAGAGGTTAGAACTCAATTATTGAAAGCAAGTAATGGGGGAAATAATCATTCAGTCATTTCAATGGTTGATAAATTTATAGCTGCTCTCTGTAGCTGTATCGAAGGTCCAGCAAATGGCAGTGATATTGAAAATGATCTCAACACAACATTATGTGGCCTCGATTTAATTCCTAACGATTGGCATTTTTATTTATCTAGCATTACATTAGATACGTACAACAAAGATAGGGAAACTTCCCAAATGTCTTCAGTTTCAGCAATTTTGGCTTTGCTCTATTATAATTCTGAAGCTGATGCTTACGAAATTGATAGGAATAACCTTGTTACTGCTTTGGGTGGTATGTTAACCTGCCCATGGCTGTGTGATAAACTTAGTGTGAAAAGCTTGCGTCATTTGTTAGGTATTTGGATGGAAAAATCTTTGTTATCAGGTAAAGAGGAATATTTGCTTCAACCCAATCATGTTGCATCAATGATCATACTGAATTCAAGACAGCCTAAAGAAATTATTACTCTACGATATTCAACTTTCAAATGGTTGTTTTATTTCAATACACCTAAATCAGTGAAATTACTTCTTGTCTCACAATTTGTTGACCACTTCTCATCCACAGAAGGGCAAGTTTTATTATATAATTGGCTTAATTCATTACCAGACTATACAATAGTGATCTGTATAATGTTAGATATTATCATCAATAGTGAGAAGGGACTATCTGAAAAATGCAGTGATTTATTAGCAGCTATTCTAAGCACAATAACACCAAATAGAGACTCGTCAGTGGAAATTTTTGATGTGGTAAACTCGATATTATTGTCTCCATTCAGGGTAGATTTTATTGGGCAGCTATCACTGTTTCTAAAATGCATAATCGAGCTACTGTTATTTTACGAGAGTTGCCCATTTGAACTTTGTATAAAGATATCTCAAAGGTTAATTTGGCTGATATCAAATCAGAAAGAGAACGCATTACATCTGTACTCCATTGAAATATTATTATTATTATTAACAACAACGAAAGAAAAAGAGGCAACTGACCTTACACAAATCATCGTATCTGTTAAACCTTTGATGAGCAAGATACATGCGCACGCATCTTCGAAAAGTCAAGACTTCTGTACACAGCCAATCATGACTAGGTTAGCTACGTCATCGTTGCTTTTTATGTCACAAATAATGCATCACGAACCTACATTGTTAAGAACTTCTGGATATCAAATGTTTTCGTTTCTCAATCTTCTACAACCGTCATGTCCGTCGCTACCAACAAGAGATGCCAGTGTTGTGGTATTCAGAACTATTTTGCATACTTTTGAAAGTCACAAGAAACTTGATTACTTTTCTGATTTATGCGAATATTTAAATATCACTGATTCAGGAATAAGAACTTGCTTCTTTCATCTTCAAAATATAGCAATGAAGCTGAATGGTTTTGTAAGTGACTGTGCTATTGACTGTATTCGTTTGATAATAGTTAACTACGATAGCCTTTCTGCACAATCATGGAACTCGATATTGATCACACATTTGTTGCTATACAATCCATCAAATATCAAAGCCATGAAATTACTAGATATGTTAGCAGATAGAATCCCCTCTTGGATAAATTCAGAACTTGTGAATGGACTATTGCCAAAACTTATCACGACGTCGATCCCTATGGATAGTTTATGGTCCAAATCTATTTTAAGCATCATCTCTAAGCTTCACGAATACATCAATGATGCTAACAAACTATTAATACTTCAATGGATGGAATCTAAATTCAAATTAGATAAGCCTGAAGCGCAATCTGATGCTAAGGAGGCTAATTCATTGTTAGTAATTGTTGCTGGTGTACCTTTCTTTGATAATTTTATAAATCAAACACAAGATTTCCGTAATGTGATCATACCGTTATTGAATACTTGCAAAAGTATATTGCAAAATAAGTTGAACTAGTATTAATGAAGTTTTGCGCAAGAAATGTATTGTATTGTGCATGGATCAGAAGTTTGCAGATATAGCTTCGTATAGCTTGTAAATCTTCTAAATAATGTACTGCGTCATCCTCTTCTTTCAGACGGTCTATCATTTCCTGGTGATACATCAAATATTGTAAATCCTTGGTGTGTAGGGGAGGGGTACGTACGAGACCGCCCAACAGGGATTTAGAGAAACTTTTAAGGCCATTTTGAGATGCACAACTGCCAACCATCATGACATTTGTGCTGGCTGTATGTAAGTTGATGCTTCAATAATCAAATCTCCCATTTTGCCTGTCAGATTGATTCCATTAGAAAGGTGACGTGTCACTCATTTATTCATTCATATGTTGAAGGTATTATGGGAGGTAATGAAGACTTAAAGTACTGAAGATCCCAAATGCGCATATTATGCCACACCCATTTTGTCGGGAGAAGCTACGAATGACATAAAAATACCCTCTTATATAAATATCTCGGTCAGGAACATTAAGCTACGGCATTTTCCAGATTTCGTTAACATAAATCAATAGCCGGGCAATTATACGTCCAGAATACATTCAGCGTGTAGCTCGACTTATAACATTTGTATATTCCCCCCTAACTTCAATAAATACTCTGCTAGTGGGGTAAAAAAGGTCAAGATTAATATTGCAGAAAATAAAATCGAACACAAAACGCACTTTAAAAGTTTCGATTGATATATTTGGCTCTATAATGTTGATAACTGATGCTTTGTAGCTGAAGAGTGATTCCAGATAGCAGGTATAAGGCCCTTATACATGCTATAATATGGGATAGGGTCTTTCGCTCGAAGACTAATACAGGTGGCGAGCGACAACGCCTGGGTGTGTCTAGTCAAACGCCGTTAGCCTGTGTGCATTACGTCAGAACTCCATTTCATACAGCGACTCTCAGTTTCATGGAGCGGAACACGGGATAGAGGCTCTTGCCTAGGGTGTGTCTAACATACAATTTTTTTTGAATTGTGAAACCAGAATTTGATATTTCCAATCCTTATAATTAAAATATTTTGTAACATAATTTTCTTGTATTTCTGGTCTACTGGAGAGTCTGGAAAGTAAACTGCATGCATTAAAGCGTTTTGTAACTTATCGCCCAAATCACACCTGGATGTAAACTTGAAAGAGGCATGGGTCATGGGATATCTAAGGAATCGCAATCAGAATTTCATAATCAAACCTTGACTTGCTCCAAGTCTCACTTTTTTTTTGACGATTTTGATATGTTTGTAATTGACTAGCTAGTGACTGACTAGTGAGGCTAGTAAGTGACCAACTATCAACTCTCGGCACATCAAAGTAAAGCGGGACTTAGCCCAGTCAAAATTAGGCAAGAGCCTCTATCCCGTGTTCCGCTCCATGAAACTGAGAGTCGCTGCACTGTATGAAATGGAGTTCTGACGTAATGCACACAGGCTAACGGCGTTTGACTAAGTCAAAATCACACCATACCATCATACTAGTCAAACGCCGTTAGCCTGTGTGCATTACGTCAGAACTCCATTTCATACAGGCTAACATCAATGAGGGTAAAAAGCGGGCCCACTAAGAAACATGTTTTACAATGCGCATGCGTGAAACCTCGCTAAAACTCAAAGTCTAGCCGAGACTGACATTGAAATGACAAAAGTGAAAACAAAATGAGTGTTCGACATTGCCAAGTTCGACGTCTTGATCATATGTTATCCTGTTTCATTTCTAAATGCTCAAAATGCTCTCTATTATCATTTTCTTCTTGATGGTAATTTAACTCAAAGTGTTTTGAATGTAAGAACATAATTTATTGTAAAGCAACCAGTCCTTTTCTTTACCAGAAACTGGAATTTGAGAAGGTTGCTTCGCAGACACAGAGTGACGGTCCGAACCTAGCCAGGTTGGTATCAATAAGACAGTAAATACGATCAACTGCAACTGATCAACTAAAAATTATGTCTGTTGTTGTCATAACGTTGAACTTTACTAATCCATATGCATATACTGACTCATTTATGCTAGGCTGGCCAATGCCCAATTGCCCATTTGTTTGTCTTCTCTTCATTTTTCACATTTTCAGGACTTCTAACCTACTAATACTTCTTATTAACCTAGGCCAAGTAGCATACTACAGCACACTTTACATACTAGTAATTATTATTATTATTATTTATATGTTGTTATCTAAAGAGTATTCTGGAATCCCAGAGGCACTTAAACATTTTCTTTTCAATTTTTTGTTGATGTTTGAGTTGACCAATAAATGGTAAAATATCAATTTCCTTCTGAATTTGCTCCAATCTTCTGATTCCTACTTTTGTCGAACTCTAGCTGTAAGATTTTATCCTATGTGAATCAAGTGAATCAATACGCAGCAAATTTAATCGATCATTTGTAAATCTCTTTTATATCTTTAATCAGATGAGTGTCATTATCAAGAATTAGTTGAAACTTCAACATATGTGATATATGCTTTAGTATGCTTAAGTCGCTGATTTCTTTCTAACTTTGTCTTCCGTCTTCTATGATTGTTGAAATGTTCTCCTTGCGGCGTACAGCAGCATCAGGTAACTATACATGAATTGCTAAAACTCTAAGGGTATTTATTTATAGGCATACTTTTTTTAGGTCATTTACAAATCGCAAGGGCTTAATTGGTCGTAAGGCAATTTTATTTAATGTGTTATGATAGAAAGAAGTTATCCTATTTCTGGTGTATAATCCCATGATTTTCACAATAGGAAGTATTTATATTATCCCATGATTTTCATAATAAGAAGCCAATGGAGACTAACTTTGTAACAATACCTAGGACTTATTCATCCTCTTGGTGATGGAGTTTATAGCATATATTTTTAGTTGAGAAACCTTCAAGTTTAAAAATAGAGGTAAGCTAATGTTATCAAATTTTGGCGTTAAAGCAGTAAGTTATTTCAGCATGGGCGCACAGTTTGGATAATTTGCAGTCTTGCAGTAAGCAAAATATTTCATTGAACATGTTATATGACACTGATATTGCATTGGTTATGTTGCTAAAAATAACATTTATTTACAAAATTATAAATAAATAATATTCATTTTCAAGATAAATATACAATCAATATTGAAATATTTTGATGCAGCCTCAATCGTAACAGGACCAACAAAATTGCCTAAAAGGTTATTAAATATCCAATAAGATGACGATTGAATTTTGAATTTCAATGTTTACATGAACAATGTAGAGTTCCATTTTCTCTTCATAAAACTGTTTTAAGAGCATGCCAGCCAGCCAGCCAGCCTGATTAGCAGAAAATTTGTTCTGTGGACGCTTTGCATGATTTCCCTGAACTTCATCAATTGATGTGCTTGTCTGGAAGCATGTCTCTTCTTTCTTATCTGCATAAAAAATGGTAGGCCTATAAAATAGGCTGTTGGGCAAAGAGAGATCAACATCTATGTAATTTAGTGTCCTACATGACAGAGAATTCATGCACCTGGTCACCCGCACTGGAACATAGAGTAACTAACTATTAGAGATTGTAGCATAGGATTCGATTTGTGTAATTATTATTATTGTAGAAAGATGATTTCTTACTATATTGCTTGCGTCCTGTAATTGCCTAAATCACATTTATTGTAGGCCTACTCCTGTTTAAACACATGAGCCTAGAAATTGCCCAAAACAATGCTAAAGATGAATGATATATTGTTTTAATTTGTTTACTTCTCTATTTGATGTATTTTGAGTATTATGTACTTAGTATGCCGGAACCTGGATCCTGTATTTTTGTACATCTGGCGTACATTGTTACTAAATAGCAGCAACATTTTCCTGTTGAGGATTGTTTCACATTTTCTGGGGGGTATTAATTCTCTTGCATAGATTGAAGTGAAATTTGAGGCACAGGTGACCCTTCGTGCAACACATAAAACAGGACAAACCTGAAATTAATTTTGGAGAAACTTGAATTCCAACATCTAAACCTATAGTGTTCTTACCGGCTGAGAAAGCTGGGTCTATATGAAAACGGTGATCATCATTGTTCGATCACCAGGCTAAGCATGCTTAAATAATCCTCATTGTAACAGAGGCAGGCCAGACTGAAAAGTTTGTTGTGCGCGCCTGAGATCTCAGGCGCGCAGCAGACTTTCCTACGTAGGATTTTAACTAAACTTGATTGAATCTCAGGTGCGCAAATTGCAATATTTTCAATTTGGAAGGCAGGTTTGCAATAATTCCAAATTATCTTATCTCATCTTCAAGCAGGTCAGAAATGGAATGTTTTCAAGTTTATAGAATATTTATATGAAATCTAAAAAGTTACTCAATAGTTGATATTGAAATTTCCTACATATGAAACAATAAGTGATACACGAAGAAAGGGAAATCACCTCCAAGACATATGCTTGCAGATATAATACAAAGATAATGATTGAGACTGCAACAAGTTCTACAACAAAATAATTTTGATTCAAAGCATTTGCAAGTTGATATGGGCATTGAGCAAACCTTACTCTGTCTCTGTGTTGTTATATTTTTGTCCCCAACATATGTGAATTATGCAAAATAAAACACTTACCAGAATGATGCGATTGGAAGACCGACCATGATCGTGAAAACAGTTTGGTAGACTCTATTTGTGGAAATAGGTATCTATAATTACGTGCATTCATTGAGTTGAAACACTTTGAACATCATCATTGAGCCTCAAAAAAGCAAGGCTAGATCGATGCAACATCATGCATAGAAGGGTGAGATCAACGAAATAATTCTGATTGTACACAGTGCCATAAGCTCATCTCTCAAGTCATAAACTATTAGCGTTCATCGCTCCCATATTTATGGAATATTATCAAAAACAAACGATGCTTCATATCCTTGATTCAAACGAGAGTATGACAATGTTAATATCTAATATACAAGCGCCACTCATCCATATGTATATATAAATGATAATGCAACATGCATTGTACTTTATAGGCTGAGTTTATCAAACTTAACTGCCAATTTTTCGAGGCAGCTGCCAGCTGCTAACAGAAATCTTCTGACGAATTGGCTTATCAAAGTTTAAAACCCAACACCAGATATTATCTCATGAACAAACTCTATTATAATTCAAATCCAGTCACAAAATGTAGAATGATTCGAAGCATGGAAGCAGACTTTTGAAATTTCGAATATTATTGAAAAAATGATGAGTCAGTCTTCATGACGTAGGAAGATTTCAACCAATCAAGAAGGCTTACAGCTCCACGTGATCTCAAGGTCGCATGTGATTGGGCATTTCCGAATGGAGCGGAACACGGGATAGAGGCTCTTGCCTACCATCATACCATGCTTCAAAATGGCTGCCCCAGCCAGAAGACTTGTGTTTGTTACTGGCAATGAAAACAAACTAAAGGAGGTAGGAAATCTCAAAAATATTATTGGTGAATCACGTAACTGCCTCAATCGGAAAAATTATGTAAGATTAAAATGCAATTGCTATTTTAGAGTCATGGGCATATGCCTACAGTAGCTACACAGTACAGCTATGTTTATCGGAGTGTGTTTATTTTACCTGCAATATGCATCAACTCGCCACTCGGTAGGCTAGCCTACTCGCACAGGGACAAGATCATTTGCAAGCAACAGCTTTTTCGTTGTGCACGACAATCCTCACTAATGTCATGCAGCTGGCGTAGTTATTTGGACAACAACAACCTAGCCCTACCTATTTCCGTCATTCCCCTATCTGACCTAAAATACTGTAACTCCAACAGACCTAGCCCTAGTCTAGCCTAGCCTAGCCTCAAAATGTTCAAATAATAAGTTGCTTGGAGCATAAATGTTGGCAATCTGGAAGCTAAACCGACTCTTAGCATTTAAAGCGAGTCAGTAAAGTCGCAACTTTTAGTTTAATTGTTTCCCTTTGTCACAGTGTTGTTTTGTTTTTATATCTGTAGATTTTTGTAATTCTCTCTTTGTAAACAATAGCCATAGAATGTTAAATTTATATCTTTGGCATTTTACCTATATATAGCTTGTAATTTCATATAATATTTCTTTTAACCTTGATAATGACAACAGCAATGTCGAAACGTCGGAACAAATTTAGTCGTGATTTTTTTTGCTATCTTTTATACTAAAAGGTTTTTTGAAGAAACTTTTAATCTATATACAAATAAAGATCCATGCGTCATACCTGTGTGTAGGCTATGTTTGTGTTCTTTTCACGCATTTATTAACCCATGAAATGTAACAAGTCATAGATTAAAATGTTGGTAATAGTTATAGTCCAAACAGCATGCTGCGCTGGTAATTTATTCCATATTTTTATTGCAGGGAAAGATATTAGCGAGTATCTACAAAAAAAAAAGAAATTTACAACGCCAGTATCTTTCTTTTTGTTAAGTAGTGTGTTCCTTTCTGTGTTGTCATGGTGCTCCGATGAATGGCACCGCAGCTGTTGTAGCCTATAAATGTAAACAAATTTAGAATGACAAGGAAGTATTAAGTATTTTTAGAACATAAAAAAGATTCTGCTACAATTTATTCTTGCAATTTGACCGTGAATCATGAAATATAAATTAGATTTTTGAAGGGTTTACTATAGAATTTAACTAAAATTTTTATGAACACTTTTGTATGATTTTCGAGTTGCCCGGAGAAACCCGCCGTTTTAGTTCTGTGGCGCTTGGTCTATAACCAAGCTTGACCCCGTCGATTTCAAGAAATTTATGAAAAACCAAACAACGGATAATTATTTAAATATGGCATTAGCTAGCAAGTAATAAAAAGTAAGAAGCAAACACAGTGAATATTTGTAGCGTCATATACAATTTCAGTGAGTTACTGATTCATGCAATTTCTCAGTTGTTCAAAATAAATATAATGGCTTGCAGGAGAAATATCCGAGCCAGTAAACAAACATGTTTAAAGTTTATCAAAATATTTTGCACAAATTAACAATCGAAAACAATTTTCCCAACTTTTACTGTATTGATAATTGTGAAAACATAGTATAACATAATTGATTTCATTAATACATCCCCTCATCCGTTAATGGCCAGTTTTCGCAACTTCCTAGATAGGCCTATAAGTATAAAGATTAAATTCCTGGCATAGAAAGGAAAGCTCTCTTTAAATACTAAAACCAAATCATAAACAAAATCAACTGCTAAAATTTCAAATAATTAAACCATTCTCCAAATGAAAGTTAGCAACATTCTAAAAAGTTATGATAAATTCAATAATCGGCTCTTTTAAATAGGTAATTAGCAAACATTTAGCTAATAAATCTTTCTTTGTTTCATTTCTTTCTTCGCGTTCACAGCTTTTTATGAAATTCTTCAAATTATAAGTAAGAAACATTTTCTTTCTTTTCAAGTTTTCCCAGTCAGTTTTCCATAATAAATAACACACTAGAAAATAAAAATTATTGTTTCAAGATAAGAAGCCATATGACTATGTAAGAAAACTATGTTAAGCATCCATTATTTAATTTTATCCATTATTTAGGTCCAACTGATCATCAAAAAAAGATTTAGGTCCTCGCGCAGGCTAAGCAGCATTGTGAACGAAAAAGAAAACCGTTTTTTGTGTTTTTCGTCAAAACTTGTCCAATCGAAGTAATAAAGCATTGGAGAGACAGATAGCACTATAAATGTTAATCATGATGATATTATCATCATTCAAGTTTTGACATCATTCAAGTTTTGAATGAAATTATTTTCAGATTGCATTCAGGTTACAAATCGTTAGTACCGGTGCCGCCCACGCTTGGTCGATTGATGATCAACTAAATGTGATCTGATTGAATTACAGTAATGAAAGAGAATAGAGGTCAATATGATCTCAATTGATAGGCCCTATCCTTTTCAAATTCAGATTACTTATAAGTAGCATTTAGAAATGCTTTGCTTCTTATTACAGCTTCGAAAAAAAGTTGCGTTATTAAACTTAATTTACCGAACATGTGATGAATTTGATGATGATGATTCTACAAGAATGTTAGGCCTATTATAAATTAAACTACTTACAGAATCCGATTCAAATATGTTGAATCTGATTCGCTTATCATTATCCGATTCATCTCGAGCCGCTGTAAAAGTATTTCTTGAGGATAATGAAAAGAAAAAATTGCAAGTATATCAAAGATATTATAAATTCAGTTTTAGCACTCATGTCAGTTATGTGTAGCATGCTCAAGGGTTATCCATGGGTATCCAGTAAATCTATAAATTGCCATCAACAAGTCTCACAGTTAAAGAACAAGAAATAATGTCCAAAGAAATAATTTTGCCACTTAAATGTGTAAAAAATGTATCTCATATTAATTCTCTCTCATATCTCTGCTATTACGGTAATCAGTTTTTTGATATTTTTGTTTCTTATTCAAATTCTGTAGACCTAGCCTAGCGTAAATGTATATAGATTTTACCATTTTAATCATAGTTCCTCATACATCAATCAATAAT
The DNA here is from genome assembly GCA_916610825.1 of Haliclystus octoradiatus. Classification (NCBI taxonomy): domain Eukaryota; kingdom Metazoa; phylum Cnidaria; class Staurozoa; order Stauromedusae; family Haliclystidae; genus Haliclystus; species Haliclystus octoradiatus. Next base: position 17,594,545 of record OU744450.1, on the reverse strand, counting down.
CAGTAATGTATTGTTTGACGTTATTGCCCCCCATGCAAGCTAATATGCATGTAGCCTCTACAGCACGCATTGCGTGTAACTGGTATTCTATTTACTAAAATGATCTAAAGCACTATTTTTCAAGGTATTTGTTGAATGTTTACGGATGCTTTTTCCTTTGTTTCCACGTTAAATTAAAAATATATTAATATTTTATTGTTGGAATCTACAGCCAAAAGCTGTGATTTTATGAGTTTGCGATTGACAGTGTTGAATCTCCTGCCTTTTTGCCTTTTGAAGATATGTATTACTCAGTTCTTCATGTTTGTGAAAGTTGAGAACCTGATTATTTTTGTTATACTTGTTGGCATTGTTCAGACTTATTGTCGTCTTGAATGGTTTCGCTAATCTGAAATGCTAGGAACAGATACGACAAACAGAGAGGATCAACTTTTAGTGACTTGTGATCATCTTCGTCATCGTTGTGAGTTTTGTTGTGCGTCTGAAGCTCTCTAATATGGAAGTTGAACAAAATTGAGCAATTCGATTTGTCGAATATGATCAAATGGTGGTCAATTCTGAGCTATATTGGTATCTCTGGTGTGGATGAGAAAAGTCAACTCGCCGACTTTGTCAACTTTTCTAAGCTTTTCTTTAAAACGAGGCAAGTTTCATGAATGTTAAGAATTAGATAACACCTCCATCTAAGATGAATAAAGTCTTTTCTTTGCAGGCCTACTGTGAATTTCAATCAAACTCATAGGTATCAAAATTGCTCGAAAACTCGAAAAATTGTCAAATTGATCGCAAAACAGCAGAGTTACAGTTATATTGATCAAAATGATTTATGATTCGATGATTAGATTCTTTCTTTCATCGTCCGTAGTGCGTGACTTTCCTGGCTTACAATTTATTTTGAAAATGTTTTAGAATAAATTACCTATTTCTTAAAAACAATTGTTTTAGACAGGCTTACTGATTTGATCCAGCTTACTGTTAAATAAACTCTGTGTGTTGCCTAGGTCACTGAAGATAAGGGAAAAAACGCTGAAGGTAAAGAGGTGATTTTCCAGATATCACAGCTTTTGATCAATGTAACTCTGCTGTTTTGTGATCTATCTATCAACCGTTTTCGTGTTTTTGAGTTATTTTAATGCCCATGAGTTTGATTATTCATCTAATTTGGAGGGTATATAATGCAAGACATTTGTGAATTTTGTCTCATTTGGAAGAAAAGGGTGACAAAAGTTGACAAAGTCGGCGTGTCGGTTGGATGACTTTTCTCACCCACCCGCCTCTTCGTATTTTCTAACCGTTGTGGCAGTAATTTGATAAAAGTTTTTGCCTTAATCTACAGCTTTTTCTTTTAATTTTCGAAGTGTATGAACTATTTCATATCAATTATCAAATAATGAAGGATATTTAATTTCAATGGTGGTTCCAAATTACCAATTTTGTTTTCAGTTGGGAATCAATTACATAATTAATTAATTAATCAGGAAATTGTCCTCATGAAAAGAAGGTCATCACTGTTTAGCACAATGGCAAAAACCATGGAAAAGCACATTCAAAAGCACACTCAATATTTTCTCGAATTAAACTGCTACCCGTAGGTTGCTTGAAGAAAATGATTTACTCTAATAAAGTATATTAAATTTTGCTCTTTGTCTAATCTGATTTTGGATTGTCTTAAATTCAAAACCAAAACGGCAGTGCCAATTTCTCCATGGTATGAAAACCTCATGAAACAACAAAGCAGAACAAAGGAGTCTGCTATGTTTTCATTGTCAACATTCCATCTGATTTAGACTTGAACTCGTTGTAAAGAAATTATTTCAGAACTTGTAAACGTAAACAAGCCTGTATCATCAATTTTTGAGTGTACAAATAAGCTATGGAAATCTTAAGGTTATAATTTCATCTTAATATGTATTAGCAATCTTATTAAAAAGTTTATTCTTGTCTGCCTTCGGGTTTTATCTCAGCCTTTCGCAATCTAGGTTCGCAAGATCGTAGCTTTTATCAAACCCTGGTTGTGGCGGAAAGATGCAGCGAATAGTTGCATTCTTGATTCCAAAAAATATATTTTCAGCCGATGTTCACCTCACCTTCAACGACAAACGTTAATTGTCTTTTGTTGACCCTTTCCTGTATAAGCCTAGATCTATTTGTAATGTAAACTAGAGGTGCACGGATTAATAAATTTGCCAATTATCTACATTGATCAATATTTACCGATAACATAATAATCGGTTGATTAATCGGCAAACATTTTAAATGGTTGTGCTTGAAGAAAATAAACAAGCAAAGTATTATAGCTTGAATCAAATATAATATAGAGTTGGTAGCCTATTGACAAGACAGTACTCTGCAATTAATCGGTGCAAATCTAATGTATACTGTAGTCTGTCATCACTAAGAACTCTTCTTCACCTTTTCTTGTCTTGCACTCTTATGGTACGTTTGTGTCTGCTGTTTCAAAGAGGCATGGCATAAGGTCATGTTGCATTACTGGCAATATATTCTTGTAATATAATGACATGAGTTATTATTTTGCCTGTTCAGGTAAAAGCAATCATCAGCAATTCAATGAAGTGGGAAATTGTTTCAGAAAAGCTAGATTGTAAGTAAACTTTACTTATATTGCATGCAGACCATAATGGAATCTTCGTATTTGGAATGCCGGATAGTGACACCAAAATTACGCCACGCCAAGTCAGTATTCAAGAATACGCCAAAACGCCCAATATTAGTTGAAACCTATAGAAAATTATCAAATTTCCACGCCAAAAAAAACAAATTGGCGTAAAATCAACTCAGTGCTACGCCGGATATATCCTGCGTAACATACATGGATTCCACTATGGCATGCAGATATGCAGACTTTAATTTTTATCTTTCCATTTTGAAGTTAACTCGTTTGTGATCACTTCGTGTGTTGCTTCCATGGTTGAAATACTATACTAATCAATAAACCAATAAATTCTTATTTACTGTTCCTTCTTTTCAAGTAGAACAAGTATCCACTAGCCTACTATACAATGGAACATTACACCTTCAATTCGCTCAGTTTGAGGGCAATCTTGAATAACTTTCATGTATGCAACCACCATTGAGAAGGGAGTTCCTAGTGGAAAGGGTGGGTGAGAAAAGTCAACTTACGGACTCGCCGACTTTGTCAACTTTTCTACCCTTTTCTTTTATATTAGGAAAATTTCACAAATGTTTTGCATTATATTATAGCCTCCATATATTATGAATAAAGTTTTTGCTGTGTGTACTGTTTACTTCAATCGAACTCATAGGGACCAAAATAGCTTAGTAATGCGGAAATTTGATAAATCAATCACGAAACAGCGTAATTAAATTGACCAAAAGCCGTGATCGACGACGGGAAATCACCGCTTTCCCTTCAGCCTCCTTTTTCATTTTCGATCATGCGGGCTTTTCTGGCGTAAGAATTGGTAGAATTTATTTTGCAATAATTGCAAACAATTTAGAATAAATTGCTTATTTAGATCTGAAATCTCCCAGATGTTTATCATAAAAACCGTTGTTCAAAACAGACTGATTTGAGCCAAATATGATACATGGTCCAAATTATTGTTTGAGAATAAAAGCGCGTTGCTTAGGTGACTGAAATAAAAGAAAAGAGGCTGAAGGGAAAGAAGTGATTTTCTTGATATCAATCACAATCACAGCTTTTGATCAATTTAACTCTGCCGTTTCGTGATAGATTTATCAACTTGTTAACATTTCCGAGATGTTTTTATGCCCATGATTTTAATTCCGCCTAAATATAAAATGTAAGCTGAAGCTATTTTAAAATATAGGGAATATTTTCTCCTGTGCCAGATTGAATAACGGCACAGTTAATATACTTTTGTATGTACATTTACTATAGTTTTACTTTTAATATGCAGTTGTACTCCTGCTGACATTACAGGGAGAGATGCTAAGGGCTACTATGGCCGTTAATCAAAGCTCTTTGATACAACAGACACGACCGTACAGTAAGATGATAAGAGGCGAAAGGACCTGATACAGTTTACACATATAGATTTACAGGAAATGATTAACAACAGACAATTATATGATGACTTAAATACAATACAAAACTACTACACTCCCCATAAATCTGCCAATTTATGTTGCATTTCACAAGTTATAACACTCCAAATACTTTTATCCCTGACTGCTTGTCTTGCTTCATTGAAATATGTTACTGTTTATCTGTGTTTGTGTCTTTCCTCTGAAAAATTATCGTTTTTATAACATATAGGCTGTGATTATTGATGTAGAAAACTGGGCGACTTCATAACTCCGTAGCCCCAAAATCAATCTGGGTACCCCCTTTTTTCCAGAAAAATTAGGTTCTGCACATCAAAATTGTATTCTCAAAATTATAACAATTTCAAGACCAGTAAAGTTTTGGCTCTACCATTCCAAACCTCCTTAAAATATATGTTTTTAGAAATGATTACTAATTGTGTGTATTAAGGCCTACCTTGAAAAGAAATAGTTTGTACTGTAATTTCTGATTGATAGGCCTATTAATGAATTATCAGATCAATTTAGCCTGCGTTTACACAACAAGTGGAATTTAATTAGGTTTGAATAACAAAAGACATTTTGAATGATTCAACTGAAAAAACATATCAATCTGAAGCTACAAAATCGAAGAAGTATAAAAATCCAATTTCAACGAAATTCCGATAAGAAATACTGGAGTTACAACGTTTTATTTAGACAAAATAGAAAACTCTAGCCTTGTGTAAACTGATACCCTATCTGAACTTTTTGACAGAGGACTTTTTAAATACTTTTGAAAACCTGGGGTTTCGCTTTTGTGTAAACGTAGCCTTAGTCTAATTCACACTTTTTACTTTACAGTACCTGAATTTCAAGGTTCACCAGATGGTATCAGTATAGAAAAATGCCATGCCGCTGTCCAGAAGGTAAACATTATTCGCATCATTGAGTTGATTGAGAACTGTGCATCAGGTGACACAAATGCTTGCTAGATGAAATATTAAGTTATGTCAAGTTTAAAATGATATTATCAACTGGATGGAAATCTGAAAGTTGGTTATGGAAACGGTGTGCAATTCCATGGAAGGTGAAACCAAAGTGTCAAAAATAAATCGATGATTTGAGCAAAAATATGACTACTGAAATCAAATAGAATGCTTCTAGGTTAGACCTTTTTTATTAAGAAAGCTATGTTTCAGTTTTGAGAAAAGTAATGTTTTAGCATGCGTCGTAATGATTACTCTAAAATTCGACAAAAACAAAATAATTTGAATGCAAAACTTATATAAATCATTTGTTATAGTCCTTGTTTTACACTATCCAAGAAGTAGAATTAACATAATGAGTATATTTTATTCTCAAACTAAAATACATTTGTTATCATAAATGCTTTATGATCACCGACATCTCATAAGCGGGTCACGACAAAGTCATAAAGGTTTTGTTACACTTTAACGTGACGCTTGACTAGAGAATCCTTTCCTATGAAAAGTAGATTATCAGCACATTTGATAGAAAATTGTTGGCAAAGTTGTTCATTTTATCTGTGTGACTCATTTACAGAGAGCTTGCTACAGCCAGTTTTTCACAAACGTAGAATCGGCAGTTCAAACAAAACACTGCAATGATAACAGAATCCAAGGATACCTTGTGACTGCTTGCACGCATGTTGGACACTTTGATATCACTTCTAATCTTAACTTCGCTATTGTTGGAATCAGCTGATAGTATTGCACAATATTTGTCGCTTTTGTGGTGGAAGAAACGCCAAAGTTATCCTAGGTTGTTGTTTAGGGAGGATTAACTCAAATGACAGAGCAAGGGAATTTCAAACTTTGCTCATATTTGATCGACTGTTTTTCAATCCCTCGAAAGTCAACTCAGCTTTGACTTTGTCTAATTCTATAAACATCAAATAAGTACCATCTAAGGATGGGGGATGGAATGGCACGAAGGGAATTGCATTGTGAGTAGCTGCGGCACAACATTGCTCATTGACAACCTATCTGCCATTAAATTTGTTGAAATTGATTTGCAGTGTTGCGGCTCAAATCAATAAAGAGCATATTACATCATTGCTCTCAGCGAAGAGATCCACTCCTATAGAAATAGATGAATGGCACCAGTGCCTTCAGTAGGGTGTTGCAATCACAATTACATATTTGTTTTATTGTTAAGAAAAATTATCCTTCTTTGCTTAAGGATTCATGCACAGGATGCCATGCTTTATCGCAAAATTCCTGCATGGATGATGTTAAGAGACACGAGTGAAGCGTAATGAATGAACTAGCCGCAGGCAAGTTTATTCTAGCTTCCCTAGTGTCAGACAACATCCAGAGTGCAAAAATTTGCGATAGAGCATGGCATGGCATTCTAAAACAAAATCATCCCTATGTATCCCTCTGAAGATTTTACTTTTATCAACAAAAACTGTCAATTTTACTCATGAAAAATTGAACCCAATTTGACCCAGTTAGAATTGTTAATTTGATCACGTGATGCGGTCGCTTCGTGATCAGTGCAGAAAATCCCGCCAGTATTATTTAGTACTTTGACGATAAAAGATCAACGAAGATTCATCACATGAATGATCATGATATTCTTTTTTCTAAACTTTAACAAAACAGCATTTGAAATTTGTTATATCAAATAAGGTGATGTAAGTCATCTAACCGTTATAATAAATGTTAATAATCACTTGAAAAAAACTCTAGTCATGATTGCTGGATTTGTACCACATGTTTAGCAGTTATGTCAAGACAACCCACGATATTCCGTGGCAACCACTAGAAGCGTGCGGGTATAGGTCATACCCGCATTTGTGCGGTTATAGAGCTGTACAGGGGTCTACAAAATATATGTGTGCCTGAGACCAAGTTTTCCCTTACAAAGTGCCTGCAAGCTGTTTTGGTTACTGACTCATGAAAGAACATTATGTTAGTGAGAATAACATTGATTGAAGCATGCATAGAATTTGTAACAGTTACTTATTCAGAAAAGTCTGCAATAGTCACTCCAAATTCAGAAATTTGTGTAGTCCATATAGCTGTGCCTGCAGTTATTCTATTGTTCAGAAAATGTGCCTGCGACCGGCGGTCCCAGCGGTCCCCATTTTATTGAGCCCTGGAGCTGTACCTGCACGGCTTTAACCAAACAGCTAGAAAACATGTTTTGAAAATGGCGACTTAGCTGAAAGAAAGAATATTTTTTCATAAAATCAAATCAAATGTATAATCTGTAATTGAAAATTCAATTGAGAAATTCAAAGAAAGTAACAGCTTGGGATTTGCTATATTCAGATGTAACTTTTACTATATTTTTAAGAAAATGTCAAAGATCATAATAAGCTGCTTCATAGCTGTAATTGGATCACAAAACGGGCTGGAATGGCTCACAACGTAATCTTGTTGATTTTTTAAGTTGCGTAAAGGAATTTAATAAATTCAATTTTGTAACATGTAATTGATTTTGTAACAAGCTATATCATTTCTAAAGAAAACAGCGTCAAAGAAATTTTATCAATTTTGTTAAGAATCCACAGAAATGTTTTTCATGCCTGGCGGAGTGCAGTAAGAGCGTCATGGCTCTTCAACTCACTCTACATTTCTTGATGTTTCATATCTGTTAAATCATTTTGAAAAATAATGTTCCTCTATCAATCTAAACAACTGCTAACAAAAATAAAGCCAAATGTTAAGTAATTTTTTAGACCTTGAAAGAAGGCACCCTCCAACTTGTATGTGGGTATTGATGGGATTGCCCTGGTGCTATGCTTTGTCTCTATGTTTTGACATTTCTTACGAAAATAATTTCAGAAGTTGGGTGATTTGCCTAATCTTATTCTACGTTTACGTGACAGCAAAAACCTGCGTTTTCAAAAGTCTTTCAAAAGTCCACTTTCAAAAAGTTCAGATAGGGTATCAGTTTACACAAGGCTAGATTTTTCGATTTTGTCTAAATAAAACGCTGTAACTCTACTATTCTCATCGATTTTTTGGTTGAAATAGGATTTTTATACTTCTTCGATTCTGTAGCTTCAGATCGATATGTTTCTTTTATTTAAATCATTCAAGATTACTTTTTTATTCATATCTAATTAAATTCCACGCGAATTTACATTGCTTTTGTAAATAATACATTTTAAATGGATGTTATTCACGGTTTTATCTTGTATAAACAGATTCATTGGATAGTTTTACTAAACTATAGTATTTTATCCTAAGACAGGGCCTAATGGTTGCCAATATTTATAGGCCGTATCGCCGCAGAAATGAAAGTGGATTTTGTAAACCTGGGTTTTCCATAAACTTCCGTTTAGACGACAGAAATACCCTGGTTTTGCTAAATCTGGTTGTAGAAACCCGGGTTTCCTATCCTTACTTTCAAAAGTCCTGATAGGGTCGCTAAGCGGACTAATTTTCTCTTTAATTTCCTGTTTATGTCTACTTGTCTAGATGCAAGGGCGATCCAGATTAAAATTTACCTGAGTTTCGTATATCCACTTGTCATGTAAACACAGCCTTAATAACCTGTAAATGTGAATATCTTTGTGTTTGTGTGTTTGCGGTTGTTTTTGACGATTTTCGGAGCTACATCTTAAAGCAAATTAATCAAACAGCATTTCATTGGATAGATAATTGCAAATAGTTGTACCTAACACGCTTTGTTTTTTCAAATTTTATCTTTGATTTGCATATCGTGCTTTTCCGCATTGATTCTGTCTGGCTTTTCAGGAACGCTTTGCTATCGACATGCTCCGTTGCTTCATGTTTTTATATGAATGTCTGTCAATATTTACCAATCGGTGGCAGAAACTGAATTAGAAAATTTTCTATTTTTTATTTGAAAGATCATTAATGTCAGCTTATTATTCGGTCACTGCATTATGTAGTAACGAAAGCCTGATGTAATTATTGTCTGTATTCTAGGTGAAGGGTGCTGTCTTAGTTGAAGATACTTGTCTTTGTTTTAATGCTCTTGGTGGTATGCCCGGCCCCTACATGTATGTATTTATATATTATTCAATGTACTACCAATGATTCACTCGCATTGTATATAACTGATATTTTTCTAAAGGTTCTGGGATCCTACACGTTTGACAGCCTTGTTGCACGAGAAGTGACTGATCAATGATTCTTTTAGTCACACCAAAATGTAATGGAAAGGTTGTGAAAAATGATTACAATCATACACATTTTAATGTATTTGAATGCATCAAAAACGCAATTATCCATTGGGTCATTTCACTATAACGGTTACAAAATACCAAGTGGTCATCACAGTTTAGAAATTTCCCGAGTTTGACATTATTCGACCAATTAAATTACTCATTTTCGTTCGAATTCCATATTGACCTGTTGGTTGATGACTAATGATGATTATTCAATCAAAATCATGTGTCATCATAATCTATTCAGAATTAAGACTGACACTTTTGTTTAGCAATAGTGAGCCTGAATATTAATATCAACTTTCATTTCTCGACTGCCAGATTATTCAAGTATTATATAATATATCTTAACTTATAATTATGAAGCCTTTCCAATGGTTGTTTTTTGCAAGCTAAGTACCATTCGAAGCGCTGGGTTATTATGTCTGTTGATTTTTGATTTTCGTTTTCTGCTTTAGCCTACGTATTGAAACAAAATTTATCTTTCCATTTTGCGGCTGCAGACCGCACCGCCATTGTTTGTCAACGTTTTCACCTCGCATCATTGATTTTGCCATTACGTCATACTATAAATTTACTCGGCAATAATTGAACCCATATTGAATACTACATCCCCATTTGGGGACCCAAACTTCAAAATATTATGTAAACTTAAAAAACAAATGCTTTCAAGTAATTGTAAATGCTAAGCCAATAACTCACACATCTCCAGTCCTAAAACCTACCAATATTTTAAAATCAGAAGACCTCTTTTTGCTAAAAACGTTTACTTTATTACATAAAATAATTATTAATAAAACCCCTGAAATAATACACTCTAATTGTACATTTATCAAAAATGATAAAAGAAAGCATAACGTTTTTCACATTCCATTTGTCACATCCAGCTTTTCTAAGAAGCTGCCTACTTATAGAATGCCATCTCTTTGGTATAGAAATAAAAAGTCCTTAGACATTGATGGTTCCTCTACAAACGTCAATCACCACTGAAAAACACACTTATTGATAGTTACAATACTATTTGTGTAAGTCCAGACTGTTATGTTTGTAACTTATCAACAATTCCTGAAACTCAGCTATGACATTGTAATCTTTTTCTTTAGCCACTTTAACAACAACTCACCTAATCGAAACGTGTATACTTCTTTCTTCAAATCTTGATTTTTCTTTCAACTTCTTTCTTATAATCTTATCATATTATAATTATTATTATAATTATTGTTATTATTATCTTTATTTAATTGAATAAATGATAACTGTAAATAATGAGTCCCCCAATAAACAAGCTGCACTGCTTAAAGTGGGAATAAACCCCCAGACTATCTTTACATATGTAGTAGAACCCGACGTGAAAAAAACAATGGCGTAATTTTTGTTTCGATCTGGAAATTATTTCTTGGTGAAAAGCGCCTTCAAAGTGGTGTTTTGACCCAAATGTCGCTGAGAAAAAAAGGGATTGGATCTAGCTTTATGACGACAAAGTCACAAGTCGTGCGGTTTGTCTAACAGACTCAAGAGTGGGCTGATCACGCGACGTAATCTTTGAGGTGACCTAGCTCTGAGAAGTCACGCAAAAAAAATTTCTGACAAGCCTGAGCCATGAACAAACATATAAACTGGCGAATTACGTAAAAAAGATGCAATTTGTGATTTCAGGAGCAGAATAAAATCTATTGAAACGCTCGGTCGAAATAATTTCTTGTAGCGTCATTAAGCGCGATGAATCTGATATAGATTGCGGATTAATACAAATGTCAGGCGGTGCGACTGTTCCTTTGTGACTAGTCTAGTGACACATATTAGTTACGTATTCTGTGTGACCGCAGTACTTCTCAAATCTTAATTAGTAGACACGTACCCTTCAAAATAGCTTGATCTTACGCTATATAAGTTTTAACTATTTTTAACTCTATGATCTGCAAGTTGTTCTTGAGTAAACATTTCTAAAAGATATCCTTTTCATAATCTAAATGTGAATGTAAACTGATTTGATTTGCACGGGCATGCACAGACGACTTTTCCTGGAGTATGGTACTGCAAAGTATTAATTGTACTGGAGTTGGTACTGCAAAGTATTAATTGTACTTTTTCGGATTTATTTAACTATCGGTATTACTAAATTATTAAATAGACATTTTTCAACTATCATTTCAACGTTTAAGTTTGAAATTGATGTTCGTCTAGTAAAACTTAAAACATGTAATCGTATAGTTTATACGACTGTATAGATCGATATATTATACTCAATAGTCTAACAAAGTGTTCATCATTAATTCACCAAGCATTCAATATTTAAAAAACCATTGAGAATTCTTCAGTACATTACACTATAAAATTCTATAAAATATCGGAAAATAGTACAAACATGATAGAGGGCTCGGACGTTCTTATTCAAGTTTACAGCCGTATACTAGAGCCACTAGAACTACAGTAATGCAGATTCTATCATTTGTCGGTTTTGCGGTATATCTTCATTGCATAAATTTTTATCCTCTCTATCAAAGTTATATGATTAACAAAATTAGGGTTTTGCAATGTGAAGTCTCGTTCCTTATTTTACATACGCCACAAAATTATTTTACCAGTCTAGTATTCATTCCTTCGGCTATAAAGTAGAACATATTAGCATCATGTCGTCACAATCTGTAATTTATAGGATTAGTAATACAGTGCATAAGTTACTTTGCACAAAATACCTTTCTACAGAGACGCGAAATCAGATGGACGGATTTCACTTCTGTGAAAAGAGGACTATAAAACCGACGGCTATGGTGTTCTTAATAGCGTTTCCCACCATACATTATGATTTTTACCCTCAAAAGAACACTCCATTTTCAGTGCAGACATATGCTTACAACAATAAATTCTACTTAGCTAGCTTTTGTTGTCACCAGAGAATCTTTTGATATGTGTTAAATATGTGTGAGAATGATATGTCAAAATATAATCTGTATAACGCGCGCTACGAATGAAATATTATCTGATTTTTATTTTCTTCAAATTCGTGAACTTTAAAATCATTAAATCATCTGGAATTTTGCTACTCTTGAGTTTATATGTTCTTCCTTACCTCAGTTTTGTGGGAGAGAAAAATAGATTGCCGTTACAGAGCTACGCCATCTCAAACGTAACATCGCGTGATTAATCCGATCTAAAGTCTATTAGAAAAACCACACGACTTGTGACTTTGTCGTCATAAAGCTAGATCCAATCCCTTTTTTTCCCTCAGCGACATTTGGGCCAAAACACCACTTTGAAGGCATTTTTCACCAAGAAATAATTTCCAGATCGAAAAAAAAATTACGCCATTGTTTTTTTCACGTCGGGTTCTACTATATATGTAAAGATAGTCTGGGGGTTTATTCCCACTTTAAGGGGTGACCTTAATCATTGTAGCAACACATATATCTATGTAAAAAGTTCCCTGTACCTTAATTAATTTGCTTTGTTTCAATGATTGAAATACATTTCTATCTATAAATGTTTCTGAGGGATTTCCCCATCAATAAACACAATGGCTATTACGTCATCTTGCTATTGTTCGAATGGGATCTCCCCATCAATCAACTAATGACAGCTCATGTCAAATTGCACGTGCTCCTGCAGATGTCTCTGATCTGAACTGACAAAATTGTTTTGGATTAGACATTTTGCTACGAAAATATTTCTTATTGTGGCATAGCTAATCATATTCTGGATTCTAGAATAACGTTTACTTGAAATGTGTTTCTGCATGATCACTACCGTGTCTAACAGCCTCACGGAGATTTCAAAATCGAAACATCATTCATCATTCCAACATGTAATATCATCAAAGGACGTTTTTGTGATCGTACGCAAAGACGGTTACCCATCAAAGCAGTGCTTGGGCATGGTCTGCTTGCACACATGTATTAGACGTCTGACTATTCTATAGACCATTTGAAAGATTTTACTTGGGACATTTTGACTATCATGTTATTATTTAGGATTTTGTTGTCTTTCTAAATCTGAAAGAATCACAGTCAGATAGTATTATTGGAATTCACACGATACGCCGTCGGCTGATTTATGATTTTGACTTCAACTTTTCCGTTCTAGAAAGACTGTGAACAGATGTTGCATGATTTATTCAGCACGTAATGGCTTGAGATGGATATCATAACAGTATTCAACATAGATGGATTTTTAAATATTTAGGCCTAAGTGGTGTTTACTTTTCACAATACGGCTGACTATGCTGAGTTTTTATTACCATTTGATTGCAACATCGTTATGGACAACATAATAATAATGAAATGAAGATTGATAATGCATATATTTTTACAGAAGGAGCTCAAAATGTATGTGGTTATTCAAAGTTTCATTCCCTTTAGGATGTTTTTATCTTTATTATTTGTAATTATTGTGATCTGTGTCATCATACAAGGCATGTCCCAGTCAAGTGTGATGCAAATCAAAACACTCCCATTATTTTATGTAGAAGATTGAGCAATTTCATAGGTTCAATTTAAATCTTAACCTATAACTAATTAGAACACTCACAAGCAAATAATTGTAAATATATTATTGCTATTCTCAAACAATGTTTAGTTGAAATATTGTTTAAAATCATTGAAAAGTCTTCCTTTGTTCACCAAATCCACAATGACAAGAAATGTATTTGTTCCTCGGCCCAAATTATTCCAGCAATGCGGGTCACTCATTGCTAGTATATAATATAATATTATATTATTCAAATATATATTCTATCAAATAAGATTAATCAAACATATACATTATTTTTCACAGAAAATGGTTTCTTGAAAAACTCAAACCAGAAGGTGAGGTTTGAAAAATTTATGAATTTACAAACTGATGAACTCTGTCTTATAAACACTTTTTGTGAACCTTTTATACACGACTCACGGAAACCCCCCTAAGTAGTTCATGAATGATTCATAAAAAATGAATTAATATTAAATGCACTGTTCACAAACATATTCATTAACAAATGTTCTAAAATATGACGTCATATTTGAACGTAATTCTTCAATTTGATTGGGTGGTCTGTGTGTTTGGAAATGCAAGGTAAAAATGTTTTTGAAAATTCCCTTCTAAATTTGTCGATAAAACTTTGTCAGATTCTCAAAGCTGAAGAAGAATAGGAAACTGCAATGTATTACTAAAGAAATATTATCAACAAAGCTATCTCTATTTAAGAAAGACTAACCTATTCAAGAAAGACTCGCCTGCTGGCTCGTGCTCTCAGCACTTCACTTGTGTCTCCTCCGCCATTTCCAAGTGTAGTAAATATGAATACAAACACGGCAAAGTGTGTGGTAACCCTTTAATGGAAGTTTATTTACTAATTTATTCATTAATGTTAAATGACCGGTTTTTCGTGAACTTTTTCATGAACTTTAACATTTGGTCTATACATATTCCATATGATGGTGTGCTTACACGTTGCAAATATAATCAAATATTTACTTCGTATTAACTAATTTTCATTAACATTAACTAAATATTTTATAAATGAAATCATCCTTAATTCTTCCAAGGGACACAAAGGCTAGTTTATCAACAGTGTTTTCTCTTTTCTAAATAAGTTGTTGAAGAAAGGAAACTGTTAGCAGCAAATTCAATTAATAAGGTTATCAATAGCTGCATTGCATAAAACATTGACTGAATGTCAAAGTCAGACGAAAAATCCAGAATGGTTCAATTTGAAATAGGGATTCTATTCAGCGCCAAAATCTCTATTCGACTATTCGAATGTTTGTATTTTGAAATTTTATTATTTGAATAGTATTCAAATGATCATATTGTCTGTAAAACAATGGTCCATTGTTTACAAAAAGCAATAGAAATTGCTTCGCTACAAGATATCTATATATAGACAAATCTCGTTTTGATCACTGAAAGTTACCCTAATTGGCTTTCTTCTAAAGAAATCGATCCACAAAAAGTAGGTCTAGGCCTAAGATCTGTTATTGCAGTGGTAGAATGTTGTTTTTGAGTTTTTAACAATATTTTAAAAGATTTCATCAAACCTTATTTGCATTATTTCAAATGGAATTATTTGCTTCATCGGAATCCTATTTTGCCTTTTTATACTAATGTTTGAATGTTACTCGAACAGTTGCTACTCAAATAGCATTCCTTTTTAAAAATACTTTAAAACTATTTGAGTAGTGAAATTTGTTTTTACATAATTTTGCTCCACTATTGTTTTAGGACTCCATCGTTTATTAACTGGCTGGGAAGACAAATCTGCATATGCCCTTTGTACATTTGCATTCTGTGATGGGATTTCATCAGATATCAAATTATTCCGTGGAAGGATTGACGTAAGTGGTTTCATATTTTTTATATATCAAGGTATAATAACACACAAAGGTTTATTGATAACAGTAACGTTTAATAATCACAATCTCAAAGCTCTTGCTGCTAGCTAATGCTCAACTTTATGTCAACGTGGCGGCCTCATATATGGTAACTACAGTTAATTCGTTCTATACGTCATACTACGCGATACATGACATTCTTCATGATTATAATAAGAGTTAATTGAAATGAGTTTGTAACTTGATAGTATTAAATTAAATGATTATA
Organism: Haliclystus octoradiatus; assembly: GCA_916610825.1. Taxonomy (NCBI): domain Eukaryota; kingdom Metazoa; phylum Cnidaria; class Staurozoa; order Stauromedusae; family Haliclystidae; genus Haliclystus; species Haliclystus octoradiatus. Next base: position 17,578,788 of record OU744450.1, on the reverse strand, counting down.
ATACAGTATAAGTATTGTCGGATGGTAGTATATAATTTAGCTCAGAATGCGCTATAGATAGGCTACTGTGGGCTGTGGGCGAGCTCCCTCCCTAACTGGATAACTTTTTTTCTTGTATATATCGCTTTTATAATTTCATTTGGATATCTGCGTTATCAATTCGTTTGTGGATGTGGTCTATGTGATGTTTAATGACGCGCCCATCATCTGTCAGTATCTTGTAAGATAAGGGTCCTGATCTTACAAGATACTGGAAATCAATACAAATCAATTACACACATATCCTGATCTCACATTCCTACCCGTATATTACGGTCATCTCATGACAAACACATTTTAAATGAAAAAAGATATCGATTATTATCATATGGTGCGAGGGCATTCTCAGTGGCAGGGCCCAAGCACTGGAACATTCTTCCTTATGAAATCAGGACATGTATAAATATTAACATTTTTAAGAAAAAACTCAAGACATTTCTTTTTAACTTGGCTTTTAAAAATTAAGTAATGAACATAAATTTTAAACTTTTAAACTAACATTTTAAATTAAATTATTTTATCTTAATTTTATTTTAGCATGATTTTAAATTATTTATTCAGTTTTTATTTTTTATTTGTATATTCATTACATTTATAATCTATTTTACACCATATGTGAACACTTGTGAAGCGCATAGGACAGCAATGGATATGCGCTATAAAAATGCAACTATTATTATTATCTCGCAATAGCATTTAATACTTGCACCTTGCAATTGATTGAAGCTCTCTAGGAGGTGAAGAAACTTTGGCATTCTTGCAGATATATCAGAATCTATGTTTGAAAGCATTAAACTCATCCGATGATGAGCTCTGGCTTAGGTGCTTGGTTGATGGGATATCTATTTACATGCTTCTATTTAGATATTTATATGCACAACTACTAAGCTTCAATAACATCTATATGCTTGATGTTAAATGCTTGCTACATGCTTTCATCACATCTCTCAGCTGGCTTTATGCGTTTAACTTCTACATGCTTGTTGTATGCTGCTCTTGCTATGGCGAACCTGTCACTCTCCAACTTCTGCATGGATCCCGATCCAACCAAACACCCGTCACACTGATAATAAGTGGAAATTACACACAATGAATACATAATGAATACAAACCTGACCTTACTTACCAACTTGAGAAACCTAGATCAAAAGACACAATTATGGGAAAGGCGGGAAGGAATCAATTAAAGACAATACCAACCAATAAACTTATAAAATGATAATGCAAATACTTTTCACGATATCACTCAAAGCATTGAAGCATTGAAGCACAAGCATGTCCGTATCATTACGCACAGATAAATGTGAATGCGTTAGATAGCTTTCGATTCCTTCAAAGAATGACTAGAACACAAAACTAGGTGCGCCGTAACAGCTACCCAATTTCCGCAAAATTTGCTAGAGCCTCAGACCTTCAAAGTATGAGAATTACCTAATTATCTGGATAAACACAATGAAACATTGTTAATGCTAACATCACTACTTTTAGAATTGACAGGCTACCTTTCCCCTGGAGCTAAACGGCATCCCCTACAACAGGGAAGAATAATAATTCTGGTGCTTGCACACCCCACAAGGCAAGTGCAGCCTCGAATAATGTAATTAGCGTTTCTATTTCAGTGTCATTCCATGTGTGTTTTTCTTCTTCTACTGCCTTTTTGGGACGTTTGGCAGGTTTGTTGCTTGTCATTTTGGTAGCCTTCTTCTTTGCAGGAGGAGGTACAGCTACTGGATATGTGGAATGACTGGAATGATTAGTTTCCCGCCCATTCCTCTGCAGGCATTTTGAGTGCATTTGTGTAAATCGTCTGCAATTCCGCTTCATCATTGTCTGCAGATGATAATGTCGATAATGCTTCTCTGTCAGGGTAGGATGAATGTCGGGAATAAATCATGTCAAAATGATATTGTTCAGCCATCTAACTCAGTATATAACGACAACAATGACTCTGTTACATAATTTTTTACGGCCACATGCAATTCTAGGAATACTGTGCCTGTGTAGTGGATTGCGTGCAATATTTTGCAACATGTAGACATGTGTAGACATGTAGATCTCAGCTTTTTTCCCACTCATGAAAAGTTTTTGATTTAAAATCAATAACTTTTTTCCTTTCTGCGACTAGCAACCTGAAGCAATTATCTTCGTTAATGACCATCAAACAGCCTGTAACTGCATGGGCAAATGTTGCAATTGTGTTGTCTTAACAAATTCAATAAGGGTTGAGACAACAAAGTTGCATCGTTTGTGCCGGCCTTTCCCCTGCCCAGTTCAGGAGTTCATGAACAGTTCACGAACAGTCGATGAACGTTAAATGGCCTCAAATATCCATGAACTGTTTTTGGGATCAAATGATGCCCCCCTAGCCCTTAAGCTTCCCTGATTCACAAAACATCCATCACATGTGAGAGATATTACACAACACTTGATGTTTGCAAGAGCTAGCAAACAGCTTTCCAGTAAGTCACTCAATGATTCCTTGTTCATGTAAGTATTCATGAAGTATGCAATAGGAAACTTCCATACCCCGGTTAACCCTGCTACCATGACTACTAAAGCATGCTTTGCTTTCTTGTTTTTTTTAGCATCGAGTTCCTTAGTTTTTGCACGACTCCCAAACTCTACATAGCCATAAACTGTTCTTTCCTTTTCCTATTTTTAATACATCAAGGCGCTGTTTTATTCCTATTTCATCAAAAACTAATAAACATGTTCTATACAATGATTTCAACCAGTAAAATGCAACATTTTGCTCTGTTATCTTCGCATTAGAGCCATCAGGGCTGTGTTGGAACTGAAATTGATTTTGTATGTCTTCCACTTCCAAATTATCAGTTGGTAACTGTGTCATTGCTTTTACTGGAAAACTTCTGAGCAAATTCATGACATTATAACATTCCAATCCTTTGAGGAAACTTTTTAGTTATTGTGAGCTCGAGTCCTGTGCGGGGCCGGTGAGATTTGTAACAAGGATAATCCAGGATGAATGAGTTGGAGAAGAAAGTTGGGGCCTGATGCCCATTTAATATTGCTAGTCCAATCAGCTTTAAGTGCTTTAAAATCCCATTTCTTTAGTTCATACTATATTTTTGCTATTGTTATTGAACCTGCAGCTCCTTCAACAAATGACGAACATGATAGTTCTTTGTATGGAAGAGAGTAAAACTCTTGAGATAACCCTCCTCTGTCGATTCCACTTTCTCCAATGAAATAAGGCCTGCTGGCTTATCCCTGGTTCTCCGTCGACAGATTGAAGCCACCTACGAATTTGATTGAAAGAGGGACAGAACTATATTTAGATTAATGTCCGTGTAGTGATAAAAAGGATAGGACTACTGCATATACGTCACTGCTGACATGATCATTCATTATGCATGCATCAGGTAGGCTATAGAGCACAATTTATAAAATGAAACCTCTCACGTTTAAGTATAATGATGTATCATTTTATTGAGAATGCACTTCTGGATAGACCTCATAAGCTCAATTAATTCAATTGTTAAAAATAATGAGTGACCAATATGCAGGCATGAAAGTGGTTGCTGTGCAGAGGTGGTCCCCATAATATGTTTCTTCTTTAAAAAAATTTCCAAGTCAAATCTCAGGAATCAAATTTTGATTGAGCTCAGGAAGTAAGTGTGTAATTTCTAATATTTCAAGAATTGTTTGGTTATTTGATGTACTTTTAAGTGTACCTTTTACAGTTGTAAAAGGTTATCATTCGTCACAGATATTCAGGTTATGAGGCTAAACTTTGCCGTACTGTGCCATGCAGTATTTGCAATCTGGAAAATATCTCCAACACAAAACTGATGATAATAGGTTGTAGCCCTAAACGTCAACACTAACCTTGCCCTAGTTCCTATAGAGGAAGCTTCATAGCTTTGGAATTTATCAAGAAATTATATGCTTTGAGTGAATAAAACTGCAATTTGATAGCAAACTGCCTCATCTCATCCATATATTACGCAAATGGACTCATAAACATTGATACATCGAGTTCATCAAATTCTTTTAAATGTGGTGTCAGTTCAGCAGAGATCGATGTATGACTTTTAACATCACACTAGCATTCTCTTGCTCATTGTCATATTGGCTTGGAATGCAGTCTTGTACGGTTTTCACCTTTGAGTCAAAACATTATAATCATTTTGGCAGGCTGAAAGTATTGATTTCGAAGGAAAACAATTATTAAATCAGACTTGGAGATAATATGGACTACTCTTTAGTTCTGTTATATCGTAAATGAAAGGACAAGGAAACACAACATAATTTCGGTCTCATAACAAATGACATGAATTTCCAAGCTCAAACTGAAAGCATATCAAAATCGAAATCCTTGTGACAAACCTTGAACGTTTTTGAAAACTCAAAAACAGATAAAACTGCAGATTCTTTCAAAATAGTAGCCCCATCCCATATTCAATATATCCAGAGGGTGAAAAGTGTTGAGAGCATAAATGTACTACTGATTTTGGCTCCCTGAAAGACGACGTGTTTTCGTATCAATTCGACGTATAGATAAAGACCATTGTGTTCGTCTTGTGCTTTTGCTTGGCACATGATGAAAAGATAACTTGATCTGCTTGTTTCCTTGACGATTAGTACAGTGTATATCACAACAACTTTTGACCATTTTCAAATTAAATATCCATAGAAACGCTGAATTAAACTGACCATAAAACCTTTCAAATTTACTGATCTCTTGAACGAGCGCTAACACTGAAGTTAATGTTTTGCCCCCAGCCGCCCACAATGTAACGCGGCGTAGCTTGGTTCCAAGACCGCAAAATTTTGGCTGATGACACTTCCATTGTTCTGTGGTTCATTGGTTTCTATTCATTGTAGTTATCTTTGTCTGAAAATTTCCATCTGTGTTTTCTGTCTGTGAATTCAGATGTTGTCGTTTTTCTTTTCTTGAAGCATGCTTCCGCTATGTGACCAACGTTTTTGCAGTAGTTACAAATAGCTTTCTGAAATCTACATGTTGTGATTTGGGAATATGTAAGGATTATTTTGTTTATTATCATCTGTATTTGATCGTCTCTGTTGCTGTAATTTGTTCACAGGAATTCCTGCTTCTTGTCCTGCCGGGTTTGAAGCATGAACGGAGATTACATTAGTTGTATTCTGAAGAACCTGTTCTGTTACTTTTCAAATTTCTACGACTTTCTCAAGTGTTAGATTGACTTCACTGAGAAGCTTTTTAAGCATGGTGTCGCTTTGAATTCCATTTACTAATCTAATTGTATAGCGAGATTGCTTTCAAACTTGCAATGTTCTGATAAATGTCGCAATCTACCAATGTAAGTATTAGTGCTTTCTGCTTCCTTCCTCGAGGAGAATGAAATTTGAATCTTATCCTATGTCAAAGCTTTGTACGAATCAGCGATGAATTGCTGCTAGCTAATGCTCAACTTTATGCCAACGTGACAGCCTCGTATATGTTAACTACAGATAATTCCTTGTAACGTCATACTATGCAATACATGACAATATGATACTTTCTTCAAGCAGTATCTGCCAAGTAATTAAAGAGCCATTTACACTGCAGCAAAATAGGCATGGTATTCGTCAATTAACACATCAAAGGTGTGAAGGTGCCCAAGTGGTTTTGAGCACGGGTCAAGGAAAAACACTGTCTAAACGGTATTTTCAGACACTGAAAAGCGGCACCGTGCTTACTATTTTGATCGGGCTGAGATCATTTCTCAAGGTGATCTCGGCCCGCTCAAAAAGTGGGCACCGTGCCGTTTTGCAGTAATTATGACGTCATCTTAGAAGTTGCGTCTCTTTACAGTGGAATTCTGAGGTTTTCTGATAAAATCAATTACAGAATTAAGCTTAGCAATTTAGATAAGCATAATAAGCATATTTTGTTTTGCATTTCTGTAGAAAATTAATAAAGCTTCTGTGGTATAAGGTTTAAATATGCAAATTGTAACTACGAGTGCAGAGCGTAAATTTAGATGTGTATTTTGTTACAGAAATACTACTCCAGCGCGGTAGCATGTCCAGGAGGTGAAAGATTAACCCAACTGTATTTGAATTTTGCTTAATTGAGATGAGAATAATTCACACATTTTGTAATGAAAGACAACGCAATTCATTTTAAGTTTTTATTTGCAACGTTTCGGCTTTGCACTGAAGCCATTATCAAGCTAAAAAATAATTTTACACGTTACCTATATTTATATGATTACATGAACAAAGTGATTCAAGTACAATGGGTCCCAATAGACCAGTATATTATTATCCCCAATAGACTTTGGTATTACTTTTCATATTTCTGTAATCATATAAATATAGGTAACGTGTAAAATTATTTTTTAGCTTGATAATAGCTTCAGTGCAAAGCCTAAACGTTGCAAATAAAAACATAAAATTAATTGCGTTGTCTTTCAGTACAAAATGAGATGAGAATGTTACTAAAATATCAAAATGAGATGAGAATGTTACTAAAATATTAATATTATAATTGATGAAAAGCATGGTGATTTTCAATTCAACGGAATCCTATCAAGTTATTTAACTTAATTGAATCTAAATTTATCGAATTTCACCTATAAAACCATTAAATAATGAGAAACCTATGATTCAGTTTGTAAGTTTTCATTCACTGCCCGCGTAAAAATTGGCACACTTGAAAACAGTTTTTAATAAGCTGTGTAAACCCTGAAAAAAACCAGCACGGGCCGCATTCTTGTTAACACCCCGGGTATTAGTTGAAAAGTACCATGCCTGTTTTGCTGCAGTGTAAATGTAAAATTTGCCTGTTATGCCCTGTTAATGTTTGTTTGGCAAATATTGTTTAATCAATTTTAATTGTCTTGCCAGGGTAAAATAGTGGAACCACGTGGACCTCGTGACTTTGGATGGGACCCTTGCTTTCTGCCAGATGGGTACAATCTCACGTAAGTCCTGTTTTATTATCATGCTTTAGTAGGGTGCTTAGTATGCATATGGTTAGGTATCTATAATATCTTACTGTATCTACTGAATCTTAATTTAAACATGAAATTCATAATCAAAATCATACAATCATAAGCTACCTTATCTTTGAAGCACCATATTGTTGTCATGAAGTTTTCATTGTACTTATATTAATGATGATGTTCTGTGTAGTCTTTATTTTGTTATTTTGAAATTGTTGTTAAACTGTGATGCAGACATAGTCACAGTTGTCAGATTTTCACAGACATGGTTTTTGTGTCAGATTTCTAATAACTTTTAACCAAGGGGCTGATAAGTGCAATTTATTCATCTTTAGCATTGAAACAAATTGTGATAGTTTAGTTATATCTTTATCGTATTGAATACATTCATGCATGAGATAATTCTTCTATCAGCGGAATTTTTCCCTTTCTACTATCTCCAAAACAAAGAAAGCACTATCTGTGCTATTCCGAATGTAATTGATAGGAATAAGAGAAGTAAGAGTAGTAAAGTAGTATGAGGCAGTAACTACAACATGATGATAGTATATGCAATAATATTACAGTATTAATATTAACAGTAAGAAGGTAAGTAATATCAGTAAGTCAACGCCATTAGACACGTGCGTGTATTCTAGCTCAAGGTCGTATCTGAATGGGTTATATAAGAGAGGCTAAACGTAAGTGAGACAGTAATCCCCCAATTCCCTCTTCACGGAAATAATTATATAAGTAATTAAGTGACTGAGTATAAATTTTGGTAATAGTTATAGTTAAGTAAAGGTAAAATTAAGGTAAAGTGTGACATCTATGTTGTCTAGAATATTAAATAATTATTGATATCCGTAATAACTTGGAGAGCTTCTTTCTACGAGAGTAGCTCTTCGGTTCTTGAATATTAACGTGTCAATCTTCATTTGAGGTTTTAGTAATATCGTCTGTGACAGATTTAGTACTAATAGCAGTAATTTATTGAAGATGACAGCGATTGTGAGCAAGTACAGGACCAGAAGGTAATTTAATGAGATAGCGGCGTTAAGGTAATGTCGTAGTAATTATACCAACTCTATCCCACAGCTTTGTAGAAGTTTCTTGGATTCTTACAGAATTTCCAATTGATAAAGGAGCCAAATTCTGTGCATCCTCATTCTAATTATTGACTTGTTTGTGTTTGAGAGAAGGTTCAACTTCATCAGCTTGTTGTAGTGAATTGAACCATTTTGAGTCAAATGCTGCATAATGTACAGGCAGACGAGTTCGCATAGGTGTACCAAAGAGGCGCTGGGCAGGCAAGAGACCATCAGCTTTAGGTGTGTTTCACCATTCAAGAATAGCTTCATTGAGTTAATCGTTATTCAACGCTCCATTTGCAGTGGTTAATTTTTTGACAATATTCTTCATTGCTTTGACAGCTGCCTCAGCATGTCCATTGCTCTGTGGGTAGTGAGGAGAAGAAGGATCATGAGCCAGACCCCAATGGTTCCATAAATCATTGAATTCACGAGAAGAATATTATGGGCCACCATCTCTTTTAAGCTCAGAGGAGGATTAGCTCAGATGGCAGAGCAACCGAACTTCACATTTATCATATCTGATCGACTGTGGTTCAAATCCCCCTAAGGTCAACTCAGCCTTGACTTTATCTGGAACATCAAATGAGTACCATCTGAGGATGATTAATGAAATGGTCCAGAGGGAATTGCATTGTGAGTAGCTGCGGCGCATCATTGCGCATTGACAATCAAGACCTATCTGCTATGAACTCTGTTGAAATTGATCTGCAGTGTCGCGGCTGAGATCAACAAAGAGTGTTTAAAATCGTTGCTCTCAGCAAAAAAAGCCAATCATTTAGAAATAGAGGAGTGGTACGGGTGCCTTCGGTAGGGCGATACCGCCTACATTACTTACTTACTTTATCGCTTTTGAGACGAACAGGTGTGCCATAATCGCGGTAAAATTCAATCAGTGTATGCTTCACTGTTGTAGAAGTAGGATCAATGTTGTATTGTTTTAGACAAGGTCGACCAGAGTATTGATTGGCATAGACCAGGTAATGTCTGCTGCCACATGAAAATAAATCAGTAGAACATTGTTCAAATGGCCTATTGGGTTTGTGTTCAGCTGAATACATGGTTTCTTTCTGTAGACTGTCTGGATGAATATTGCAGGCATAACAAGCAGAAACAGTATTTTCAACATCTGAATTAATACCAGGCCAATAGTATAATTGACGAGCTCAGCGTTTTGTAGGCTCGATGCCTTGATGTGAAGTGTGCAACTGTTGAAGTATTTGTCGGTGTTTATCACGAGGTATCAGTAAACAGTGACCATTGTAGACAATAAAACCATCGACAATTGACATAGTATCAAACACTCCTTTATATTGGCGTAAAGTAGTAGGTAAATCAGCAGGAGCAATGTCATTTTCTATTGCATTAATAAGATCACAGTATTATGTGTCAGTAGTTGCAGTATCAAGCAAGTCTTTTAGCAACGGATCCATAACTTGTGGATTAGCAGATAGATCGACAGCAGTAGCATGTGATCGAATTAACACATATTTTTCATTAACATCAGCCATCTCGTTGCCGTTGTCATCAGGGTATTGGACTGGTGCACAAGATAAGGCATCATTGTCAATTTTTATTTGGATATGCCTCATGTATGGCCATATCAATGGCGGCTTGATCAGCAGACATCCGTGCACGTCTTGAAGTGTTCATTGTGCGCAACATGTAATAAGCAAGCAGTTAACTCAATGTGTAAATAAATCAACATCAACATACATAGACATCATAAAGCCACTCCAAAAATGTAAACACCAATGAAATAAGTAAACAAGTCAAAACGTTAGTAAAGTATCAAGTACGATGCAGAAGTTATTTTCTGCTGTAAAATCAAAAGATTAAAATCCGATCCACAACTGCGCCATGTGCTATTCCGAATGTAATTGGATAAAAGAGTAGTAGAGTAGTACGAGGTAGTAAGTACAGCGTAATGATTGTATATGCAATATTAAGAAACAGTAGGCTAAGAAGGCCATTAGACACATGCGTGTATTCTAGCTCAAGGGCATATCTGAATGGGTTGTATAAGAGAGGCTACATGTAAATGAGAAAGTAATCCCACACTATGTAAATGTTGTTTTGATAGGTTTTCAAGGGTTTCCTTTTGGCTGAACTTTACAATCATGCATGAGTATTATATATATCACGTAATGTTTTTACGCCAGTAATCATTGGCACGTTATTCAAAGCTAAAAGTGTGCACTATAAAAGCAAACATGATAATGGAACCATGGACCAGTATTTGACACAATAATAAATTAATCAGACTAGTCCATAACATGACTAAACTACCAAATCCAGTGTGCAAAAGTCGCACTTCAAAGCCAAAATTTTGTTCTTCAGAATCGTTGTGCGATTTATACGCATTGGATTACGGTATGCCATATTTCACAATTCTTATGCCATATTTGAAAGATGTGGTTGATGCTATGAACGCTATATCAGCCAAACAAAATTATCTGATTCTCTAAGAGCTTCTGTTATTCCACCTTTCTTTTCTATTTTGTTAAGTTTATTGTTTTGGTTTCTTCTTGATGGATTCTGCTTATTGAAATCAGATTAATAGAACTATTTTAAACCTTAACAATCTTCCGTGATTAACCTAATTTTTATTTTCTTTGGATTCTTTGACGAAATCGGCACCTTTTGTTAACAGTTGTTCATAAATATCACAGCTTCATGATCCAAGTTTGGTATGAATAATTTAGCTACAAATAAATCGCTATTAAATTGACACTAGATTTCGAATGAAAACTAATCAATTATATAATTCACATCAAAGTTGTTGTATAAAATCATGACCTTTTCCAGTGAAATTTATGGCATTTTCTTCTGATGTTTTTATTAAATATTATTTAAAGATGTGTCGCAGTATTGAACACAGTGTTAATCATCAAGACACCTTTCAATCTCTCTATATATACATCAGCCTTATATACAGTACTCTGATTACAATATACCGCGCTGGATCAACATGATTTGCATCCTTGTAACTGTCATTATGTTTGCATCATTGTTTTGCAGTGAGTAATTTACAACTGCGTATAGTGCCTTCTCTTTCTGTTATTCTCAACCCATATTTGATATCTTCTTCTTCCAGTAGTCACTTTTTTCTTTCTTTCAGGTTTGCTGAACTTGATAAAAGTGTTAAGAACACAATTTCACACAGAAGTCGGGCCTTGGCAGGTGTCACAGCTTTTTTAAATGATGAATCTCAATAAAAATGTTCTTTCATTACTAAACTAATATTTATCTGTCAATGCTTACTGTGATACTATTCAAAAGTTGTATCTGTCTACAACGAAATATTGTTCTACTCAGAAGATACTATTACAATACCCAGATATATAATCACCACAAATATATTTACAGCTAAATTTAGTATTAATAAACAAAGGTGGTGTTTACATACCAAGTTTCACTTACTTTATTTTTTGGTCTTATTATAGTTCTCCGTATTATTTTACATCAAGATAGATCTTTCTTTCTGATATAACATCTACTACTACTTCAACTATATTTATCTTCCCCAAAATATTCATTTGTCAAAAGAAGGAATGTCACAACAATTATGAGTCGGAGTGTAATCAATGTAAGGTCATGCATTTCTATTGTACAATAAAGAAGGCATTCTTTATATTTGGAAACATTTCAATCAATGTGTCTGTTGTGTGCAATTTTCAGAGATTATACCTTTTCACAATCACAGCTACTATTTTCTGTGTATTTGATCAGCAAACTGTGTCAATATTTTCAATGATGTTAATTAGTTTAATTATTGCTTATTACTATTTTGTTTAGATATTAACCTTTATTTTGCTATTATATTATATTTTTAATATTATTATTATTATAGATATTGTATATGTAGGGGACAAAAGCCCCTCAAAATAGGAGTTTGGCATCCCCATAATTTTTGAGTAATTTTCCCATTTCTGTTTGTCTATACTCAGAATGATGATCCGTGGATGATCTTTGATTATCAACTATTTGTTTTTAATGATCATGAATGATTATCAAGATATCGCTAGTTATCAAAGGGGGGCAAACTTGACAAATAGTTAGCCCCCATATTTTCCATACCGCCTACAAAATTGTCAATATGCTTAAAAGAATAAACAAGCAATGATCATTCACGATTAAAAGATTTTATTGCATTTTCATTAATGATAATCAAGATATTTCCAATCAATTATTGCATTATCGTCAATAGTTATGTAGTTATCCACAATTATCAAATGGGGCGGGTTCAACTTGATAAAACAGCTATATCCCCAAAGATTTCCCATCAAATTTTATAAAAGTTATACGCATCTTCAATGTCTGTAATTACATCTTTTGGAAAGTTATAGAGGATAGGTTGTAAATTATGATTGTTAATCAAATCAATTTTCATTGATGAAAAGTTAATATACATTGATTATTACCTGTGAAGGGTATATTGTATTTGACTTTTTTTTTGACAGACTTTATATCTGCATTGTCGTTATCTTAAGCCTCTAACGTCTCTAAAGATTATTATTAATATCGTGGCGTTTATGTTAATCAATCAAATGTAGGCTACCTCATAACTATATAACTTGATGTCATTAATTTAAATCTAAATATTTTTATTGTTAAATGGTTTAATTCAATAACATTCAAGACAATCTCTAGATTAATTATAGTGTCCTCTTTCACTCGGGTCGAGGATATTTTAATATCATCATGAAGTTGCCAAGAACCCTTATTCCTAAGGCAGAACACATTGTAATGAACAACTGCGCCATTACCTTTGGTAGATAAAAAATTTATTGCACTGCGTAAATGAAAGTTTTTACTATTCGAAGTTAGTTTGGTAGGAATCTCCAGGAAGGCACATGAGCTATATGATAATATATCAGTTGTGTTATCTATATTGATTGATATTTCCAATATTAGATTACCATTTGAACGTTTGCATGTACTATTTAAGAACCGCAGGGCATCACAGTACCCCCTTGTTACGTCATTTCTATGTAGGCATGGTATGTGACTGTTAGGTTGTATGTCCACAAAACAACTAGCTACCAACGATGTTGATAGACCAACTAATATGGCAGCATCTAATGTGTTTCCAGACAGGGATGGGCAACTCGTGGATGAACAAATTGATTCTCTATAGCATGTTGGTAACATACTCATGCTTATTATACCTCCAACGATAGCTTTACATTGGAGAAGACTACTTTGCTCAGAATAAACTTTGCACAGAGACGGTATTCATGTGTGCTGTTGCAAGCAGTGGTGTTTTCTGGATTTTATTAGTGGGGGAACGGTGATTGATTTCAAATTTCTTGTAAGGGGCCGAAGGCCCCTTCCCTCTAGGGGGGTCCGGGGGCATGCCCCCCGGAAAAATTTTCAATTTTAGGCTGTCTTAGAGGCTCTGTAGTGCATTCTATCAATTAAGAAAGTGATAACAGGGACAGTAATGTTACCCCAAATAGATCATCGAATAGACATAAATAGGTAAAACAGAATATATAATAATATTTAGTGTTATGATGTTGGTGTAAGTGTGTAAGTGTAAATGGATACAAAAATTATAGATAGATTATCAAAAGCTCTAATTACTGTCTTTAATACATAACGTGTTATAGTAAGTTCCACACAATTTGTCGAGGTGCATCTCCGTCATTTTGTTCGTCTAACTTTGCTTTTTTTACTCTAGGATCATCCGCTGATCGATGATTAGATCGCAGCCATTTTGCAGCATACTCATTTGGCTGCCATAAAGATAGAGGGGGGCCGTGTAATTTGATAAACATAAGATTAGATATTCTATTTATTAATAATCTATTTCTAATGTCCGTACAAATTATGTTCATCTGGCTAAAACCCCTTTCGCATTCTGCAGATGATACTGCTATAACTTCACAAGCATTTATTAATTTTTGAAGATTTGGTGGTGCATTTCTTCCCTGGCAATCAACAAAATCATGGAATTCTGGAACAACCAAACTACTATTGAGGGAAAATCGATCACACAGTGATCTTATTTCTCTAGTTCCAAAGTCTTCGACATCAGTAGGCCAGTAGACCGGATATAGTACAGAAAACTCCTTCAGTAAATGTTCATACAAATCATGTGTTCTAGTTTTACCAGATGCACATGTTGCAAAAAGGCGATTGTTTAAGCTGGTAACTAGAGCGTCAATAAAAGAATCAGCATTAATCCCGACATGGCGGGGATTCGATATCAGCGGAACTGTATTCAGGAAACCTTTCTCAATGTAATCGTATGCCATTAATGATTTTGTGCCGGTTTTAGTTTTTAGAGCCTTTATACTTCGAATTGTCCGCTTTATGCATCTATCTGCTTTCACAATGTTCATGTCACGATGTTGCATGCCTTCTGAAAGTTCTTTCAACTCATATAAAACGTCCCCCATCAGGGCCAAATCAGTCAAAAACTCTGGCGACTGAATTCTTGTACATAAGCCAGAGAATTCTGCAGCATTACTCCCCGAGGATGATCTAAGTTTAAAATGTTTGTATAGTGCTTCATAATTCTGCCATACTGCAAATACTGTACGGTAGCTACTTGCCACCCATCTCGTACTAAGAAGCCTTCCTATTTTCAAAATTTCTGCTTCCAAGTCACCAGCAGCTTCTTGAAGTTCTCTCTTGTTTTTGGGAGACTGACTATATAATGAATAAAACTTATTGATAAAAATCTTAAAGTGGTTAATTCCATTAATATTTTTTATAGCGTCATTGACAGCAAGTTCTAGTCTGTGGTTTACACAATGCCACGTGATAATAGTAGGAAAATCCTTCTCTAATAAAGTTCGAATTCCAGATTTTTTACCAGTGAGCACACTGGCACCATCTGAAGTAAATCCGCGTAAATGATTTTTCAAATAGTCAATATCAAACCCATATTTTTTTAAACAAAGAAGCAGGGCTTTATAAATGTCACAGGCTGCTTCACCATTATCAAGTTCAACAAGTTCAAGGAATAAAAATTGGGGTTCATTTCCATTGACCAGCTGTGCTTTGATGTAGATAATCAATGTAGATTTATCTGATGTTGTAGTAGATTCATCTATTAGCACCGATATCATTCCATCTGCTGTCCTAATTGCCTTGCAGACCCTTGCTCGCATCTCTTCGGCTATATGGTCAATTATAGAGGTGGCAGAATGTCTCGAGTGCAGGCAAATACCCATGTCCAATCCATTCTGTTCTTGTAACTTAATTATATCACTCATGTCGTTTAATGGCCTGTCATGCTTTGCTATGTAATAACTACTGCGAAATACTCTAAGGGTTGATTCAATATCTTTTTTGTTCATTTTGTTTATATGACCAGGCATTATATCCAAGCCAGATTTCAT